>BROG01000248.1:565000-837500 GCA_030159075.1 Atrina japonica | reverse complement strand
AAAAAATTTTGAAAAAAATATTTTAGGCCCTAGGCCTACCACTCGCTCGCCTTAATGTTTTCCTCTAAAATACAGAGAACAACTAATTACTTTAGCATGACCTTAGCTTATTTTATTATATTATGAAGTCTTACATTGACAGGGCGTAACTAAAATATTCGTACCTGCAAATTTTACAGGTAGGAATTCGTAATTTATATTTACCCGCGCACCTGTTTTCACCTGGTTTAGTAATAACAATTTTAATGACAATATTCAGATTAATCTTTTAATATAATGATTTAGTAGATTATTTGGTATTTATTAACCAATAAAACATGTTGCTAAAGTATACTTCTTCGTCTTTTGTTACAGGAATAGGTAGCTACTAAATTATTGTTTGGTCACGTGATTGGACGATCCTTGAAACAGTGACTAATTTCAACAGAGCTGTCAACCATTTGGAATTTAGATCAAAAACGTTTTTAGATCATTTACCTAGTGTTCGACGTAAACAGAAATATGTTTTGGGACCGAGTGTTCCTGGCGTCTGCCTTAGCAATATCATCCGGTAAGTAAAAACATTCCAATTATATAATTCAACACGTTCAAATTATTCGAAAATTCAATTTTGTTGTTTGACACAAAAACCCGCGTAACTGCCTTGCTTCCTTCGCAAAATATGATCAGATGTTGATTATGGGTTTCGTAATCCATTGTGAAAGATACTATCACATGAATTGAAGTCCCCTAATTAAAGATGCCAGGTTTTGTTTTCTGTAAATATCAATATCTTACTGAGCGATTTACCTGCAGTATAATTAGAATATAAAAATAATAATATTTTTTAATATAAAAAATATAAAAATATAAAAATAAAATAAATAATAATTAATATATAAAAATAAATAAAAATATATAAAATTAATAAAAATAAAAATTAAATTATTTAATATAACGCCAAAGAGAAGCCATTTGTTTTCACACCCAATTGGGTCAATACTGTTATTTTCATTCCGTACTAAATTATTTTTCATAATATCACACTGTCAGAGAGAGTGGAGGAACTTATACAAAAGAAAGAAATTTAGATAGATCACTAAAGAGATTATGTAAAATGATTGGATTGGCTCAGTTGTA
Organism: Atrina japonica; assembly: GCA_030159075.1. Taxonomy (NCBI): domain Eukaryota; kingdom Metazoa; phylum Mollusca; class Bivalvia; order Pterioida; family Pinnidae; genus Atrina; species Atrina japonica. The sequence continues at coordinate 836,381 of BROG01000248.1, read as the reverse complement.
TGTGACTGACACCCCCCCCCCCCTTCCAACATTAAATTTGGTGCTGAAGTACTTCACATCAAGATAATTCACCATGAGATTTGGTGCTGGTTTGAAAATAAGGGGGGCGTGTGGTCAAACCAGCACAAAATGAAGTGATAAAGGCGTGGTAAATATTATATAAATGCCAAACTTACAATTATGTCATATGTGCCAAAATTAGTATTCCAAATGAATTGCAGGGGTCAGGATTGGAAAAAAAGTTGAAACCACTTGTCCGACAGGCAAGTGCTCAAGACAAAAAGTACTTGTCCAAAATAAAAAACCACTCGTCCAAAGCTTTCAATTTGTATCCACATATAAAAAAAACATAGAGTTTCTTATACTTCCACTGCATTATATGTTCAACTGTCTGCTAAAACTGAAAATAATCATCTGTACTTTAATCTTTTCCCCTATTTTGACTTTCAACTTTATTTGGAAATTCAGTTTAGAAATTTGTTACATTAGTTGCAATTTTATATTATAGACCCCAGTTTAAGACAGTTTTTTTGTAATTCACATAATCTTTCAAAGTTACAAAAGGCAGTGATTTGTTTGGTAACATGATATGAGGCATTAAATAAAAAATAATTCTTTTCCCTGTTAATTCAATAACTTATTTCCCCCCGTGATACACTGATTATAATGCCTTGATATACGTGTATATTCCCCACTCCCTTGAGCATTTAATATGACATATTTATTTCTTGTGGAGTTTAAGTGTTTCCGCCCAGAATGCAAATGAACCCATAAATAAAGTGGAATTTCCATCTTCTTACCTTGGAAATTCCTATTAATATTACATTATCTATCAAATACTATAAAACCGGTAGTTTTTTTACTACCCATTTATAAATATTTTTCAAGATTTTATTGAATCCCTCCCACCCTTTACTGTTCATACAAATTAAGCAGTTTATTTTTCTCCAATCTACATATCTCTCCCTCTCTGATCTCTTATATCTTATTCCGTTAATTTTCTCTCTCTCTGTTTTAAAATTGTTTGATTGCTAGCCTAATGCAGCAGAAATTGGCCTGAGGCTGAGCCTGAAGTAATGTATTTCATATGCTGGAACTTGAAGTTTCATTTTCTAACTGATAATGCGCTGTCTTCTCTTAATGAGATTTGTGGCATTTGTTTTATTTTTATTTCCATCAAAATATTTCTTTCTTTCTCTCCTCTCTGAACCAGCTTCACTATTTGTCGTATTTGAGTCTTTTAAAAAATTGTATTGCTTCAGCTGCCTAATATTAATTTTGTTTTTATTTGTTATGGGCATTATAAATAATTATTTTAGAACATATGAAAATGTTCATATGGACTCTCCTGAAGATTCATCTCAACAGGGTTTTCAGAGGTAATTTGTGTGTACAAATAAAGAAACTTGATGGTCTTGAGTCACTTATTCACATTACTCAGAATACTGTTAGAATTACTCAATACGTAAAAATTTCAGCTGTGGAATATTTTCGCCATTTTACGACAGAAAACACATTCACCCATCTTAAATCAACATTATCTGAAGGTTGACATGTAGTGTACTTTATTTGTGGTTTAATGTTTTAACTTGAATGTTGAAAATTTGGCTTTCATCTGAAACTCTATCATCCTTTCATCTAAAGACAAAAATAGTGGAAAAAAAAACGGGAGCAAAAATTTCCAGCTGGAATGCAGTATAGTGATACAAAAATGCTCAATTTAAAGGACCCAGAAGAACACAAAAAAAAAACCAAAGATCTAGTTACATTTTTTGTATATTATGGAATATGATTTGTATATTATTGAATATGATTAATTTTACTGTATTTAATCAAAACATTTAAATATCCTCTTGGATAGTTTGATATATTTTTGGTGTTCTTTTGGATTTTGACACACCGTGAGATGTCCTCTTTCTGCTAGACCAGATGTAATTAAACATAAGTATGGAGTCTAGTTGTATGTCAAGCTCAGTAAAAAAAAAAAACGATTGAAGTTTGTATTTGCTAAAAGACTGTTAGAATAGTCATTTTACATTGTACATGTACATATACAAGCTGTACCTGATTGTTCGTTTAGTGAAAATGTGTAAACAACTTGTCCTAGATTTGTTATTTTGGAATGTGAGCACATTTGTACCACAGGTGTGATCTAAGTAATCTCTTAGTCTTACACAGAGATGTCACAAGGACTGACAATTCTGTGTGGGTTACGGTGATTTGTTTTTTTGTGTTATGGACAGAGTAAATGAACTTCGTTGAAATCATTAATTTTTATTTTCGACATACAGGTGAATTTTACTCAAAGTACATGTACATCACCAATACAAATGTAGCTTATAAATTTCTCTATATGACTTGTTATACATAGCCTACATGTACAGGAAGACAATGTCCATAACAACAGATTTTGCATATTCTCCTTTTATATCATTTGTGGGGGTTTGTTTCTATTTATGGAACAGCTACAAAAATGTCTGCTTCTGGAAGTTACAAAATGTACAAATGTTAGGGATGTTTCCAAACATTTTACAATTTCTTTTCAAAATTACATAGTTGTTGATTACATAGCTAATAACATTATGGTTTCAATACTAGGTCCCATTAATATTCTCAGAAATTGAATGTTTGTTGAAAATGCACACCTCTTTTATTGCAAGTCTGACTTATGCATGTACATGTAAACATACTTACGCAAGGTAAATTTTACAGCAGAATATTTAACCAGTATTTGAATGTGTATTATTGATATACCTCAAATTCAAACGATAATGTGTTATCTGTTACACTCTACTGGCTATAGAAAAGTTGAAAAATATTCAAGTCCCATTTTGTGCTGTGACACAGATGACATACATTTCACAGGGTATTCATATGTATACATGTACAGGTATATTCAAAATAGTTAAAATAGCACTTACTAAGTAATGTATATTTTATAGCTAATGTTAAAGCGATATAAGTTGTCACAATAATGATTTTGTACCATGACAGCCCCTACGACATTCTCTGTCCTGATTTAAAGCGGATTCCGGGTGGACAGTTAAGAAGGATTCCATCTGAATTTGCCAGTTGTACTATACTGAATATATTCAGGGTGGAAATTTAGGCAAAATACGTGAATTAGTCCGCCTTATGCTATAGCGACTTTCTTTAGACGGGATAATGTTAGACGCATTCTTTAGGCTAAAATTCTTTAGTTGTAATTGTGTTAGATAGTATGGTGGACTTTAGACAGGTATTACATCAAATACCTGAAATTATGGTCTCACCATTAATTTTTGAAAAAAAATATCTCTGCATTTTAAACTAGACATACCCCCAGGAATATCCACTTCAATATAATTTTTAGAAAATAATGATCACTGATAATAGTGATGGCAAATAATCACAAGGCTCCAGTTGGTCCAGGTAGACTCAAATTATAGTTACAACATTAAACCATTTCTTAAAGAAATAAATAACACATTCAGGATCATGGCTTTCCTGTTTTGTCAGTTTGCTTTTGGCATAGCATGGCACATCTTCATCAGTGTAATATCTGTAATTCTTTTAGCCCCATACTATGACATTAAACTGAAAAAGAAAAAGAAATTAAAACTTATTTTTTTTAATTTGATTAGATACTAAACTTCCGTGCCATTTTAAGGTCTAAGGATCAACTCCTAGTATATTGCAGTTGAATTAATTATTGTGTGTTGCTTACTTTTTGACAGAATTTCATTTATAAAATAAATGAAAGTGGAAGATGTGACTTCTCCTTCATGGGCACTTCAGTGACTTGCATTGTTCTTTTTCAATTGTCACCTGTGTAGCATTTTCTGTTACACATTTCAACATTTATCCATAAATAATAGTACATAATTCATATTGCTCAATATACTACAGTATTTAGAAATTTAGAAAAACATTCAGTCGCAATTAAAAATGAGAATTACATAGGTATGTGAACCTTCATTTACAGTGTTCAATCTAGGACCATCAACAAGGGGGCTAGACAGGCCCATGCTTTTAAAATCAGGGGGCCATTTTCAAAAAGTAGGTGCCATAACATACTGTATAAAGAAAAACTGACCAGTTGTGATGAGTTTAGAGTTTACTGTAACCATCATAATTGTCCTTGTACATTGTTCACCAATATACAATTCAATGATCAAAGACTCTTCTAGTTCTATGCTTAACTTTTCGCCACACCGATAAAGCTTATTTGAAGCTGAAGTCAGCTACAGTTTCTTTATTCATAGCGATTCTCATGAGAATGTTCAGTCTATTGGTGGACAGTCTGTTTCTGCCATAAGTTTTGACTTGGTTTTGAGTAGAAAATCCCCTCTCACAATCTGCTGTTTGAAGAGGGGCAATTAATGCCAACTCAGCTAACTTGATTAAGTTTGGGAACTCATCCCTGTGATGTTCATACAACACTTTCCAAAGAGAGAAAATACTGTCTGTTGGGTATTTTTGTTGTTGTATCAAATTCTTTAACAATTCCCATTCATGTTTCACATCTGATGAAGTTGAACTGTCAAAAATTGGACCATACTCCTTGCAGAGCAAGTCCATTTCCGTATTCTGCCATATTACATTTGTCAATAAGTGATATTCCCTTTAAGCCCAGAATTGACATTGCACTGATTACAGAGGTGTCATCAAATGGGAATCTTTGCTTAATCTGTTCTGTAACACCCTGTATGAAATCTTTCCTGATGTTACCAAAATTAATCTGCTTATTCTTTGTTATAGCCAGTGAGTGATTTCTCAGGTCAAGTTTCATATTTGTTTCATTAATAACAGATTTGAACTCTTGCATATGTTGACCATCATTATCTAACAGATACTCCAACTGCTTGATGGCTGTTTGCACTAAAGGTTGTACCATGGAAATGTCATTACTTTCCTTCTGAAATGACAGGCTTAATTTTTTTTAGTAAAGGGATAATATCCATCAGTAGATATGTCACAGCAACAAACTCAAACTGTGTGATCTGTGTGTGGATACCTTTTGCAACACCACCCTTTTCTGATTGACTTTCTTGCTCAAAGTAAGTTACTAGTGAGGACCATGTGTGGAAAATAGCCTCCAGTGCACTATAAAATGCAAACCATCTCACTGCATATACCTCCTTGATTTTCATTGGTTTGTCGTTTAGCAGCTGTTCAATTTTGTTCAGGTTAGAGGTGCGCAATGAGGAATATTTAAAATGTCAGAATTTCTGTATATTTTTTCAAGTAAGGGACATGGTCTGCTGACTGACTGGTACATAATGCAAGTTTGTAGGACATACAGTGTATGTTCTTACACATAGGTTGGTCTTCTCGTAAACGTTCCAATACACCTGTTCAAATACTTGCACATTATCAAAGATGTGAAATGTTGTAAAAGATCTTCTTTTCAAAGTAATTTGTTTTATGAGAATTCAAGTGTTCCCGTACCTTAAAAAATTTGGCTGAATTTCTGTATACATTGACCTTTCAGATAATCTCTTTTGTCACATCTAATTTGCTTTGGTCATGGGGATCTCGGTTCTTTATACCCTAGGTCTATCAGCAGATAAAAAAAAGATTCCAAAAATGGCAATGAAAAAATTTGAGACAAAAGGTATTGAGTGAGTCGGTCGTGTTACAGCAAACCAACATTTTTTTATGAGTGGCCCGGTATCTGAATGTTTTAAAAATAAAGAAAACTCAAATAAATTAAGTATTTCAGTTAAGTGTTGTATTTTGAAATTAAAGTCAAGGGTCTGATTGATAGAGACAGTTCATTTACATTGAAATAAATTTAATTTTCTTTTGTGTTAACGTTTTGACTCATTCACCCCTTGAAAGACACATTTGGATTGGTCTGAGTCGTTGATTTACAGAAGAGTCCATTGTATTTTAAGGGGTTTGATGAGTTAAGTGCTTTACAACATAGAGAAAAAAGTTTCATTGAAAAAAATGTAACATTTTTAGATTGGGAATGGGGCTACATTGTATTACCGTAATCATGCCAATAAAGAGCTGCCATAGTATCCAGAATTTGAGATAACCAAAAGTTTTAATTGATATATTATTATATCTATAAAACTTAGGACTGGACTTTCAACTTTGACTTATCTTGAATTTCGACTCAGCTGATTTCAACATAACAAGATTCCGCTGCATATATATTTCTGTTCATTGTTGTATAAGATCAATTTATTACAATGTATGGTCTGTAGGGTTGAAAGAGGTACAAGTAAAGAGAATCCTTGGGGGAGGCAATGTCTTTCCTCATATAATTTTGAGTCAAAATTCGTTCCTCTCTCAGTGCAAAACTGACTCTAACCCACTCCCCCAAAATAATGAATTATGGCACAATAATTCCCAAAATGATTGTAAACTGAATTGTCCAAAAATAATATGATTGTGTGAATATCTGTTTTGGCACTCAAATTAGTCATGTACATTGTATGGGTAGGCCTACATACTAGAATATTTTAACTTTATCAAATTGCAACAACAATGGAACACAATCAACATTTTTGCGGATAACATCTTATACAATGTATTCTGTTATTTAAATGTCTAGCAGGCCCAATTATAAATCTTGTTTGACAGACTGCCAATTTTCCAACACTGACAGCTCTTTTGCCTTGCTTGGAAATTTGTTAAAATTATGAAAGTGAAAATATGATGCAAGGTAGAAGACGGTTTCCAAAATATTGTGGAAAAACTACCTGAGAAAATCAAAATTGAGATTACAGGACACTTGATGCAAATGTTATATTGTACATTCAATGTATAAATATTGACATAAGATTATATTTAGATATGTACAGTGTATAAGTATGTAGTAGAACCTTCTTTGAGAGACCACCTCATCTGCCTCAGAAATGTGGTCTCTCAAAACAGGTGATCTCTCAATGGAGGTTTTTTAAAAGGATTATTTATTAACTGAGTGGTTTTCACAGTATTTGTTTTGCTGTAACTGGTTTTACATAACTTTGATTCATTCATCCTTAAAAGGGTTGAATGGCCAGTCCAGACTTTTTATGGATAAAAAATGTTAATTAAATAGTTCATGTCAAATTCCAGATATTGTCACAAGATGACCTGAGCTTGAGGCTTTTAGTATGGATATGAGAAAAAACACTTTTTAAGTTTTACACTTTTAATTATTGAAACTATATACATGTATTATTATCCCGCATGATCTTCTTTAGCGGAGGTACTGAAATGTCTGGTTGATATGGTTTTAAACTCAACCGAATAAAACCTGTATAAATAAACAAAGATACTGTTGATACAAAGTATACCACACAAAATATTAATTACGTAAGTATTACACTTATACCCACTATTTGAAGGTAAGTATTGAACATACTGTACTGTTAATACTTCCAAACTTCACACAATATATTTACTGGTAATATTTTACTACACTCCGTACTTTACTTTACATCATTAATGTACAATTAATGAAATACATTCAATAATTACACACTATATTTATTTACTATAATTCCACACAAAATGAATCAATGATACACACCCTATTAACTGTACATTACTACAGCACTAATAATTGATAGATTGATTCATATATTTTACTTATACGATAGAATTATCGTTATTACAAACGTAAATAGCATACTTCAATAGTATAAAACAGTATAAACAAATGTATCTATGTTCTAATATCAATTTCAATTACAAATTTACTGTATTATTAATGTTACTTAAATAATTACAAACTTTACTAACATAATAGAATAAATTCACTTACCTCAGAAGAGCAAATAACTTATAAACTTCTGCAAGTGGACTACACCCTGAAAGTGTCTAAAATGCTTCTCATCTGAGTTTCGTGCCAAACTACCCTAAATTTATATGATTCCGAACATTTTGCACTGACTGAGGTACCAAACGGGATATCTAAAACGGGTACTTATGTAATGATATTGAGTGTGTTCGAAATAAAAACTAGATAAAAATAAAATTAGTGTGTTCGATTAGATTAGAATCTATTTACACATACTACATAAGATTGAACAATACAGATTTATACATATGAAATACAAGTTTAACATGACAATATACATGTGATATACAAGTTTAATGTGACAGATATCTCGAAATAAGGGTCATGGGTGGTCTGTGAATTTCGAGATAACGAAATTTCACTGTATATAGATTATCTTTTTGTATTCTATGTGTGTGATACAGGGATGGGTTTGAATACATGTTGTATGTCATATAAGTGTGTGACAAATTTACATCTGGAATTTAATCTGGTGAACTATATTGTATCGTATATATTTACCTGTATATATTTATAGACGTGTCTTACCCTGGATAAATAAACAAGTGCAACAAAAATAGAGTCCAGGTCATCATTTGTTAACCTTGAGGCGATTGTCATCTGGTTATATACCTATATCAATATATACGCAGTACACATGAGGGGTACATGGGCACTGCAGTTCTAAGAATCAACACATAAGGAGAAATTGCACCTGGGAACATATATTTGTATTTTTCCTTTTATTAACACCACAAGTTTAGTCATTCATATTTGTATTTTTCCTTTTATTAACACCACAATTTTAGTCATTCATATTTGTATTTTTCCTTTTATTAACGCCACAAGTTTAGTCATTCATTGATTACCTGTACAGAAGTGAGAAAGCCTTATATTGAGAAATCTACACTACCCAAGTTGTATTTAGTCCTGTATGATCTATATTACTTTTTATTCATTTGAAATACAATGTAACCTGTCTTAAAACACCATTACTGTCATGAACATGTAACAGACCACCTGTCATTGGAGTCCACATTTTATAAACCATTCATCTGTTTATAAATTTTAATAAAACATCTTTTCAAATTGAGAGCTGGTGACCACATTACAGTGTCGGAAAGGATGGTCTTTCAAAGCAGGTTTCACTTTACTTCTTTATTCAGTCAAAATTGCAATACAAAACATCGGTTAAATGTAAAGATAAATTATATAGTTTAATACTGTTTATCAGGTTATTTTTGCCCAGTTACAACAAAAAAACTTTATTCACTCTGTTTTAAATTCACTCTAAACCACCACAATATGTCATGGATGGCTTGTATGCCCGTGCTTCAGTTACTTCCCTTGAAAATTTGGCTTTCATTTTTAATTTGCCCCTCATCTACACGTAAGAGTAAGAGCGGAAATGGTAAAAATTCAACAGTAGGGAAAATGTCCAGGTAAACGCTGGTCATATGACATAGGATGTATATGTTATGATTCATATAATTTATACAGATATGAGATCAAATACATACACATGTACTTTCACACTCGGTGTCGATATGATTACAAACTTCTATATATATATGTATGTATGTTACAGTAATGTCATTTAAGATACAGAATTGTTGACGGATATAAAAAAAATATATTGTACTTGTCTAAGTTTAGAGTACTTAATTTTAGGATGTGCTTACAATGTAGACAATGTGTCATTCATTTACATGCACCTGTTGTTGTAATTTTGTGTAAACACATCAAGATTTCAGATTTTAAAATCACAAAGTCACAACGTAAATAATATATGTACTTTAGGATAGCTCAGGTGTGCATTTTTGTAACTTGTGAATTTGTACCTGTTGAATTTCGTTACAATTAATTCACTAGGACCAAAGTCACCAAATTTACTCAGATCTCAGGCTCAACTGCTATCTTGGTATTTTGAAATTATAGTTTGTTAAATGTTAAACTTGGGAGTGCGAGTAGCAAACACATTATTATCTTTTATTCTCATATATCACATGTATACTGAATTATATGAAGTGTTAAATTTTTTGTATACTGTGTACATGCATAATATATGCTCATTAATTTCTCAGTTGGTGGGAATTGTTAAAAAATAAATGAATTTTTGTTTATCAGTTTATCACAGCAGCAGTATTTTTATGTTCAAACTGTGGTTTTTACACTCATGATTTTATTTCAGTTGTTTGTCCGAGACCAGAAATAGTAGATGAAATACTTCCAGAAGTAAAACCGCAGCACAGTGTTGGGTTTTTGAACTGCACAGTTGTAAATATGGATTCTATCCAGAATTCTGATACAACCTACGTAAGTTGCAATGGATTTATCTCCCTTTAATCTTAACTTGAAATTACCAAATTTCTCATGTTTTTTTTGTTTTTGTTTATGTATGTACATAAGTTCTAGTTGAATTATCTCCCGTTTGTCCTTTGGTAATGTTCTTCTATATCTATGCAGAGTTGTCATGACATCAGAAGTGATGTCATCGATAAGTTTTTACCATCTGTACTGTTGATTGTAAGTAAATAAACCAGTTATTGGCAGTGAGTAGGAAATCAACAGAAATCTAATGTAATGTAAATAAACCAATTATTGGCAGTGAGTAGGAAATCAACAGAAATCTAATGTAATGTAAATAAACCAGTTATTGGCAGTGAGTAGGAAATCAACAGAACTCTCAGATGATGTGGGGGAAAAAATTATTGAAATTAGAAGGGCAAAAAACGTCAGTTATTGAGTATGTATTACCAATACCTGAGTTAACCCTTTCACCACCAAGTAACTTAATGGTATGCTCTTTTCTATTGTATCAGACCAGTCTATTATGGTCTGTGGGGTTGAAAGAGTTAACCATTAAATCTACACTCAAAATTCGTTAGGTCGAGATAGGTAATCTTGATTTACCTGGTTATCTCCAGATCAAGCTCAGGCCCTGGCAATTTCCCTTCTGTATCTTAATAAAACTAACCTGATAGCTTGAGATCAGAATAGTTGAAAAACCGATTATGTTGATGTTAACACATGGTCCTGATGTTTAATTTCAGTGTGAAAGTGACCCGCTATAAAAATAAAAATCTTGCTCTCTGATCTTAAATTTATATGGCTAATGTTACATTTTGTAATTTGATTTTTTAGACTTCCCGTTGTTAAATGTATAATGATCATTTCACTGTGTCATTTTGTGATCTAGAAAGCAGCATGGGTTGTTCCTATTAAAATGTGAGTGATGTTTACTTGCCAATACAGTTGTGTATTAACTCATCCAACCCTAGAGACACATTTGGACTAGTCTAAGTCATTGATTTACTGAAAAGTCCATTGTTTTCAGAGGTTGATGAGTTCAGAAATAAATACTCAAACATAATTTATTCCTTTTTATTTGCTTTAAATATTGTTTGACAAAAACATGGTTTTTGTAGCCATCAGCTTGCACATAGGGTTAAAAAAAATTAACAAAAGCACTCGCCCTCGGCGAGTGATTTCATAATTTCCACTCGCCCAAACTCATTTTTCACTCGCTCAAGTATGACAACATAGATTTCAAAGTAAATGTGTTAAGAGCATATAAAATCTTTTTTCAAAGTAAATAGATCTTATATGACTTAACAGATATGATACTCTTCATTTGTCTTTTTTTCTAATTAAGTATTTATTATGATGGAAAATGTGTGAAAATCTTACCACACCTTTTGTATGCTCTCATTTTAAGTTTTTAAATTCAAATTCTTGACTGAAATTTTGGTTGCCCACCATAAAAATCTGGTTACCCACAAAGAAAAAAATAATTTATTTCATTTTTTTTTTTTTTAAGTTGTTGCTATTTTAATAGATACATGTAAATTTATATACAATATATATTGTCTCTGAATGATGCATTTGCATCTAAATTAACTAAATGCATCATTAATATTACTATAATCAATTATTATTATTACTATTTTATGATATTACTACTATGTGTTGAACTAAATCAATATAAATTAGAAAAGTAAGTTTTCACTATTGTTAGTTGAAAACAAGAGCTATCCATTTCTATATTTTCGTTAAAACTTTTATTTATAGTATTTAGTAACTATTTTTACTTTTATCATTCACTTACATGTACATTTAATTCAGATTTTACAACTTCTATACAAATTATAGTGTTATGATTATTCGGTATTGGTTTTTTTATTTACACACATCCAACTTCCACTTCCTCAACAAATGCAAGTATCAACTGTTAACACACGATGTGTTCTGTGACATTTTTGGCCATGAGGTAAAGACTAACATGTTTAATTGTCAATAAAATAATTATTCAAGTTTCTAATTGTTTATTGTAATGTATTTTGAACTTAATATAGAAGGAAATGGATCAGTTTCGAAATTTAAAAGGGAAAACAGATTTTCAGTAGGGCGTCAGCACTTGCCACTCGGGCTAGTTCATTATGTATATTTACCTGCCTGAAACGATTTTCTACTTGCCAATGCGAGCGGGCGAGTGGATTTTTCTAACTCTGGCACACATATACTAACAATAATACATATATGTCTACAAGTATTCTGACAGTTACTGAAATGCTCACGAGAGGAATCAGTATTGTATTTAGTTACAGACCTTAAATCTCGAGGACCCATTTTTCTTGAATTTTTTGTTTGGGTCTGATGACCCCGGGATAAGGGGGTGTGACTGTTTTTGGGAAAAATATTTGTCAATTGGTGAAATCGAAACTTTGAAATGAAACAGGCACCCGTGGAAGCTCTCAAAACAGGATCCAAACTGGATTTTTCATCACAGAAATTATGACAGGGGAAAGTTATAAAATGCACTCTCAGCATGGTGAATGGAAATATTTAAGTACGGTATAGTTGTTTAATTTCACAGTGAGAAAATTTCACATTTTTCTGAAGGGAAGTTATTCAAAGGGATTAAATTTTGCACAAAATTGGTTTCAAATTATCTTTCTGATACGTACTTCATAAGTGTAAGATATTTGATTCACAGGTATTTAATTTCGCAGAATGTTCTTTGACTTCGAATATAGCAAAATTAAATCCCCTGAGAATGAAAGGAATTATACAGTAGATAAATACATTTCCAATTTAGGAGATCAACTTTGGCTTGCTCATCATGTTAATGTCAGTCATTTCCTGAATGAAACCTATCGATTTGAAAATGGCGACATCCCTTTTCCATACAACTCATATTACTCAACATTAAACAATGGAATTATATTCACCAGACATAAATATATTTGAGAATTTATGGTTCAAAATAAAACAAAAATTTGCAAAATCAAGCTCCAAATATCAGGACTCTAGAAGAATTGTTTGACATGATTTTACGCACCTAGAATTCCTTAGATGAAAGCTACATTAAATGGTTGTATAAATTTATCCCTCATCGACTATTAGCAATAGCTGTCATTAAGTCCAAAGGTCATCTCACCAAGTGTTGATAAAATTAAGTCAGTTTGTCATCATATAGTTTAATGTTTATTTTTATGAAGTGCATCGTTGTTTATGTCAGTCATTTTGAAAAATCGTGAATACTTTTGTCATAGTGCTGTATACCAATCAGTGCATTGTTGAAGAAGATAGGTTTAGGTCTGGCTGTTATTAAAGGCATTTAAACTATGTTTATGTGAGGAGAGCATTATAATCTTTGATTATTTATGTTACTCATGGGTCCTGCACTCTGTAAGGAGGAAAGAATGAACAGAATGAAACATTGATGTTCGATGTTTAATGGCGCCAAAGAATACGCATGCCTACAATTCTTTCCTATTTCATGACAATATAGCTACATATGTGTATCTTAAATACTTAATACAAAACTATTACTAAGCGTATAACGAGAAACTGATTATTACTGAAAAAACCTAACGAAGTTATCTCCATACAAACAATTCAACATTTCACTTGTCACAAAGTTTCTAAAATGCAGGCTATCAAATTGCTATTCATTCAAATACTTCATCTATTACTAAACACACTCTTGCTTTCAACGTTGATGGACATCACCATAAACTATCAATGCAAACTGTGTATCTGCTTATATATCGTATCATTTTCTCTCTGTCTGTTTACATTATCGTTGACAAAAACAACATCTATTCTAAACAATGAAAACCTAAATATTTTCGGATTAACATGTTCTAGAAATATAATACAAAATTGTGATCGAATGAAATTAACTAACACGTAACTTCTATAAAATCACATTAAATACAACTATTGATAATATATATAAGGGTGTTAATGAACTTAATTCATTGTTCTTATCAAGTTAACCATGACAACATTTGCTTAGGCATAGGTCAGCATGCAGTTACATGTGCTTTAGTTGAAAATGTGTTTACTACACAATCGGGAAACTGTCACTCGAAATTAATGTTTTAGAAATAACCACTATTTCAACATATAAATGTTTACACATATCTAAGTGATAAATAATTCATATAATTACCTGTAAGGAGGAAAGAATGAACAGAATGAAACATTGATGTTCGATGTTTAATGGCGCCAAAGAATACGCATGCCTCTACAGCACAACTCCCCCTATGTAGCTTAGGTAACTCCTACATAGACTTTACTGAGTTATCCATCCTAGATTCAAATCAGACATGAAAATGAAAAATAGAAATAGGGGTACCTTTACATGACACCATTTATTCTGCTACATTTAATCTATGATTACTTCTTCTGATTTCAAACAGGTCCAGTGGTCCAAAATAATTAATGTTGAGGGACATCCAGAAATCATTTCTGAAGGAGAAAAAATCACTTACCAAGGTAATTATAGTCCTTGATATAACACGGGTATTTTTCATTTACTCCCCCGAATACATTCTCTTGATAACCACCCTTTCAGGGGTCAATAGTCATGCAAATTTTCACTTTTCCTGAATATTGAAATCTACTTGCCTGAATGCAGAAATGACTTGTCCGAAAATGAAGCGTAACATTTAAAGATATTATTTTTTGGTAACACAAGTTTAAGTCATAATCTGTATTGAATTAAATTTTGTCTTCAGCAATTTCACATGTCTTTTAGGAGAAGTGAGAAGTAACATCTACTCGTCTGAATGCAAAACGAATTTGTTCTGGACAACCAGACAAACCTGATTGTTGAGCCCTGTCTTTGCTTTTAAATCCCCAAACGAGATTCAGAGGGAGGTAAACTATGTATATAGAGTTCCTGAAAAGTGTTGACAGATCCAAGAATTTGTCCGATAAAAATCCTTTTGATCTGTCACACAAGTTAACAGTACATTCCATTTTTTTTTTTTTTTTTCATTTTTATGCTGATATTTTAAATCATTGTTTTTCTTGAAAGTTGAAATACTGCAGCTTGACAATAAAAACAATGAAAAAAAATAGTGAAATATGGTAAATGAAACAAAAAAAAAAAAAAAATAAGAGAGATTGTAAATACTACTACCTAGGTGCTGTGTTGTAGGATTAGACAGATGTAGCTGACAGTTTTATTATAACATATCGGGATCATGACTGAATATTACGATGCTTATAAGCAGCAATAAGAGCATTGTGCAGGGAAAGATTGATTGAGGAATACCAAATAGAGAGTTGGTAGCGCGCTCGACTCTTGATCGTGAGTTCCAGCCGGCGACAGGTTGGTTTCCTGTCCTTCGGATGAGACAGTAAAAACCAAGGTTCCATGTCAAAGTAGATGTCAGCACGTTAAAGAAACCTCACTGCTCAATGGCCGTAAGTGCCGAGCATAGGCCAAAATTTGAGGCCGTCACTGGTATTTGATGACGTCTCCATATGAGTGAAATATTCTTGAGTGGGATGTTAAAAGATAAACAAACAAAAATTATAGTTCAAAAGCAAATGTTCTGTTTTCATGATTTCATTGAAAAGACGGGGAACATACTTAGGCATCATAAACCAATGCGATCATGATTGGTGATAAACAGAAATCAATCTGGCTAACGCTCCTGAAAACTTTATCGAAAATTCCAATACAGGCACCAATATTATTACTCTTGCAAATTTATTCTATTCAAGGATATCTAAGTTTGTGGATTGTCTTTTTTAAATTACTTTATGAACTTAAATATTTTGTAGAAAATGACTATTTCATTTCTATTTGACTTCACAGATTTCTTTGAATTACACAAAATTAGATAACTAACCCTAATTTATTATTATTTTATGCATAATTATTATTCTATTATAGATATCAGAGACATATATCTCTGCCGATATACAAGGATTTATAATAAGAACCAGCGATATATAATATCTCCTTCCTTAATAAATTGACTCTGATATTTTAATTTTTAATTTACTTTGTTGGTTTTAATTTTGATTTTCAGTTGTCAATCAATTGTCGAGAAATCTAGATATAACTGTATTGTATAAAAGACTTGTAGATTTTGCATTCAATAAGCTTGGGACTATACCATTTAGTACTACAGGTTATTCTAATCACCATTTCATGGACCACCTGGGTATTGTTTATTGGGACAGTATCCTGCTGACAGGTGAAGCGCACATGTTAGATGACTCTCAGCATGATATACCCGGTCTTGATAAAGATGATTGATCTATACTACTAAAGTTTCTTATGTGTAATAAACACCGATCTCGGAAAAAACACTTTGGCAAACTATCAACATATGTACTAGGCCTAGTACTATTTCTTCAATTGTCTTTTTTTTTTTTTGACTATCTCATACTGAGTCACAATGAAATAAATTATCAAAATTTTAAAATGGTTACAGTACTATGTACAACTTTTGAACATATTTATTTACACCCATGTGAAAATTATAAATAAGTTAAACCGATCGGTTGTTTTGTTAGTAATCCATATCACCCAGCCATGCACATTTCCCACTGATAGATAACCAGAACTACTGTCCTCGCGTGTAACACATACTTGCCACTGGTTCCTATTGTTAAAAGCGCTTAAAACTAACGATAGCAGTAGGCTCCCATTGAAAAAGTGCCAAACCTTGGTTTCTCGAGCAATTTTCACATAATGTATAGGAATTCAAGAATTTTTATGCCTGTGTATCTCTTTGTTATTGTAAAAATGTATATCTTTGTAGTAAAAAAAGAAAACAATTTAAAAAAAAACACACCTAATACTCCTTAACTGGTTGGACTTCAAAATATAGTCTCAAAGACAGGTAATCTTCAATGGCATTTGTTTCTCAAGACAGGATCTACCGTATGTGCAAATCTATAAAAAAAACCTCTGCAAGCTGTAATTGTCAAAATATCTTTCAGAATAAAAACATAATCTATAAAGAGTTCTACAGGGCGAGAAAAATGTATTCATCCTGGACGAGTGAAAATGGCTTGAAGTGGACTAGTTAGTCCCTGGTGATGTGCAATTTTTCTTCTAGATCTTAAACATCTTACTTTTTTGCCTCTAAAATTTTCCATGCACAGGACGCTTTTAAAATCTTTTACTGCCATTTTAATTAATTGTAAGTTTCATATCAGAGAAATACATGTAGTTTGTCTTAAAGGGTTCCATAAAAGTTTATAAAATACTGGGACAAGCTGAAAGTGTCTAGGGATGAGAGGTTTTCAAAATCACTTATCCCATAGGACCAATGAGTTTTGAATTTTTTTTTCTAAACCTTGTCTACAATTACTAAGAGTGTTTATATGAATATTGATTTTCTTTGCATTGATGAATATAGGAAATGATGAAAATCTGGAAGACACTGGCGAGAAAAAATATTCCATTGTAACCAAATATGTTGGCCAGAACCGTAAGATGTATACATTAATAATAAGACGTCTTACGGAGACAGATACAGGAACTTACCTTTGTACTATAGTTTTGGAAGGACTTAACTGGGAAAATTGGCCTATAAAACGAGGAGAACTTACAGTTCAATGTAAGTATATTCAATGTATTGTCATGGTAACAGATTACAATGGTTATAATAAAAAAGTTGTGTTTTATTCTTCAGTTGGAAAATGAATATATGAGTCACTCAGGTGACCTTAGGTCGTGGTATTTCTCCGTCATTCATCATCTGTAAACAATTGAATATTTTTAACCTTTTGAAAACTGCCTTGCCAATCATGTTGAAATTTTAAATCATTAGGGTAAGGGGAACACAAAATAATTTTTTCTTTTTTTTCTTTCTTTTTCTTTCTTTTTTTTTGTTCATAACTTAAGCTCAGATATGTTATGAATGTAGTAGAATTGGGTAAGTATATTGTTTCGACAAAGTCATGCTGTGAAATAGGTTATTATAGCTTTAGTTTGTTGGTATTGTCAAATTATTTGTAATGTAAGGTTTAAATAAATTGGAAGATGTTGAAATTTAGTACAGTTTATAAATGAAATGGAGCCTTTTATTCATCATAGCATTTTAAAGGCCCATGACCGTTTAAATTAAACAACAAGAAATATCGTAAAAGTTCTCTGATTCACATATTATACAACTTAAAGACATACTTATCAAAATGGCCACTGCTGTTACATCGATATTGAAAGCATGTCAAACGATAATGTACGTCAAATTGTGGGAAGGATTTCACCAAAAACTGCAATTATCCATTTTTCTAAATGAAAATATTGTTTTTTCTAAACATATACTTTTACCACTTTTAAGTTAGATAGATAAAAACAAAAGAAAGTAAATGGTATTCTCTGACCAGTTTGAGACTCCACAACAGACCATTTTCGAGTTGTCCGATGCCGTTCAGATTCGTCACAATAGTTTTACTTAGACTATGTGACGTCATCTGAAAGTTGGGCAAGGTCCATTCAGATTATGTAATATTTTCATTGACGATATTCGGAGATATCTTATTTCACTTCATCTGCAAGGAATTAATTTTTGTTAAATTATCTCTTATGTAAATGTGGAAAGTGCCATCACTTTCCTGTAATCTAATTTTCAAATCTGGCCCCTATTACTTCATGATATTAATATCCCTGGGCCCGGCACCATAAACAAATAAAATTCTCAGACAGATTTTGTTCTCAAAAGTTAAGAATTTACTCAACTGAGAAAATTATAAAAACGCCCCACCATAAAATGACTTAAGAATTTTCTCAACTGAGACGCGCAATTTTGCATGCGACGATCGTTGCTACGGTATTTTTGCAGTTCATAAGGGGCATGAGACACCTGCTGTGGAACTCTTCTGCAAATTTAGGTAAGATTGTTATATAGAACGTAAACAAACGTCGTCTGCTATCTCCTAAATAAAGTGAATATATATGTCAGACCCAAAATCTAGAGATATTGAAAGAATGAATGCCAAAATGCTAAAACGTTCGTCAAACTGGTTGGCGGAAGAAGAAATTGTTTTAGTTGAAGAGGTTGCAAGAAGAGAAAATGTTTTATTTGGGAAAATGAAAGGGGACGGGGCGATGAAAGTGGGGGAGTTGAAATCAAGGGTGTGGCAGGAAATTGCCGATGTTTTGATTGCGTAGGTTCCCTACTTTATTACTCTTGAAATTAATTTTAAATTTCATAAATAAAAAAAGAAAACTAAAATTTATAGAATGATTATTGCCGATAACATATCAGAAACATTAACATTGTTTCTAATGTCATCAATGAGATACGAGAAGAGTGTGAAAATGAAAAGTGTTCGATTATCATGGAAATCCCCTTTGTCAGATTGACCGTTTTGTTTTCACAGACCAATCAAATTCAGCGTCTATTTATAGTCCGCTTTTTTTATCTACTTACGAATACTTAAATACTGATAATAACTTCAACAATAAATCTATATCGCCGATGCCGTAGGGTCTCTAAATTTAGCCGTTTTAGTTGACGTAATGTATTTCATTTCTGATAGGATGCAAGTAAAGGCCGTAGAAAAAGCCTACAGTGTCCTCTGTGATTAGTATCAACTGAACTTTGGTTTTTCCCCACAGTTCTTAATGTATTACACCAGCAATGTATAAAACCATATATTTCGCTGTTAACACGTAATTTTTACATTATTTTTCCACATCATTTACATTAAACAATTGTACTGAATTAGGACTCGGCTTTGCCATACACTGTCACAGTGGTCTCAATGTGTTTCGCTATGTATTTTACCAGCGATATATAAAGCTAATATTAATATTAGCTTTATATATCGCTGATTTTACATGGCCTAATATATTATCACTGACAGTCTGATCATCGGTACGAAAGTCATAATTTGACTTTGATTATTTGCACTTTCTTTATTATCAGTTAAATAATCAAATCCACAATCCACAATTCTGGACATAATTGTTGGCAGCTTGCGTGGTTTTACGTAAATTATGCTGTTCCAGAAGCGGTGTCAAGGCGCAATTCCGCAGCGTAGGTCGTGTTATCAACCCTTCCAGTTCAGACAGAATAAATAAAATAAAAATAAAATAGTTGGTCTCCTGAATCTATACCGTTCGAACAAAACACCATCGTCAAATGCCAGTGGGTCATATCGGTCCCTAAACACCCTTGGTCGAGGTAAGCTCCTTCTACATCGTCTATTTCGCCTGAGGCGGACTTGTATGGCAGCCATATTGTATCTTGAGAATGACTTAAGTCAACTACTGACCGTACTTAAGTATTTTTATACTTGAGAACAAATTCTGTCTGAGAATTTTTTTATGGTGGACAATTTTACTCAAATTTGAGAAAATTCTCAAATTTGAGTAAATTATTATAGTTGAGTAAAATTTTTGTCTGAGAATGGTTTTATGGTGCCGGGCCCTGATTGCGGGACCTTGACAGTAATTGAAAATAAGATTAAAGTCAGTGGGGCATATATGGTTTAGGGGTCGGTGTAACCATAATTCCTATGTTATTGTGTACAAATCAGTAAAAACGATGGGTACGACTCTTCCAATTGTTTTGGTTATGATTCAGTCAACCATAGGGCGTCATTATATTCCAGATAAGCACTTTATCGTCTATATGACCAGGGTCCGGCACCATAAAACCATTATCAGACAAAAATTTTACTCAACTATAATAATTTACTCAAATTTGAGTAAATTTGTCCACCATAAAAAAATTCATACTGCCTTTAATCATATCTTGTTTACTTATAATTTGAATACCATTCATATCCCCAAACCCGTAGCCATACAAAATCTTGTTTCTTATGGAAAGGCACATTCAGTGATATATATAGGGGACATGCTCCACTCCCTGAAATTTATATTATTTACTTATAACTTGTAAACCATTCACTTATAATTATGTCTTCCAATTCATAGATGTAGTGAAGAAATCTTTTAGATATATTATCACTAAATGGCTGTATTAACTCTACAAAGTTGCTGACCATTTTTCCAGGGTAAAAGAAATCATAAAAGCAGAAGAGGCCTTAATCTCTTTTATCTCAACATGTAATAATGAATTGCTTTCATTTTCAGTGCATAGAAGTATTGCTTGTTTTTGTCCCTCCCTGGTGACTGAACAATTGCTTTTTATGTCACAAAGTCACAGTTTTGGTAGAGTATTTTATACTATAGATATTCAGCAGTTGTTTTGGCCCCACCATGGTGGTCTCTCAAACGAGGTTTTATTTAAAGGATTACTGTAGAACCTGTCTTGAAAGACCCCTCTCATGAAAGACCACATTCTGAAAAAATAATATTCACTATATTCAAGACAACTGATCTTGAAAGTTATACCTGTTAAGTTGTCTGTCATCTTGAATTTTATTTTAGTTAAACTCAGTGTCACCTCGTAATTTTTTTTCTCATCTTGTAGTTCCACCTAAAATCATACCTTTAGATGCTGATAAAAACACACTTTCGAAGAAAATTGGAGAAAATGTATCCATTGAATGTACTTCATCTGGAAATCCATCTCCAAATATTACTTGGAAGAGAGAAGATGGAAAGTCTATTCAGGACAGAGGTTTTCAGATCAGGGTGAGTATTTTTTCAATATGTGGGTCATTCTCTGACAACTTTAAAAATTGAGTTTTGAAAATCACTATTACTGTATTCGACCCAGTAAGTGCCCATGTTCCTATAAGTGCCCAACCCCTTTTTCACACATGATCAAGTATCTTTTCTAGCTTATTTATAAGGCCATGTGGACCAGAAAAACATAAATGATAGTTCATCTGTAGCCCCATGCAACACAAAAATGTTGATAGGTGTCACATTGTTATCTACAACAATTTTACCACTGTACCTTATAAAAATGATCTGCTTTTCATCAATTGGACTATTAATGAGACTAATTCATTTACTACTTTAAGATAGTGTCAAACATCTGTTCAGAAAATTGTCGACAAATATTGAAATATGAATAATAATTCTAACAGTTTTCCTTTAATAGTGATCTTTTTCAACAAAGTCCAGGATAGTACATTAATTTCAGTACTTTTTTTTAAATAGAAGTAAAGTAAATTAACACAATGAATTATTGCATCAGTGATTATAAATGGACTAGTTGAATTTAAAAAGTAAAAAAAAATTGGCAAAACATACATCTTTTCTTTTCATTTTCTTAATCTAATTAAAATATCGGCTTTAGTTTTTTCTATAAACAGGGGCTACACTGGCTGAAAAAATTCTGGTGTCAATATCTGTCTGTATACATCTTCAAAATTGTGATGATTTCAATTTAAAAATGATGTTTCATTTCAGTTGCAATGTAGATAATTTTAAAAATGGACAATAATTTCTTCATGTAATTCATTTAATAGAATTTATTAAATTTACAGCAAACTAATGGCATTTATAGCTTTTACATAAACACAATCATAATTTTTCAGAACTTTGAATCTGGCTTCAAACATTTATGTAGTCTACATAAAGTATTCTTATCCAGGTGTCTTTTATTATCAGCTTCATTGAGACAATTAGGCCTATTTCTGCCCAGAATAGTGATAAATTTGTCTATGATTGGCGTTTAAATTTGCTAAATACTAGTAGCGATGCTGACGCGGCAGATCTATCCTGGTGTAGACCCAATGAAGGCTCATCATTTTTTATCATTGCAAATAAGAAATAACCATGTGTATTCCAATGTAATATGATATCCGGTTTATGTTTGAAGATCTCGATCCCGATTTAAAAGTTCACAATGAGTCAAACGAAAAATGAAAGATTTGTTTTCACTTGCCCAAAGACAGGTGCTACTCTTTAAAATACTTGTCCAACCCCTGAAAATGGTTGCCCAGGGCGTCGGGCAATGGTATTTGTCTACCCCTGTTATACTGTTGTGATAGAATTGACATTCAAAGTGATAGATTGGACTGTTAACAATTCTTGCACACGATTAATATGCAAATGAGTTTTGGTCAAGTTTCCCTTACTGTGTATTGGCAAGATCTGTCTGTGAAGTTGGACATAGAAGTTGTGTCATTCCTCATTCAGGTGATCTTCACTGATGAGAATCTTGCAGCAGTCTTTGAAGTTTGGAAAATGTTTTACATGTACACATATTGACTTAGAGATTTAAGGCTACTGATAGGAAGTATAGCGTAAGGGTATAATACTGCACTGTCGCATAGAAATTTAATATCGATGAAATGATGTTTATAAACACAAGATTTTATTATCATATTGCTGATCTATGTAGTTTGTTGCATAATAAATAAGCCATCAGTACTCACATTAGGCCAAATGTCTGACCCGATTTTTAGTTACTTCTTTTCATAAAACCTAATTTTACTGAATTAAAAGTATTCAGTATAATGAGTGTATTATACCTCATTAAAACTTACAATAGCCTTCAACTTGTATCTACTTTCAGTACTTTGATTAACTCAAGTGAGTTTTTCTGATCTCCTGTCTGTAAACTTTTCACATTTTGGACTTCTCCTAAACTGCTGAAGGAATTTTGATGAAATTTAATTGGAAGCAAGTACTCAAGGTCCTCTACCAAATTTGTTCATTTCAGTCCAATCAATCCAGGGTGGGGCCAAAGAGGCCCCAGGGGGTACCTCTATTAAAAAATCTTCTCCAGAGCCGCTGCATGGATTGAAAAACTAATTGTATCTGAGCGATCTACATAGATGTATGATTCAAGTTTGTTAATTTTGTAGAAATCAGAAAAAAAAATTTTGACATGTTTTTGATGTCTTTTTAGACTTTATAATTTTCAATCATTTTTATATGATTTCTTTGATTTCTCCCCTTTTATTCATTATAATGCATTCATTTTATGTGTTTTACCTGTGTTTTGCTAGATAAAGGTTTTCCTGAAAGAATTTTGCTGAAATTTCATATTTTGAATTCATAAAAAGAGGGGGGGGATAATTTGTCACTCTATCGGCATCTTCTTCAAAACCGCTGAAGGGATTTTGATGAAACTTCCTGGGAAGCAAGTGCTCAAGGTCCACTATTAAGGTTCTTCATTTTGGCCAGATCGGCCAAGGGGTGGATCCAGGGTGGGGCAAAAGAGGCCTTAGGGTGCATCATAGTGATTTACATGGATGCATGATTCAATTTCCTGTTTTTAGAATAAATTGGGAATTCTTCTTTTCTTGATTTGTCATTTTTAATCATTTTTGAGTCTCCTCCACTCATAAGGAATTTAGGGAGTGTTTTGTAAATAGAGATTTCCATGCTTGTAAGATATCAACACAGTTCAGGTGAGTGATATTGTCCATTGACCTCTTGTTTTTTATTTGGAACAGAATAAAACACTTTACTTGCTGAATGTACAATTACAAGATAGAGGAAATTATCTGTGTGTCGCTGACAATAATGTAAAACCTCCAGACAGCTATAAATTGCAAGTCAAAATTGACTTCCGTCCTATTTGTCGTCCTGTACAAAGCTCAGTCGGACAAGCCCAGAACAGAAGGTTTAATGCTAAACTGGAGTGCATTGTGGCAGGTTTGTCTGATTTTGCAATAACATATGATAGACCATTTTGAAGTTGTCTCATTACGTTACAGTTGTCATGATAGTGTGCAGTTTCAAAGAGAAAAGTAGGGCATCATTACATTCAGGTTAAGCAGTTTATTGCATATATAACCTGAAATATGATCAGTATCATGAGGTAATCATATTAATAGGTGCCAGATTTGAAATACAGTCTACAGAAAAGTAATGAAACTTTCAATATATACAAGGGTGAACATTATTGCAAATGAACTGAAACAATTAACTTATCAACCCCTGAAAAACAATAGACTCTTCTGTAAATCAATGGCTTAGAACAGTCCAAATGTGTCTTTAGGGGTGAATGAGTTAAGAGATGTTTGAGGTGATGTATGTAGGAAGAATTTGTTGTTTGTATTGTGAGTTGATTTCTTTGAGTTGGCTTTTGTTTATGTGAATTAAATTCTGTTGACCTGGGCGTGTATTGTTATTGTTTCTTTTTTTGTATTGTTTGATTTGTTGTTTTTCTTGTAAGTTTAATATTATTTATGGACATGTTTTACTGTGTTGTGTGTGTTTGTTTATGATATTTACTTTTTGTTTGTGTTTGGGTTGTTCTGTTGATTTTTTTGTTTTATATTAGATTGTAATATGTTATGTTGTTTGACCCTAGAGACGATGTGATATATTGAGTTGTTTGGTTAATAAAATGTTTGTGATTTTTTTGGATTGTGGTATTCATATTTTAGGTTTTGTGGTTAGATATGGTGGTTGTATTCATTGGTTTTTGTTTGAATTTGACTTTTGTTTTGCTTGTCGTTTATTTGGTGTAGCCTTTTGTTTTTTCTTGCGGTTGATGTGAGTTTAATGATGATTTGATTTTGGTTATATTGTTATCGCTATGTTTTTTTCTGTTTCGTGGTGATTTTGATTTTTATATTTTTTGATTTCTTTATTTTGAGTGTGCATCGTTAGTTTGGGTGTATTTTTTATGGTAGTCTTATTTTTTTGTCTATAATATTGTGACTGTTTTTTTTTGTATGACTCAGTTGTGGTGGTGGTTTGTAGTTTGTTGATTTTGTGTTTTCCGTCTTTAAGTTGTTAGTAATATTTTTTTGCATTATGATTTTCTGTAGTTTTTGTTGTTGTTGTTGTGGTATTTTTTATCTATTGATATTGTTGTTGTGGTTATTAGTGGGGTTTTGTTTTTTGACGTTATTTTTTAGTGTATGATTGTTGTGTTTGTACTTTTTGATGATGTTCCTGAAAAACAATAGACTCTTCTGTAAATCAATGGCTTAGAACAGTCCAAATGTGTCTTTAGGGGTGAATGAGTTAAGAGATGATTGCTAAATGTCATCAATGCAAGTATTACCTTGCCCATCTGTCAGTTGAAGTAATGTGATCTGAGTCCTAACTTTTCTAACATGACTGAACAGAATCAGACAACTCTAAAATGGTCCATTACAGATTTTGAAATAGGTCAGTATCCAGATAAGTATCCAGATATATCCAACTGAGAAAATGTAATCATTTTAGGTTTGATAATCTAAAACCTATTTCAGAATCTGTTATTGAATTATTATATGAATAGTGTCACTTATTTTGTATCGCTGAAGGTCGGAAATTTGTTGGGGTTCATTATTTTTTTTTAATTATTGCTTATTGAACTCATTATTTCATTATTTTTTCTTGTAAGGGCTTTTATGCCTGCAAATCTTAACCTATTTTATTGCCCCCTGTCGCAACTTTACATCCAGAAGTGACCATGTGGTCTTCAAAATAAGAAAGGAGTCCACAAAAAACAGCGAGCCCTTAATGGTCTGACAAAGAAAAAAAAAATAAGGCCATGTTCAGGGGGTGATTCAGAAACCCCATATGAGTCAAAATTTGCTAATGTGTCACCAAATGTTACAGAAGTGTCATTTTTTAACAACTATTATATATTTACATACCGACTGCAATTCCCTTCATTGCAAGTATATAGAGCAATATATTGTATATTCCGGTAAATGCAGTTGCTTGCCCAAGTATAAACCGCTTTACTTTTCAGCGTAAGAATACATGAACAAATCAATAAAGAATAGAATATCACATGTTTAATCTTAAAAGCCATACATTAGGCCTACCACAAAACAAATAAAAATCACAGAAAGAAATCGGAAACACGAGACTACATCTGTAGCACATTGTACAGCCTACAGGCCCATATCACAATATATCTTGGTCATGTTATGACCAGAACCACAAACCACCATCTGGCACAGAAAGAAAAGGTCATTTCATAGTTACAACAGAAAAAAAGAGAATAAGGCCTAGTGCAACTTTGTCATGCATCTCTTGATAAACAAGTCGATTCGTTTGCCTTCACTTGATATTCCTATTAGAAACAATTTGTCACCCGCATCGTGTGAAATCAGGTCGTGTGAAATAGGCCTACTTACTTAGGTTACGTACCAATCAGTCATCATGGTTCCCAGCTGCTTGGTAAAAAATGTCAAATAAAATGGCTACTTTCAGTTGTCATGAATGAATATTAACTGTCTCACTTCTTGTAAGTCACACTCAAACTTTCTATAGTATATCCCATTAATAATACATCAGAATTTAAATGCAATTTCATTGTAAATACATTATACAGCATACTCATGGGCGAGGCCACTTGCATTTTCAATTCTCTTTTGACACATTTAACCTTCCGGTTACCAAGCAGACAAATATTCTAAAATAACTTAAAAACAAATCTGACTCTTATTTAAAATTTTCCATATCACTAGTTTCTTTCAAAATGATATGAAAATAAGAAAATAAAAATTAATTCCATTTAGTATTTCTGGACAGAAAAGGGGAACTGCTTCTCGTATTACACAGCTGTTTATCTGTTACATCATATAAAAAACTCCTACCGCAAAGCCAATTAAATAGAATGAATTTCATAACTAGGTGACTTCAGATTAATAGAAAATGCTAATATATATAAATATAAGGATTGTTTTTCATTTTTTGGACTGCATCGAGTATGAATGCAATGGCCTAATGGAAAAAATTCTGTGCAGCACGAAGTGTTTTAACCGAGTGGTTCATAGAGCCATGATAGATTTTGACAATTCACACATACAAAATCAGTGTGGTAATTGATAATCATGATATTTTATATTTTTGCATCATAGCAGAAAAAAAATGTGCATCATGTTTGACAAAAAATGAAGTACAAAAATTTTTAATTTTGTTTCAAACCACAATGATTTATTAGTAAAAATCAATTAAATTTTGATAAGAAACATATGTTAATTGAACATTAATACTGAACTATATGGAACTCTCAATACTAAAAACATTTTTCAGAAAATATAAAATTGGATGTTTTTTAAACTTTTAGACTCCACCATAACTAACAAATTGATGGGAAGAAAATATATTCATAGAAGTTAAGAAACAACCCAACACCAATATCCAGCATTTAAAACCCTGCTTTTCAGACTCAATTTGGGACAGCATGGTCAGATTTGCTAATAGTCCAACATTAACATGCGTCATACAACACTAAGGGTGTCATATTTGACAGAATTATTTTTATTTCTGTAAAATTCAATGCACGTTATAGATTGCCCATAATGTGCCAATTTACTGCCTGAAATTACCTGCAATGCATACATTTCATAACAGAAAACAACAGAATTAAAAAACACAGTTAATAAAATTTGACATAGTGGACAAACTTTGGACTGGTGATGCTTGGCATTGTCTAACAGTCAGAAACAATAATCCAGAAAGATTGATTGAACATGGCGCAGTGGAAGGGAACAAAGAGACAAAATAATGTGTGTCATTTTTTGACAGAAGAAAAGTGATACAATTTTCTACGGCGTTTAATTAAAAAGTGAAAATATTAACTATTCAGAACTTATTTATTTTCGAATAAAACAATTTGGGATTCACAGAGAAATTGTTGATTTTGAAATCCAGCGATTGTCAGGTCTGTTTCCAAGTTGGTAATTGCCTTTATATTTTTTTTTGATAGAAATTTCAACACATTAACACAATTTCGGCATTTTTTGTTTAATCTGTGCAGATGCCTGCATAAAACACTTACTTCCCAGATGCCTCTAACATCACTTTATAAAGTAATGCATAATTTCACTTTAATACACTGTGAAATGATAAAGTTTTGTTGGTCTCTAAAATTGGTATTAATGTAACATTTTGTTCTTAATTTTTTAATAAGTATCAGACAATAAAATTGAAATTTACCAAATGCTTGAAGATATACAAACAAAAGTTTTTATGGAGATTCTTCATAACCACAGTTACAAAGTACATTTAATTAATTTAAGAAAATTACAATTTTTATCAAATTTTGGTAATTTTTATTACATCAAGTGACTGGTGACACATTAGCAAATTTTGAATCATATATATGCACATCCTTGTCTCTTCCATCATAAATAAAGATCTACAATATATATGCCATATGGTTTGGGGGGAAGGATGTGAGTTGTTTTTCTTAGGTGGCCTATAAGGCCCATTGGGCTTCTTTGTTTCATTCTAGTTGTGATAAGACCTGCTCATTTGGCAGGTTGAAGATTGTTTTACAGTATTTGAACCCAGGTTGCAAACTGATGGGTAAAAGTGGTAAAACTTGTCAATCAAGAAATCACATAAAGGGGTCTCCATGGCTGGGTGGTTACAGCATCACATGTTAAACCTTGGAGTCTCTCAAGACTTGTCAGTTCAGTTCCAGCCCCACTGGAATCTAAACTGATTTTGGGAGAATGTTTATTCATGGAAGACCAGTGACTTCTGTGGGGCTGTTGCAAGTTTTCTTTATATTTAGCACCCTAAAATCAAAAGCCTATCTTTCTCCCCCGAAAGAAAAATCCAAAACCCATAAAACGACATAAAAAAACACAAGACATTTTTTGGAGAACAATTGCAATTTAATGCACATTTGAGTATTTTCCTGGTGTGTTAACAAAACCAAAAGCATAAATAAATGTATAAAACCATATCGTTGGCAAATTCAGTGGAATCTTGTTATCGGATGAGTCAAAATTCCGGTTATGTCAAAATTGAATGTCTGGTCCCGATATTTATAGATATATTAATATATCAATTGAAAATTTCATTTTTATCTAGAATTCAGTATATATCGAAGTAATAAGGGCGGTCCCGTGGGTTTCGAGATAATGAGATTCCACTGCACTTACAATGTACAGTAAAACCTGCTATAGTGGCCACCTTTGTATAAGGATTACCTGTTTTTAAAGGCCAGTTTTTTCAAGTCCCTTGACTGCATACTTTAATTAAATTGAACCTGTGTATAAGGGTCACCTGCACATAGAGGTCAATATTTTATGGTCCCTTGGGTGGCCCCTATATACATGTTTCCCTGTATATTAATATATGAATTAATACCTTTTTGCATTAATGAAAACAAGTGTTCATTTAAGGACTGTGTTCCATAAGTTTTGCCTAGATGTTTTTGGTTTTTTTTTCTGTTTTATTATCACAAAACCACTGTGACATAAAACACCAATTAGACAATCAAAACAGATCACATGACATAAAACACCAATCAGATGATCAAAACAGATCACATGACATAAAACACCAAACAGACAATCAAAACAAATCACATGACAACTATTGAGTAGCTAAAAATTTAAATTGATTAAGTGTCACTCCTTATAAAAGAGTACAAATGTATATGGAAAATCAGATTGGTTAAAATTTCAAATCATGTATGTATTATTATTGAATGTGTTACATGACTTTTAAAAGGTTATCCAGTTCCCAGTATGATGTGGACAAAGAAGACATCACAAGGCAATATCAAGATTGTGGATGACGATAAATATGACATCAGCAAGCAATCGAGCAGTCAGCTTCAGTCTGATGAAACATGGTACACGCTAATTGTCAAAAATGTACAAGCCAATGACTACACAGATTATGATTGTATTGGAACTAACACATATGGTTCTGGAAGTATCAAAATACAGTTGTTTGGTAAGGACATATATTCATTTGCTTGTAAATAGACAGTAGGCCTAAATATTCAGGGCTCTATAATTATGTATAGTTGTTAAATTTCATGGGGAGAAAATTTCCCCTTCCTTTAAAAGGAACTTATTCAAGAGTATATTAAATTACGCACATGACGGTTTCCAAAATAGAAATGAAATAGAAGATGAAGTAAAACTTATAAACATTTTGTGATTCATGTATACAAAGTCTGGTTATACATGTATATAAATAAATTTTTATTCAAAATAACTTCTATAATTCTGATTGCTAATGTCTTTCTTATGCTTCGTAAGTTTAAGGTATGGTATTTACTGGTATTTAATTTTGCCGTATTTTCTTTGGCTGTGAATATAGCAAAATTAATTCAGTGCAACTATACAATAAGGATTTTTTCACATGTCCCATCTTACAAGTAATATCAAAAAGTAACTTGTCCAAATCACATCCACTTGTCTGTAATTAACAAAGGAAACATTCCAAGAACTTTAAATTTAATTTTGATAAATTTATGTTTAATAAAAATGTTGAAAAATAATTTTAAAAATCTGGCATACTAAATAAGATAATATTCCCCAGACAAAGAAAAAATAAACGCAACAACAACAATAGAAAAGTTATAAAAACGAAATCAAATATTCACCTCAAACTTTCCACTTTTCAAATTACATTGTGAAACAAAATTTTGTTTTCGGAAGCCTGGGGCCCATTTTACGAAAGGTCCTAAGTCCTAACTTTTTTCTAGTATATCCCAAAATTACCATGGTTTGGTGAAAAGAATAAATAAAATAGACAAAGAAGTCAAGGGTTATGGGCTAGGCACACTTAGATGGTCCTGTCCACAAACAGTTGTGACAATACTTGGACATTTGTTGCAGTTGAAAAGTCATTGAAATAAATTTTTGGAGGCAGTTTAGTTATAGGTTGTATGCGATGACAATACAAAATCGAGGACATTAAAGGAAACTTGTATGAAATGGAGGGATTTTATGTCAAATTAAATATTCCACAGAAATGACAGGATTGCGATTTTGATAGGTGGCTATAAATACTGGCTCACATATTTTAAAAATATAAAACATCTCAGATATCAAAGCATAAATCTTTAGGATGTCCAGGACACAGATACAAATCCAGCAAAAATGTACAAACACAGACCACTGGAAACCAAGAGGTGGGATCAGGTGCCATGTAGGAGTAAACATCCCCTGTCGACCGGTTATACCCACTGTGAGTCCACAGTCAAGTCCAAATGAATTACATGAGGAACGAATCCTTGTCACAATTGACGCCTCAACAACCACGAATGAAAAGGCAACTCAGTAATTCACTCAGTGAAACAGAGTAATCGCGGAAGGTTGACACAAAACACGGTTTTCGATATCCCTGTGTCAATAATTTGTCAGTGAGAAGTTTACATCTGTATATGAAATGTTCAATTGTTGAACAAGCCTTGGCATATCGGATCATTTGTGAAATATAAACTCCACATGTTGGTGACTGTGGGGTGTTACTACTGAAATATGGAAAATTTATGATGGGGAAAGCTGAAATCGTTGCGTTTGTCATGTAGCTTAAACTGCTTCTAGGTGGCACCATAACTCCACTATCGAATAAAATGTTAATAGCATAATACCATAGAACTCAAGATACCATAGGAAATAATTACATAATATTATTTTATACTGATATAATTTTAATTTCAGAAACAATGGAGTGTCAAGGTGCAAATTGTCCATCCATTGGAACCAGTGGTGCTGCATACACCATGTCGTCAATGTTGACCTTAATATTAACTGCTTTTGTGACCAAATTCCTGTGGTTCTCTAAATGAGACATATTGATTGGATCAGTGATAACCATGTGACATAATCAAGACACATCGATTGTATCAGTGATAACCATAAGACATAACCAAGACACATATTCAAGAGATAACAGGAACCTTGATACTCATTTTGTTTTTCTGACCAGAAAAAAGGTTTTTCTCTTTACATAGTTTTGTGCTCAATCCCATACATCTATATTTATCATATGTGTAACACACACTGACCAATAAGAACTGATATAAATATCTCTATTGTGTATATATATATATATATATATATATATATATATATATATATATATATATGATATGATATATCATAGACAAATGATATCGCTTATCAAAATAAGTGGAGGTCAATATACCATCTGTCCATTTATCTGTATATATAAGCAGCATGCGGCCAAAGGTTAGGTTAAATTGGTGGTTGGAAGTAATAGTGAAGGTCAAGGTCATATAAAGATAAACCATTTTTACTTTTTTTAGACATATGTGTATCACCTTAAAAGATATAACACTTCCTGTAATGGAATATATCACAATCCGTGGTTCATAAAATACACACAAGAACGAGAATTTGCTGGTAATGGTTGACAGATCTGAGGTCATGACAAAATTGAAAATGACCTTTCAAGTAATAAACACTTGTGAATATACAGAGTTGTTAGGACTTTATACAAGATTTTGTTAGTGTAAATAATGTATATACTTTTTGTATATAGTCATAGACTTGCATGGGCAGGGAGAGGCAGACTTATTAGTATTCTTCACACATTAACTCACCAAATAACTAAGGCAAGTCCAAATGTTTGTTGATTGAGTTAGTGGTCATTATCTGTTATTTAACCTTTTTATTTGCTCGGAGTTGTCAATGCTACCATTCCATTTTTATTTTTTGAACTTCATAGGCATGTTATAGTGAAGTATTTGGACTTGGAAGTATTAATATGTATGGTATATAGAATACAGTGAAACCTGCATATAAAGACCTTCCAAAAACAATCTTTATAGACAGGTGGTCTTTATATGCAGGTTTGTTGAGTTTTATCATCTGTAGATGCAGGATGCTCCATGCATAAATATAAAAAAACATACATAAAATTCAAAAACATGATAATTATTTTATTTCATTACATTAAACACTTATAATTAAAAATTGAAAAAAAGTGAAAATTTTATTTTGAAAATTTTGATACTAAATGATCTTTTAAAGACTTGTTTTAATCTCCAAATCTTTTTAGGAGCAAAGAAATGTATTGACATTTTTAAATTTGTCACTCTCCAAAATAATTAAATGGATTAACTTCATTTTATAAAGAGAGCATAGTCCATTTTTCTTTGGATATAGAATTTGAAAATTTGCCAGGGGAATGTGCTTAAAATAAGATTCCATTGCATTTAGATTTAAGTTGTGCAAATTATTTTTTAAAAAATATGACACAAATTAAAATTAAAATTTCCAAATGTGTTGCCAATGGCTTTTTCCCTAAATTGTTAGAAAAAGGCCTGATAATCATTTTTATGCCCTGAAGATATTGATTTGCAGACATTTTTGTTTCTGTTTAAAAAGCTTATGGTTTTGTTTATTATTATTTTGTAACCTCAAATTTTAATTAAATTTCATTCAATTATGTCCAACTTTCATAAATATTTCCAGAAACGGGTTATACTTTTCAGGAGATTAATTTTCATTCACATATCTTGGTTAATTTGAAATTATTTGTGTAAAATAACAATTTTGTATATCTTAATTATACCATGTTTCATCATTTTGTAACATTTATTTGATATAAAATTGTATGATGAAAAATATTACATGTATGTATCAATTCAATTGATTTGTACACAAAGTTTGTAGCTCCATGTTAGTTTTATTAGCTCACTTCTAAACAGTTCTTATCACCCTGACATCAACATTGAAATGCAGTTTAAAGGATTGGTTGAAGTCAGGATTTTCTACTGTGCATACATCAACTGAAATAGCATGGTGCAGTCAAACTTGTGTATAAGGTCACCCCAGGGAACAGTCAAAAGTAGCCATTATAGACAGATGGCCTTTATGAAATGTGTTTATTCATTATAAAAACGTTAACAAAGGTTATGTTTGAAGGACGTCACCCCAGGGAACAGTCAAAAGTAGCCATTATAGACAGATGGCCTTTATGAAATGTGTTTATTCATTATAAAAACGTTAACAAAGGTTATGTTTGAAGGACTTTTATAGGCAGGTGCCCTTTGTACAGAGGTGACGGTTAATGCAAGTTAGGCTGAATATGCATCTTATAATTCCCTGTCACATGCGCTACTTCACGTGCTGTATTTGTCCTGTATTTTTTATGAAAATGAACCTTTCTGTTTTCAGTGTGGTGGGTAAAATGATTGGTTTATGTCAGAATAATTGTGGTTGTAAAATATGTTGGTATCAGGTGAGCTTTTGTTTGTGTTTTCAGTTCTGACACCTGAGTGCTTCAGGTGACCTAGATTGATCCATTGTTATCTTTTGTCCGTTGTAAACTTTGGAACATTTTCAAATTCTGAAAATCTGTTTGAAAGCCTGAAAACCTATCTCTTTCAAATTTGGTATATGTGATATGCATAATCTATAGCGAAAAGGTAACAATAGATGTGAACATCATGACCCTACATAGGTTAGGGCATTTAAGCGACGGATATGATCCTCTTAATGTGTATCATCTGTAATGAACCACTGTATAGATATAGATACACATAAATAGATAGTGCTGTAGAATGATGATTGTTCTTCATAATACTATTCAAGCTTTAATACTATAAAGATGGATGTTTCCTCTTGTTGGTAATTATATAATTTTCTGATTTATACCATACATTTGGTTTTTCTTATGTGATGTCACAACTTACTGTGAGCACTCTTGTATTAAATGATAATTCTAATGCAATTTTTGGTCTGGTATGTGGGGTAATTTACACAAAAAAACTTGAAAAGTAAATCATGTATCTGGTGTAAACTACCCACCAATATATTTCCACGTTTAAAGTAACTGTCATCCATGCATCAATTCCAGTCTCCCATTTTGAGCTCACTGCATGATTAAATTTTAGGCATATACTTGAAATTACTACTAGAATTAATTAATGGAGTTTTGAAAAGCAAGGGGTGCACAATGGGGTTCAAATATGTTTTTTTTTTCATAGAAAAGATACATTGTCGTAATTAAATCAATACAGGGCAGGCAGCATGCTCCACTCTATTTAAATCTTCACTATGTTAGAGTTCCTACATTCTGGAATTGACATTTTGCTGAGCTGTAGGTAGACTACCTGTATATGATCTACTGTATTTATCAGCCTGAGCTGTAGGTAGACTGCCTGTATGTAATCTACTGTATTATCAGACTGAGCTGTAGGTAGACTACCTGTATGTAATCTACTGTATTTATCAGACTGAGCTGTAGGTAGACTACCTGTATGTAATCTACTGTATTATCAGACTGAGCTGTAGGTAGACTACCTGTATGTAATCTACTGTATTATCAGACTGAGCTGTAGGTAGACTACCTGTATGTAATCTACTGTATTTATCAGACTGAGCTTTAAGTAGACCGTCTGTATGTGATCTACTGTATTTATCAGACTGAGCTGTAGGTAGACTACCTGTATGTAATCTACTGCATTATCAGACTGAGCTGTAGGTAGACTACCTGTATGTAATCTACTGTATTTATCAGACTGAGCTTTAAGTAGACCGTCTGTATGTGATCTACTGTATTTATCAGTCTGTTGGACTCTAAAGTTATCTGCCTTATTTTGTACATTTTGCTTATTATTAGTCTGTTGATGTATATAATTATGTCTTGTACTTTGTATAATTTTTTTTAAACATATATATATTCTAATGTGTATGTTATAAATTTCTATAGACATGTTCCATTTTGTATACAATGATGTGACACACTTTTCACTTAACTATGGTTCTGTAACTTTCGATTGTAAATAATATGTGTAATGAACAATAAATGCCGGGCTCGGTGATATCATTAATTCAGTGTAGTGATAAATACTTATTTGAAGGGCTCGGTGTTACCATGCGAGTCACATGACAAATACTATAGGTATATAAGCACCAACTCGGCTGAAATATGTTAGTTTTTGAATGCATACAGTCAGAGGAGCAGTCGAAGAGGTAATTTGATCTATATATTATTCCCTGAATAAGAATTTAATATATATACTTTATATCCCGTGTAAGGTTATAACTACAGCATCACAACTTGTAAAATTTACAAGTGTGTTGTGCTGTAGTTATACCCTTATATAACTCTTGTCACGTACAGTCACACATTGTCCCGTGACATCTTTTTGTTGGAATCTGAATTTTTTTTCCCATCCCGAGGGTGACATGACCACAGTTGAGTGAAAAGGATTTGTTGCAGCGAAGTTAATTTTTACTGTCATTTCCTACCAGTGCTAAATATATATATATATATATATATATATATATATATATATATATATATATATATATATTTAAAATATTGAAGTAATTCTTGGAAGATTTGCATGAAAATTATAATTACAAATTTATCAGTACATGCTGTATTCAGACAGAAGTTTTAAGTCATTTAAGCATTTATAAAGAATTGTTTACACCTTTACCAAAATAGAAAGTACATAGGTAAATAACTAAAGGTATCAAAATGATTTAGATCTATAAGTTGTTGAAATACTGCAGTTATAATGTCATCATGTTATTGCAGGCTCCAGGTTTTATCCAGGTATATTTTTCCATGGAGAAAGTAAATTTTATTTTGGGGTTTAATTGCTGTTTTTTTCAGTGAATTAGTAATTTAGTAGATTTGTCTGTGTCGAGATATCTTTACAGTATGTCCACTTAAAATCAGCTACCTCGGAAGTTATGGATATCTGTATGACTCGGCTATGTTTGTATCTAAATTGAGATCATATTTTAACATTGGTATTTTGTTAACTCTTGGGTTGTTTATAAATATGCTAGTAAACACATTCTTTTAATACAAACTTTTGATAAGGGACATGTTTGTGGTATCGTACCGCAGAATTTTTCAAATAAAATTGCATGTTCTTTATGATTTTTTTAATGATGTCGGAAGCTGTATATTTCATTATATGATGGTAAATTATATTATGTCGGTTGGTGATATTGTCGGAATAAAGATGTTTGTTATAAACAATCTGGCTATATGTATCTACTTTTGTATATCTGATATTGATTTTTACAAATTGTTTTGTCTTGGTTTGCTTTTTATAAGTCATTCATTGTATGTAAATCCATTTTCAGTATAAGGTGTATCCTCATGATTCCAGGTTCATTATATTAATGCAAATACCGTATTTTACGACCTATAGGTCGATATTTTTTTTCTCCAAAGTTGTGACCTCGACCTATTCACCGCATCAACTTATCTTAGTGAAATATTTAACTTGTATCTGCAATTCCCCATTTTAACATCCTAATTCAACATTTTTCACTGGATAATGTAGGGGCCTACTCCAAACACCCATTTGTATTTACACTTAATAGAACGATTAAATGTGACCTCGTGTGTGGGTAATGCACTGTGTTCATAATCAAGTGACAAAATAATGATCTTTCAAGTAACAATATCATTGGGATTCAAGACTGTGTCAGAAACAGCGTAATAAAAATACATTGTTTACATCTATACTTAAAGCTTGATTTTTGCCAAAAATCGGCCATTCGACCTATCCCCCATATCGACCTATATGCCATAAAATATGGTAGTTAGAGTTATGAGTATAAATCACATGCCATTTTTTACCTCAAATTTCATGTATGTAATCACATTATGTTTACAGACATTCCAATAATTTGACATTAAAGTAATTACCTAAATAATCTTATATTTTTATTTTTTGACAGTTTTCCTATTTTTGTGTAGTTATGACACAATTTACATACTACTTGTACTTGGTTTTTCCACCATTTAAATGGGCACTAGCTGTGCTAAACAAAAACAATTATTTCAAGTTTTTGTAACTTTACTACTTGTACTAGATGTATGATAACAAATAAGAGCTATACACAGGCATAAAAAATCCTATATTCCT
The DNA here is from genome assembly GCA_030159075.1 of Atrina japonica. Classification (NCBI taxonomy): domain Eukaryota; kingdom Metazoa; phylum Mollusca; class Bivalvia; order Pterioida; family Pinnidae; genus Atrina; species Atrina japonica. The sequence goes on along the minus strand of BROG01000248.1, from coordinate 797,900 downwards.
ATGTATTTTGTGAAAATAAAGTCAGATCCAATGTAGTATTCATATACAAATAGTAAGGTTGAGCTAATCATTTGCAATTGAAAAAGTGCCAAACCTTTGTTTCTCAAGCAATTTTCACAAAATATATAGGGATTTAAATTTGTTTTATTTTTGTATATCAGTCTTAGTAGTAAAAAAGGGAAAAATGAAAAACACAGCTATTGCCCCTTTAAATGATTTAAAAATGTAAAGAATTCAGGAGACACTAGCAAATATAATTCAATAACTGGTGTGTCGAAATTAATGGTTAATGCAACATCTTTCTCACCAATGTGATCCATGGATTGGACAGGGAAGTATTTTATGGTGGTTTCCATCCTAGACATCTTCTCCAGGTACATTGGTTTCCTGCCACTGTTATTTAACTACTGCAATAATCTCTTAAACCTTGTAAATATTTGTCATGGTATTCATGTACAGACTATCAATATTGACTCATATTGGGTGTAAGACATGGGTAACCTCTGGTATATGGATAGACCCTGACATTGAGCGCCTAGCTGCTTCTAGTGGATAGCCTACATAGCATCGTTTGTAGGAACTGGGCCTGGCACCATCAAACTTAAGAATTACTTTTAAGTGTTAAAGTTTATGTGATCTTTGGCAAATATTGAAATATAAAAATTTCAGATACCATAGTATAAATCAATAGAATGACCAGAACACAGATACAAATCCGGTAAAAATGGACAAACACGGACCTCTGGAAACCAAGAGGTGGGATCAGGTGCAATGGAGGAGTAAGCATCCCCTGTCGACCGGTCACACCCGCCGTGAGTCCACAGTCAAGTCCAACGAAACAAGTGAGGAGTGTATCCTCGTCACATTTGTTACAGACGTCTCAACGAAAAGGCAACTCAACATTTCACTTAGTGAAACAGAGTACTCGCAAACAAGACTATTATACCGACCGTAACATTTGTGGAACATTGACATTAAACACGGTTTTCGATATCCCTGTGTCAATAATTTGTCAGTGAGTAGTTTACCTCTGTATATGAAATCTTCATATGTTGTGCACGCTCAGGCATATCGGATCATTTGTGAAATATAAACTCCATATGCGGGTGACTGAGGGATATTACTACTTAAATGTGGAAAATTGACGATGGGAAAGCCGAAATCGTCGAGTTTATCGTATAGCTTAGTTGCCGATTTCCCGTCTGTGTTTATTTTAAGTAAAATGTCTAAGTATGAAGCGTGTGTGCTTGATTCTGTTGTATCTTTAATTTCTAGTTCGCTGGGATATATCGCATTGACATATGTATGAAAATTGTCATTATTAATTGACAAAACGTCGTCGATATATCTAAATGTCAAATTAAATGACACCGCTAACTTTTTCTTCTTTTGATTCAGCAGTTTCTGAATGAAGTCTGCTTCGTATGAATAAAGGAACAGGTCAATAAAGGAGCACAATTGGTTCCCATAGGAATGCCGATAGTTTGTTGAAAGACCACGTCTCCGAACATTACAAATATATTGTCTATTAGAAATTCCAGCATGTTTTTTATATCAACTTCAGTATATTTATGTGTAGAATCAGAGTGGTGTTTGACGAAATAAGTATCCTTATAGCCAGTCACTAGATATCTAAATTTTCGGGTACCACCTTTAGTGAAAAAGCAGTCTATGATGCTGAAAAGTCTTTCTTTTAATTTTTTATGTGGAAAAGTAGTGTAAAGAGTAGAGAAGTCATAAGTTTTGATACTGTAAAATCGAGAAAAATTGTGCGCCTTCAAATTGTCTAAAAGCTGTTTAGAATTTTTAAGTATCCACATCTGATTTACACCGCTTCTGGAATAAGCAACTGTACAGTATTGTTGAAGTTTCTCCAGGTTTGGTAGAACATTTGCTGGATCCTGCTATGTATCTTTGCTTATATAGGGTTTTATGAAGTTTAGGTATCCAGTATAAATGTGGTAGCCCGAAATCGGTATCCGTTGTAGGTATATCAAATGAGCGTAATACGGTTACGTGATTTTGAAGGATCTCGTCCTTTCAAAGTGAGATACGTGTGTATGTAGGATTTCCAGAATTCGTATTAAACCCAAGTTTTTCTAATAAACAATTATAGTAATGTGCCTTACAAATAAAAACTATATTATTTGAGGCTTTGTCTGCTGGTACCAGTACATATTGGTCATGTAACCTATCCAGTTCAGTTACTACTTCTGGATCATTAAATAAAGAGGGATAACGTGTTTTCATAGTCCCTTTAAGTTTTCGAATACGAGATTTTAATCAACCATCGTATGGCTCTCGGCCATTCAGACAAAGTGTCTGGTTCTACGTCTTCATGTTTGGCCCATCGTCTGGCATAATCTTCGACAGAATCCATAACTAAACTGAAATTCTGACGCCAATTAAAGGAACGGGCTTCCCGGTATTTAGGGCCCCTTTAAATAAGATTTTTAAGGCTTTCAATTTCAACAATAGAAACGTCGCCGGTAATGACATGCCCGATAGTATTGTATTTGAAAGGAGATGAAGCACATGAACATGGAATCCGATTGGCTGAGCAGGTCTAGTTGAGAATATTCTCAGACTTGAGTAAATTATTAAGTTTTATGGTGCCAGGACCTGGACACCTTTATTCTGGTGTAAAGATGGCACCATTTATAAGATTTCGGTAGATAGCTGCACCATTTGTAATATCCTAACGAATTGATAGCATAATTTGTAAGATCCTGGATTTGAAACCACCAAATTTACTCAATACTCAATTTGATTTCATTATTTTGACGATTTAATCATTCCTTAAACCTTTAGGTTTGAGTGATTAGGAAACATTAATATTTTTCATAAGTCTCATATGAATATTTACGTCATGCTTACGATTTTCCTGTAAAAAATTAATAATTACCTTGAGTACGGTACTCAAAATTTTCTTCAAGTGAGCAATAATTTTGATCATTTATTTATTTACAACTGTATGCCGTCAATATACAAATAAGTCCAGTTACACAATCAATTTTCCGTGTTTTACCTTGAAATGGTGAAACGTTAGTTGAGCATAAGCACTGAGTAAATTTGGTTACTTTGGGCCCAGGCTTTAACTTCACGTGGATTGATGGCATCATTTGTAGGATTTGGATGGTTGTAATTTGTTTATAGATAGCTAATATTGTAGGAATAACGTTTTTCAGAATGCAGAATATTTTCTCAAATTATCTAAAAAGAAAACGGGATTTCTTTTATATTTATTGGATCTCACTTATGACCTATTAGTATGGTTTACACCTCTCTTGGTGTATGTTAATGACAGATTCATGACAGGTAAGTGTTGAACTTCATATCTAAGGATTTGTCTGTTGGGAAACGTATTGCGCTATTTTTCAACATAATCTCCTTCGGTGTACACTTTTGCTAGCGATGTGAAAGGGCCTCAGTGTTAGGTTAAAAGAAGATCCTTCCATGACTGTCCAGAAAGTCCTCCACTGCAAGTATTACATCATCTGTAAGGAAATTGGTACGGAAATGGCATTTCTAATTTTTTTTTTGTAATACATGTAGATAGAGCAAGATTAGGTTAGTAAGTGGGGTGTTGAATCAATGGAAAGCTACGATCATTAATGACAACCATCGCGACGACAGACTTGTGAACAGGGGCATTGTCCTGGCGAAAAAAGACACCTTCACTAAGCTTTCCTTGGTGCTTGATCTATTTTTGTCTCTTTACTTCCGTAGAAGTGATGCATTATGTGTTCATTTATTTTGTTCCCTTTTGAAGATAATTCATCATCAGCATACCAGAAAACCGAGGCCGTAACCTTCCCAGCTGATAGAACACTCTTTGGCGGCGGTGAACCAAAGTGTTTCCATTGTTTAAATTGTTAGTTGGCTTCAACGTTGAACTGATGGACCCATGTTTCATCCATAGTTACAAACCTCCACAGAAAGTTGTCATGACCTGTCTCTTAAAGGTTAAGATAAGTACGGGACATGTTTTCTCAACTCAAGATCCTCACTAAGAATGGAATGAACTCTTTCCTGAGAAACTCCGATAGCACTGGCTATATATCTTTCTGTAACTCGTCTGTCACCCATATCAATATCATGGACTTTAGTGACCATTTCAGGATTTGCTACAGAAATAGGTCCTCCAGGACGGTGGTGATACTGAAAGTTGTACCTTCCACACTTAAAAATCTGCCACCCACTTATTCACGGTAGCATATGGAGGGGCATCCTCTCTTTTTGTTACTATCATGTCAGCATGAATAGCCTTAGGTGCTATACATGTATTGAATAAATACTGAATCACTTTTCTCTCTGTTTCGCCCTGTATACGTCAGAGTGTTATTTTTACGACAAAATTACCAAATGACCTGTTAGCACGCCACAACCCTCGCACAATTGTTACATGAAAATTCTAGTGAAAAGGGTAAACTCGGTGAAAATGTCATCAGTCAATTTTGGTCTGATTGGTGAAAGGGGGTCAATGTATATGGTCGTGCTCCAGAACACCATCTAACACTCCCGAGAGGGGGGTCCATATTGTTTAACAAGATCCCCGTATCGACCATAAAGCTTCCTAAGTTCAACAACGTATCCCTGTATGAGTAGTTTGTTGGCGAATCGTTTGGCTCTGAGAATAACGCATCCACAAGTGAATGCCCTCGAAAAGTCAATGAAGAGATTGAAAAAGTACAATACAAAGACTGACAAAAGTAAATGTATTACAGTGTATATGCTTATTACATGCTTCATCTTATTCATCCCATTTCTGGCATTAGGTACCCGAATTAGATATAAATCAATGCCTCAAATTATTAAAGTCGTATATCCTCAAACATGCAAAGTGGAAACTATTGGGTTGGGTAAGTATTCCTTGTCAAATGTACGTTTTTACTTTACTGAGTCATACACAATCACCCGCATGAAACTGTCGATGGACGAGGTGTGTCATACAATTTCAGACTATCACATTAGATGGATTGGCGTTTATATTACTCCCACCAATACCACAATGATACGATTGATCATAAGACTGAACTATCTGTTTTGATTGTTTGTTTGTTTATTTGAGTGGTGTTTTACGCTACACTCAACCATTTTTCAGTTTTATAGTGGTGGCCAATTTTTTAATGGTGGGAAATAGCACCCAGTTACAATGTGCCTTGGTTGAAATATCCCAGGTAGGACGTCAAGATAACGGCATGAACGAGTATTAGTAAATTATCTACACGTGCAATCTATCAATGTCTGTTTAAATCATTCTATAATACTAGCTTTCATTTTTGTATTGTCTGTCTTAAAGAAATGAATATCATGAATCGTTTATCGAAATTCACGATTCAAAAACTCTTTTCCTTTATCGACTTGTATACGACTAGGACGTCATTGATTAGATTAAAAAACCCTATATAAGCAAAGATACATAGCAGGATCCAGCAAATGTTCTACCAAACCTTTTATCTTTACTCCTTACCAAGATATTGACAGCCGTTAAGGAGAAACTTCAACAATACTGTACAGTTGCTTATTCCAGAAGCGGTGTAAATCGGATGTGGATACTTAAAAATTCTAAACAGCTTTTAGAAAATTTGAAGGCCCACAATTTTTCTCGAATTCACAGTATCAAAACTTATGACTTTTTAGCATCATAGACGACTGTTTTTTCACTAAAAGTGGTACCCAGAAATTTAAATATCTAGTGATTGGCTATCAGGATATTTATTTTGTCCAACGCCACTCTGATTCTACACATAAATACACTGAAGTTGATATAAAAAAAACATGCTGGAATTTCTAATAGACGATTTCGGCTTTCCCATCGTAAATTTTCCACATTTAAGTAGTAATATCCCTCAGTCACCCGCATATGGAGTTTATATTTCAAAATGATCCGATATGCCAGGGCGTGTACAACATATGAAGATTTCATATACAGAGGTAAACTACTCACTGACAAATTATTGACACAGGGATATCGAAAACCGCGTTTAATGTCAACGTTTTGCAAATTTTACGGTCGGTATAATAATCTTGTTTGCGATTACTCTGTTTCACTAGATGAAATGTTGAGTTGCCTTTTCGTTGGCGGTTGTTGAGACGTCTGTACCAATTGTAACGAGGATACACTCCTCACGTATTTCATTGGACTTGACTGTGGACTCACGGCGGGTGTGACCGGTCGACGGGGGGTGCTTACTCTTCCATGGCACCTGATCCCACCTCTTGGTTTCCAGAGGTCCGTGTTTGTCCATTTTTACCGGATTTGTATCTATGTCCTGGACATTCTATTGATTTATACTATGGTATCTGAGATTTTTTATATTGCCTTAACACCTTGATAGTATTGTACAACTTCTTTAGCTGATTTTTTTTCACACGGAAGGCCCAAGCATATTAAGATGAAACATCGATGACACGGTAGAGAAATGTGCATACAAGATTGTGCCTTGATGTTGGACACATCGGCTTAATCCAATTACCATTTTGTCATCCGTATCTCTCAGTTTGGTTTGGTAACGAGGGATCTTAAATAGATTTATGAAGCGAATGTGTGCTTTGTTCTTTCAACCATTTACATCATTTAGAGAAATGGAACATTTTCGGCGACTCGGTTCTCTATAGAGACTTGTAGACCTGTACATAACCAACCCTATTTGAAGAGACATTATAGAAAGATGGTTAATTTGCATGTTGTAAAGATTTTGAGATTTGATTCATCCTGGAGGGTGGGAACTCTTTATGGTTTTTTAACCGAAAACAGTACCGTGGGGTCTCTACATTATATTTTAAATCATTAGGTGTAAGACAAGCCATAACACCAAAGAATCCGTGTCATCACCATGGTAATAATCATCCAAAGATTTAAACGAATCCAGGGTATTTTAATAAATCTATATCAGCATAAGATGTTACAGTCGTTAATAGTCTTGAAGAGTTATTTACTACTATTAAAAGGGACTCGGCCCATGCATGTTTGTGGAAGCTACATTTATAAATTGTGTATGAATCAGGTTTTGTCCAATGTTGGCTGTAGATAGGAGACCCAGAAGTAGAAGTGAAAGAAGGTAAACGAGTATTTTTTGGAGAAGAAGTGACAAGTTGGTTCACATTGTTGCTCCATTTTTAGTTAAAGGTTTTTGGTAATAAGCAAAATAACAAAGACTTCTTTGGAGTAGAAGTGAGAGTAGTTTTCTTCCTACATGTAGGTGTATTCAGTTTCTGCAAGACTGCTTTAGTCTCAGTAATATGGGATTGTTTTCATCCAGTAGTTTTGATATTTAGTTTACCATGTGCGCAAAGGTAGTCGTTGCTGTAGTTGTGGGTACAGGCGGTCCTGCTATCGGACTCTTGATAGCAGGTGGAGATAGATATAGTAAAGTCCATATAACCTGGCTTGTGAACCCATTCTTGACCTGGACGAGTTTAAATTTAAGGTAATAAAGCATAACGTTAAAATGACACTGACTAGAGTGATCGTTCCTTCTTTTCAACAAACATAAGAGAGCATCCAATGAGATATAAAACGTTTTGCCCGTTCAGCTTGTCATAACCGAAAAGTGAGTAAAATCATCCTTATGATAATCAAACGGTTACTCCGCCCCGCCATCTTATGTGAATCGGACAATGGTCATCGTGTAGAAGAAGACTTAATGTGTTAGCTTCGGGAATCTGTTTCAGATTTGATTTTAGAATCAATGGTGTCTTCTTTTTCTCAGGACTCGTTTCTTCTGTTAAGAAGGAGGAGAGGTTGTCAGAGTTCTCTTGCTTTAGGAGAAGTCTTTTTTTCAGACGACCATCCCACCTAGGGACCCTGAACATCCCCGTTTTAAAATAACTGTTTTCTTAGCTTCTGTATCAGCTTTGGAATTAAGAATCTGTATTAACGTTGCTGTAGGTTTGGTAACTGGCATTGTACCAAAAAGCTACAGTACCAAACCACTTCAATAAAGCTTATCTGTCTAATTCTAACAGTTCCGTGCGTCTTACGTTTTCTCCAATTTCATTTTCACAAGATAGTCACTAATTTAGGAAAGGAAAGGATTCAAGATTACACTTTACAGGGATATAGGAAACGATGATCCAGGTAAGATTACTGTCTATTTATAAGGAGTATTCAACATGACTCCACCCATATACCAAGGATGAAACAGAGATCTGTTTTTAATCCTAGAACATCAAGGGTAAAAGATGCAAGATCAGTCAAGAGATGAGGGTGATAAGTCTGGTTTACCTTACCTTGACAAGTATTTCTAATTGGCGGGATAAGTTGGTCACTTGAGATGTATTTGGAGGATTCTTAAACAGGACGAGATAATGAACATTCATACTTATGATTGGTATAGCTTAGCACGATTGAACAACATTTAGTTATGTAGATCACACTCGTGTTCCTATTATATGGTTTACGTGGAAACAGTTTCTACGAATTTTGCTGCCCGTCATATCATTAAAGATAAGTAAGTACCCGGTTACGACGAGATGAATCAGCAATTAAGACTTCAGGGAAATGTTGAATAAAGTGAACATGGCAATGATAGATTTCATAAGCAGGGTGTCATTCCCGATATCGCCATACAATTTTGTCAGGCGGGGATCAATCCATTGATCATTCAACCAATTGCTTTACAAATTCCAGTTTCCATGATTTGGTTGATCCTGCTACAATCGTAGTGAACTATTGAATTCATGTTTTAGGGATATGGACTGATAATGTGCAGATCAATTCTATAGTAAACACAAAACATAGAGATGTAGCATTATATGGTTATTTCATGACACATGCATCACGGTAGGCATACAAGTATAGGTCATCTGCGAATAGGCCTTTGGCGTCAATACTTCGCGTGCGCATTCATGATCTTCATATAAATCAGGTTTTGTTTGAAATTAGTTCAAAATAGACAACGACGACCCTGATGATTATTTTGACATTCAGACCGAAAAAGAATGCCGAAGGGGAATGCAGGGATGTTCTTCTCCAAAGATTTTTTGTAGTGAGGACTCTTCCAGGCAGACCAATATTTTGCATAGTTCCATCACTACCACTTACTCGACTGCAAAATCCAAATGACTAGCTATGGAGCTATGGGGAGCAGTTTTACTTTTTAATACCAGTTAATGATATCACTCTTTCGAATAGGTGATATCACTTATTCGAATAGGTGATATCACTCATTCGAATGAGTGATATCACCTATTCGAATGAAATATATCACCTACTCAAATGAAAGAGTGATATCACCTACTCGAATAAGTGATATCACTTATTCGACTAAGTGATATCACCTATTTGTTTTGTAAAGTGATATCACCTATTCGAATAGGTGGTATCACTTATGAATCGATGCCTATGAATGTTCCCTACATAAAAATAAAATATATTCCTTGGTCTACCAAAAATAGGATTTATGTCATCTTGGGCATTATGAACTATTAAATTTTTGTTTCCTTACATTTGGTGCAAAAAATATTATAGTATGTTTTAAGTTCAACCACTTTTAAAACAATTTTATGCGGAAATCGGACCCTAGTTCAAAATGGCAGGAGTTGACGGTATGGTTTCGGCGGCTTTGTCTGCTTCGTTCAAATCCTGCAACAGACACGGGAGATGATTCCGATTCTGCAGCGCTGCGCCTTTATCACGATACCGCAATATCATTCTTTGCGATTTGTTCTTCCTGAAGTCAGCCGAGGTTCCAGCTGACCGGAGGTGAGCCGAGGTTCCAGCTGACCGGAGGTGAGATAACCTTTGCAATGGCTTATATTAGTATATAGTTAGCTCATCTGAACCGAAAGTTCAAGTGAGCTTTTCTGATCGCCTTTTGTCCGTCGTCTGTCTGTCTCGATGTCTGTCCGTCCGTCCGTCCGTCCGTCTGTCTGTAAACTTTTTACATTTTCGACTTCTCCTCCAAAATTGCTGAAAGGATTTTGATAAAACTTGATTGGAAGTAAGTACTCAAGGTCCTCTTCTGAGTTTGTTCATTTCGGCCCGATCGGCTTTGAGGTGTATCTAGGGTGGGGCAAAAAGGCCCATGGGATACCCGTCGTTAAAAATCTTCTCCTCCAGAACCGCTGCATGAATTGAAAAAAAAACTAACTGTATCTGAGTGATCTACATAGATGTATGATTCAAGTTTGTTAATTTCGTTGAAATAAAAAAATTTTTTTTGACGCGTTTTGAACTCTTTTTAGAATTTGTAATTTTCATTCTTTTTTGTATGATTTATTTGATTTTCTCCCCTATTATTCATTATGATGCATTTATTTTATGTGTTTTACCTGTGGTTTGGTAGATAAATGCTTTCCTTAAAATTTTTGCTGAAATTTTTTATGAATATTTTGAGACTGCAAAACTGCAGTGGGGGTGGTAATTTTCCACATTTTCGACTTCTTCTCCAAAACCGCAGACGGGAAGTAAGTACACAAGGTACTCTACCAAGTTTGTAAATTTCGGCCAGGTCGGCCCATGGGTGGATCCAGGGTGGGGCAAAAGATGCCTGGAAGTACGTATCTATGCAACTAGATAGATAGACAGATAGACCTGTAGACAGACTGGCAGATAGATAGACACAGACAGGCAGATAGAGAGATAGACAGACACACAGACAAATAGATAAAAGATAGATAGACAGGCAGATAGACAGACAAACAGGGGATAGATAGAAGGATAGATAAACAGAGAGAGAGAGAGGGGGTTAGTTATTTCAAAAGATAGCTTATTTGATAGATTGATAGATAAAGTTGATTTCATAATACAAATGGATATGTATTTTTTGGAGACGTTAGGTAAAATCAGAATTTTTCTCCGATTTTACCCTGTCCCAGCGTTTCCACAAATATTAATGCATAATGATATTTGCAATTTTATTCAGGCCAATATTATTTAACAGTTATATATTTCGTTTTTCGATTTTTAAATCTTAAATTTAAAATCATGCAGGTATGAGTCAATTTACCTGTAAATTCCGCAGGTAATATTTTGAATCAACGCATGCGCATACTGATAGGAAGCCATTACCTATTTATGGAGTGAATAATCATATTAATGACAAATATGTGATTTCCGGTTTCTCATTTTGTTTTCGTTCCATTTGTACAAAAGAAAATGAAGTATTTAGTTTTTCTAATCAGTGTACAGATAGGTAAGTACTCAGAAAGAGAGATTACAATACAAACGCTTGATCTTACTCAGGTTAGGTGAGGGGTGCAGCGTAAACAAATGGCTCTCTCGCACCATTTTAGCCTCTTACAAATGATTTTACTTTGGCGATAAATGATGGATGTGAAATCAAATTATTGATGTCCACTTAACGAATTATGATTTTACATTAAAATCAGTAATTTCGGCAACCAAGTTTTAGTTGCAATTTACCTTTTGTATATAATTATATAGGCATACACTACAAGTGGAACTTGAGTGTTAAGAACACCTATAACCAGCGATATATAAAGCTAATATTAGCTTTATATATCGCTGCTATAACTGACTCACTCTAAGTTACAGCATAGAGTGCTTAAGTTTCAATATTTCAATTGAAACTTAACTCGTTCACCCTAAAGACATAACAATACTGTGCATAATATTATCTCAGAAGAATTGCATGGAACCGATTGGTTTAACTTTAAAAGAACCAAATAATATCATTATGAACTTGGTCTAATACTAACTACAGAACCAAAAAGTGCATTTTCAAATATATAAATGCAGGGTTTTCAATAAGATTTCATTTAAGAGGCCAAATATGGAATGAAGGCCACAATAAGTCCCCCCCCACTAGAGTATATTTTCAAAATCCTTCATTATAGCAACCAAATTTCATTTCTAAGTGGTCAATTAGGCCACCTCTAATTGAAAACCTATTTTTTTTTTGCTCCTTTTCCACAGTGTATTCTATTGATCCGGTGGTCATCATAGAGGAAACCAATCCGCCAACAAAAGTAAATCCTCTAGGACAAAAGTATGTTGTCGTACAGAAGAACAGTGATGCCTACTTTACCTGTGTTGTACACAATAAACGACTTGATGATAACGTGAGTATAAAGGCCTCACCTTGGTCTTGAAAAACCTTTAGCCAAAAAATTTGTCTTTTGTAATGATTTACATCGCAGAACGAATGTCAAAAGATCTTATGCCACTTCCCCGGGGTCTTCTTGTTTTTTTTCGATGTCCATAGTTAAAACTTATTAAACATGGCATATATCTTTTTAACTGCTAGGGGCACTCATACAGCTTTGATATTTCACAATTGGATTTATTATGACCACAGCTCTCATTTTGTACCTTGACTTTTGAACTAGTGACCTTGACCTAGGACTTTGACCTGTTTTTCATAAACTTTATCCTTGGCTATATCTTTAAAACCATTACGGGGTAAAGCTTTGATATTTTACAAATAGATTTCTTACAACCAGAGCTTTCATTTGGTACCCTGACTTTTGTCCTCTGTGACCTTGGACTTTGACATATTTTTCAAAGATTTAAACTGAAAGAAGAATAATGTACCTTGACCTCAAAAATTAAAAAACTGAGTCAAATGTCTATTTTGGAAATTTTCACCCATTTCCAGTGAATGTTGTTGTCTTTTGACAACTCATAATATTCACTATGGGGTGCTGCTGTACTTTTTAGTACCAGTTAATGATATCACTCTTTCGAATATGTGATATTACTTATTCAGTAGGTGATATCACCCATTGGAATACAAAATTAGTGGTATCACCTATTCATATAAGTGATATCTCCTATTTGAAAGAGTGATATCACTTATAAAAATGAATAACTGATATCACCTATTTTTAAAAGTGATATCACTCTTCAAATAGGAGATATCACTTTATAAAAAGGAATAAGTGATATCACCTATTTTTATAAGTGATATCACTCTTCAAATAGGAGATATCACTTAATATTTGAATAGGTGATATCACTTTACAAAACAAATAAGTGATATTACTCATTCGAATATTCAAATTTGGAAACAGTAAAAACCTTATGCTCCCCATTTCTTTTCCATAAATGTAGATCTGCAGTGAATATCACTGGGCCTATATCTATTAATGGAAGAACAAAGTTCAAAGAACGATATTATGGTATTGTGATAAAGGCACAGCACTGCAGAATCGGAATTGTCTTCCGTATCTGTTGTAGGTTTTGAACGGAGTTCAGCATTCAAAGCTGACATAGCTGCTGAAACTACATTTGTATACCACAGACTCCTGCCATTTTGAACTAGGGTCCGATTTCCACACAAAAGTGGTTGAACTTAAAATATCCTATATAATAATTTGGACCAAATGTAAGGAAACAAAAATATAAATAATTTATAATGCCCAAGATGACACAAGTCATATTTTTGCTAGACCCAGGAATATATTTTATTTTTGTGTAGGGAGCATTCACTGGCATTGATTCATAAGTGATATCATCTATTCGAATTATAACTCAATCATATAAGTTATATCACTTATAAGCATTTATAAAAGTGATATCAACTATTCGCATAAGTGATAAAAAGTAAAACGGCACCCCATAAATCACTGGTATGGAGATATCATGAGTTTATGGGGAGGTACCACAAATATTTAGTTGTGCTATGGACGGACACCAGTACAGTGAGAGTTCCTTTATATGCCACATCATTCTGACAAATTTCTGTTCATATAAAATGCACCTACCGGTAATTTAGAATAGGTCTACAATGTAGTCTCTCATAATTTTTGTCTAAGAAATATTCAACCAATGGCTTTCATGATGTGGTCTCAGATGACAAGTGGTCTTTCGAGACAGGTTCCACTGTATACAGTAATTTTGTATTATAGCTAAAATACTATAATAAATATGTTACAGGCTTTACAGTGGAACTTGTCTTGAGAAGCCACTCTTATAAAAGGTTACCTGCCTTTTGAAACCACATTCTTAAAAACCACTTGGTCAACAATTCCTTGAAATAAGTTTGCTTTTGAGAGACCTTTCATTTAAATTATACAGATACACCTAATCTTTTATCAATCAGTAAGTTTCAGATCCAGTGTGTTTTTTATGCTTCAGATGTAAATACCATTGGCTGTCATACATTTTGAAATAAATAAAAAAAAATTACTGGTCAATCGGACCAGTGAATAAAGGAATTTCACTGGTCAAAGAAATTTTTTTACTGATCTGTTGACAAGAATTGAAAAGAAATTAAAAATTACTGGTCATTTGAACTAGTTATCAGTTAGATTTCACTGGACTTTTGTAAAATTTACTGGTTTTTCTGGTAAGACCAGTGAATTTCAAAAACTGTGGGCTGTCTTACAGATTTTAATTTGCTTGCCTACTTATTAAATTTGTTATGCATAAAATATGCAAATAGGCAGTTTATCTGTAGCGCTACATGTAGAATGTAGTTAAGTCTGTAACTACTGTTATTATTTGTTGTACTGTGTACATTTAGATATTCATATCACCATGATCATGTTACAGGTACAATGGATAGGCATTCCACAGGTTCCAAATGCTCCACCAGTCCATATATCCACAGGACCTGACAACAAAGATCCGACCAGATATCAGATAGATATTCCTTCTGCATTGTCTTGGCGATTGAAAATAAAAAAAATTCAGGTGTCCAATGAGATGAAATATGTATGTCAAGTTAAAATTGGAGAACAGAAATACGCTAAAGATGAACGCTACTTAGTGGTGACCAGTAAGTAAAATGTAGATATATATATATATATCAAAATTTATGTTGATATAAGGCCAAAATAAAATATATGTTTGTTTATGGTTAACCTACCAACCCTACTTTTTTGTCGCCGACTCTGAAATATTTTTCCACATTTTCGGAAAATCCAGTTTTGTACAATAAAGTTTCCGTTTTGAAAATTAGTCTTAAGATTCATCAAAGTGTTTGTAATGCTCTGGACTATAGTGTCAAACATCTGTCTGGCGTAGTGCTTCAGAAGGTTTGATTCAGAAGTAATCTATGTGATGCGTTGATCATTCACAGTGTATAAGATCATTGGTGATGACAAATGACGCCAAGATGGAATTGATGTATGTGTAGGCCATCGACCTGGCATATTGTTGCCACTAGTAGGGCAAAATGTAATAAACATACACATTTATTTTTTTTCTTCTGTATTTTCAGTTCCACCACAGATAGATGACCTTGAAACAAGCAGTGATATGACTGTGTCTCAAGGAGACCCTGTAAGTCTCCGCTGTAATGCCACAGGGAGGCCATTCCCAGTGATTAAGTGGCAGAAACTAGCTGGAGGGCTTCTTCCATCTGGTGGTATAGAACATAAGGTATGTTTTACTGTTATGAATTTTACTATGACTTGAAGCCTAATTGTTTCTTGTAGATGTATTACAAGATATGCACACATTTGCTAAAATGGGACTTAACTCATTGACCCCATTTCAAAGAATAGTTAAGTCCAGTGTCAGAATTCAGGAGTGTGTAACTTACAATGAAAATTTCAAAATGATTTTACATTCAATATTAACTTGTTCACCCCTAAATTTTGACAATAGACTTTACTACAGTTACTGATTCTGGTTATTCTAAATGTGACCGCAGGAGTTGATGACCTGGAAATTAGCACCATTATTGCATGTACCACAATGCTGCATAAGTCTTCCCTGTTAGTGTGATTAAACTCCATCCACAAATAAATTATTACAGAGGAACCTGTCTTGTAACAGTACTTTCATGAAAGATCACCTGTAGTTTGAGACCACATTCTGAGAACCTCTTGGGTAAATAATCCCTTAGATATTTCAGTGGCAGATGGGGTGGTCTCCAGACAGGACAACATTACAGTGGCAGATGGGGAAGTCTCTCCAGACAGGACCACATTACTGTGGCAGATGGGGTGGTCTCTCCAGACAGGACCATATTACAGTGGCAGATGGGGTGGTCTCTCCAGACAGGACCACATTACTGTGGCAGATGGGGTGGTCTCTCCAGACAGGTCCATATTACAGTGGCAGATGGGGAGGTCTCTCCAGACAGGTCCATATTACAGTGGTAGATGGGGTGGTCTCTCCAGACAGGACCATATTACTGTGGCAGATGGGGAGGTCTCTCCAGACAGGACCATATTACTGTGGCAGATGGGGAGGTCTCTCCAGACAGGACCATATTACAGTGGCAGATGGGGAGGTCTCTCCAGACAGGTCCATATTACAGTGGTAGATGGGGTGGTCTCTCCAGACAGGACCATATTACTGTGGCAGATGGGGAGGTCTCTCCAGACAGGTCCATATTACAGTGGTAGATGGGGTGGTCTCTCCAGACAGGACCACATTACTGTGGCAGATGGGGTGGTCTCTCCAGACAGGTCCATATTACAGTGGCAGATGGGGTGGTCTCTCCAGACAGGTCCATATTACAGTGGCAGATGGGGAGGTCTCTCCAGACAGGTCCATATTACAGTGGTAGATGGGGTGGTCTCTCCAGACAGGACCATATTACTGTGGCAGATGGGGAGGTCTCTCCAGACAGGACCATATTACTGTGGCAGATGGGGAGGTCTCTCCAGACAGGACCATATTACAGTGGCAGATGGGGAGGTCTCTCCAGACAGGTCCATATTACAGTGGTAGATGGGGTGGTCTCTCCAGACAGGACCATATTACTGTGGCAGATGGGGAGGTCTCTCCAGACAGGTCCATATTACAGTGGTAGATGGGGTGGTCTCTCCAGATAGGACCATATTACAGTGGTAGATGGGGTGGTCTCTCCAGACAGGACCATATTACTGTGGCAGATGGGGAGGTCTCTCCAGACAGGACCATATTACAGTGGTAGATGGGGTGGTCTCTCAAGACATTTTCCACTGTATGTTTTTTCCTTTGCTTTAAACTACTGAGTCATGCATATATAATGAATAAACATGTACATTGTAATTCTGTTACCTGTATGAACTAAATCCAAAAGTCCTGTCAAACATGTCAATACGTATTGTGCTTTATACAGTGGGACCTGTCTTGAGATACCACTTTTAAAAAGATCACCTATCTTTTGAGACCACATTTTAAATCCCACTTAGTTAAATAATCCTTTTAATGAAACCTCTTTTTGAGAGACCACCTGTCTTGAGAAAGCATGTTTCATTGGTAGATGGGGTGGTGTCTCAAGAAGGTTCCACTTTATTATAGGGCTACTGAGGCTGAATGGTTAGAGCATCATGCTGTAGACCATGAAGTAGTCCTCTTCTTGTCAGCCTTGATTTGAGCCCTGTTGGATCTGATACTGAGTTTATGAAGAGCTTGCTTGTTGTAGGCTGGTGGTCTAGCTCTTCCTGGATACATTAAATGGGTCTTCGTCTTCATCATTAAAAACTGGCCATCACAATATAACTGAAAAATTGTCGAGTTTGGTATAAAACACCATTCCAACAAAAGATATAGTGCATTATTCTCTTTATGTTAAAAATATGATCACCTCATTACCTTTTTCTAACTCAACAGGATTATGTTTTAAACTTTGGAGATGCAAAGCCGGAATATAGAGGAAAATACAAATGTTCTGCGCGGAATGACCAAGGAGTTGCACAAAGAATTGTGACATTAACTGTGAGATGTAAGTCTTGTTTTAAGGGTTTATCTTTTTAATCAACCTGTTTTGTAATCAGAATCCAATAGGCTATAAACTGTATACCTGGTTTTATGTTTTGCTCCTGGATATTTACACCGTTTTATAACAGAAAACATATTCAATCAGTCTTAATTTTACACTAAAATACCATAGTCTCTTTAATGGCATATATGTCTATACTTCAATTATTAAGCTTGCAAATTTCACTTTTATTTAAATTCACTCTCTCATCTACAGGTGAAAATTAGACAGGAGTGAAAATTTTCAGGTATACAGTCATTTTTGGTTACTCACGAAAATAACAAAATTAAATTCTCAATGAAAATTTATGATTTTACAATATTCTGAAATAAGTCAGTGAACATGGGTTTTTGACAGTTATTTCCCTGTGCAGTAAAACCATATTAAAAAGAGATTGTATGTTAGCATTTCAAAAGAAGATTAAATTTATTTACATTCTTTCTCCGCTTTACAGTTGCTCCCATAGCAACAGCTTACGAGAGCATCGTGAAGCAGAAACCGGGATACAGGAAAGAGTTACGTTGCATATTCCAGGCAAACCCCATACCCACAAAAAGCCAAGTAATGTGGAGCAAAAATGGTGTACCTCTACCTAACGATGGAAAGTAAGTGTTCATTATCTTTGTATGTATTAGGTCATATATCTCTGAAAATGAGGTCAATTTAAAAATTTAAATTTTGTTCATTTCTAAACTTACATTTTAAAAGACCCAATTAAAAGGGATCAGATTTGTTCTTACCATGGTAGATCTACCCTGATATTTTGTACTTGTGTGTTTGGTGTTGAGCTCTTTGTATGTCCATTACAAAATTTACCCTGGCTACTCTTGCTGGGAATGCATTAATACTTTAATATGATATTGATCTTGACCTTGGGGCATATCTCCAAAGTTAAGGTCATAGTACACCCATCAGGTTATATAATCTTGTCCAGGCAATAACAAAAGTTTAAATATGTTATTGGTCATGACTTAAAGACCTGTCATGACCTTATTTCTTGGTAATATCTTCATTGTCAGTGTCACAGTACAATGATGGACAGAGGAAGTGAGACATGTTTTAGTTACAAAAACAACATGTATAGTTTACAGATTGTTACTTTTGGTTTATGAGCACTAATTGAAGGAATAGTTGCTACTTGTTTTAAAAAAAAAGTCTTAGCTATAACCTCTGTGTCAAGAATTGAATGAAGGAGAATCACGTCCAGCGCATGCTATTACGTCACCAAGGTCGCAGCCTTCCACAAAAATGTGGCAGAACAAGAATCAGAAGCCATTAATTATCCTAGTCATATATTGGAATTGCATGGAATACTTTGCCAGGGAGAAAGTAACAAAACTGTCAGTAAACAGAATTGAGTTTGAGAGTAATAAATTGTATTGAAATGTGAAACATGTCATTTTTCATCTGTGATAAAGACAAATAAATAGGATGACACAGCATTTCCAGCTCCTATGGAAACTAGTACATCATTTTTGTGTAAATCTATGATATAAATATTTGGAACAGATGCAGTTACAATGTATTAGACTGCGGAATTTGAGAAGACTATAACCATAGAATTAAGGATTATAGATATAAATTGGTCTTTATAAATGACCTTTTGGTCTTTATAGGTGTTTTAAAGTAAAAAAAATGAATGATTAAATATTGTGAATTTTTCATGATATTTATGACAACATTACGGTTCTGTCAGAAATAGAAGAATAAAGCAAGTGATTGTCTTATATATCAGCTTCACATATTTGTCTTTGCAAACGTTCATTGGTAAAAGGATTACATTGTTACAGTAGGCTACATTTACATTTTCCCTTTGGCTATTAAAGATGTTTGCCCAGTTCAGTACTGTGATTTCTGAAAACTTTAACTGCAATAGTCAACATATTGATCTTTTCCGACTGGCAGTGTTGAAGTTTTTGGCACATCCAAATTCTGACGTCATATCTAGGTTTTCTTTTGCTTTGCCAGAGGCTTTAAATTTGTAATGTTTCTAAGTACTTTTCTGTAATAACCATTTTTTGCTTTTCTTTTTATCGTGGATCATATGACACTCTACACCCCCCTCCCCACATACAAACACACTCAGGCTTGCATGTACATATCTGGGGTGCTAAAGAGAAACTTTGCATCCTTTTGGCTTTGCAGCTTGTATGTTACCAATATTTGCAAAAGTTCATTGAATAAATGTATTTCTTCTTCATACAACCTTGCATGCTATGATGTTATAACATTGGAGAGAATTGGTCTCCAGCTAGTACAGTAGTAAAGTTGTCATTCTTTGTGGGTTTTTTTTTCAGCTTTGAAGTAACATATATAGAGGGTGCCAGCGATAGAGTGACAAGTAAATTGACGATTTACCGTGTGGCCAGCGAGAATTTTGGATATTATGAGTGTGAGGCATCAAATGCTGAGGGGTCTGGCAGTACTCAGATTGAATTACAATGTATGTACACTACATTAGTACTGAATGAATGCACCAGTTGACCTTTTGCCAAGTGTCAGACATATGGCTATCCATGTGCTTTTTTGACGTCATTTGATTGTGATGTCATAATTACATAAATGTTTGACGGGCCATTTAATTGTGACATAATTGAAAAGTTTGCCAAAAGATGTCATGTCGGACATATAGCGATAGGTCAATTTTTAAATGTGATTATGTTTTCTTTCAAATGTGATATTCTAAAATGGTCAGCTCAGGTTTGCGCCCCACTGGAACCAAAGCTAATTTTTGTGAGAAAATTTGCTAGTTTACTTTGCGACAGGCTGTTGGTCTCTTCCCAGGTACATTGTAACTGGGTTTTCCCTTCACCATTAAAAACTTACCGCCACCATGTAACCGAAAAATTGCTGTGTGTGCTGTAAAACACTTCAAGTTTTAAAAGAAATTAAACAATTGCTTAAAAAGAAGTTTAATTAAAAGAAAATCACTGATTGAACTACATTGTACATTATAGAGACCAGCTGTTTATAATGGCTGCTTTTGCCAGTTCCCTTTATAGACTAGTTTGACTGTATCTGATAATAAGAGCTTAATTCTAATGTCGTTTGTTTTCCAGCATCCCCGTATCCTACAAAAGACATCACAGGCAAAATCAACGGCGCTGGAATCCTTACATTTAGTCTGGGCACAATACTGATGGTTCTAGGAACATGCTTACTCCTCTAGCTAGTCCGGACTTGAGTGATTCTGTTGGAATTTGCAGACAATAGTGAGAGGAAAATAACTTACCATGTTTGTGGTTTAAATTCATCAAAAGGGCAGCCATTCAAACATGGGACAGCTGATACATCTATGTGATATTAACTTTAAAAATATAAACAGTGAAATCTTGTTATTTCGAAATCGGATGAGTTGAAATTCTGCTTATGTCAAAGTTGAACGGCTGGTCCTGATTATTTTTTACTATATATTTATTCTATTTTTATTCCAGATATCTTGAAGTATATTACAGGACTAAGGTATTAAAATATTATGGAATTATCACTTGTTATCTCAAAATTACCATCCGTGATTAAGGGTTTACATTTTGTATGCAAAAACACATTGCAATTAATTACTTGTTTACCTGCCAAACATAGGAAGAATCAACTCCTGTTAAGGAGTTATGGTGAAAGGGTAATTAATAATTGCGTAAATCCATTAAGAAGAGAAAGTATGTTATTTAAAAAATTTTGGTACTCTCGAGTTTCAGATTCATCGGAAGTAAATGTGGCAGTCACATAACTTTCAAGATAACCAGATTCCGCTTTTTATATACATGTATGTACTAGATCTCTCAACTGTAAATGATGACATTAGATTTCAACAGCACCAGAGTTATCCTTCACAAGTGTTTTATTGAATTTAAAACATGTAGTAAAAGGAACAATAAAAAAAAAAACCAAAATGTTGCCCCAGGAAATTGTTGTGGAATCATTTTAGATAAAAATAACATTCTGTCAATCGTTGTAGGTCACCTGAGTCACACAGGTGATCCGTTCTCACCTGCAAATGTGTAGGTGTGCAACTGCTTATTACTTTTTGAGGTAATTATTGTAAAAGTTCCAACATTTTGTGAGACATTGCCCAGTTAACAATTTTCATCAGCAGCTGGAGATTTTTTTTAGCAATATGTAATTATTTTTTTATGCATTTCATACAGACACACATGCTTCTCATTTAAGATAGACCAGAAAATACATGTTTTTTTTAGATATATGTACAAGATATGTTACTATGTATTCATGAACTTTTGTAAATTTTAATTTCATCACAATTATTCTATTTCATTTGATAAGCTTTAAAGCTACGCATCACATTGTATCATAAGTCAGGGATTTTTTGGTCAAATTGTCCCAAAATTAAATTTTAATGTAATTAAATTCATACTCATTTAACGATAACAGATATCTCTTTATAGTTTCTTTTCATACATGGCAACTTTCTTTGAGTTGCTTTTTAAATTGGACTTCTTTGAAATAGCTTTAGATGAGTGTTAGTGCTTTTAAAAATAACACTTTCTGCAAATGGAAAATGTTATTTTCACTCGGCCATTCAAAATACTTTTCAAATTTTGAGACTAGTTTTTCTTGTTTTATGAGAAATAAATGTGGAATAAATAGCATATTTGCCAATTTTAAATGAATTACATTTTATTTTATCTCGTGAGGCAGAAGAGTACATATTTAACACTCGTGTTAATATATATTATTCTTCCATCTCATAGGGTGAATTAAAAATGTTATTCCTTAAAAAAACGGCCAATATCCTCGGTCTACTATATGTGTGTATAGCCATTTTTCACCATATCATTTTATCGAAAATCATCTTCAATTTGTCAGTGATGTTTTTTTCCATATAATGTTTATAGGAGAATTTGATGTAAATTTATATGCAATATACTCCACATGTTAACAGGTTTTTTTATGTTTTCTGACAACCATCAATAGCACTTCATTTCAGAGAATCATTTATGATATATCACTGATTATATTGTATGTATTTACATGTATATATAACCATACAGATTATTATCAGATGCTGTATAGTGCTATAAGTTTATGAAAAATCATTAGATTCCCATTATTTTCTATGTAAAAGCATTTTCTTTTAAATCATTCCCCTGGGCATGTTTTTGACCATTTTTGAACTTTATTCTCTAAGACCTTAACCCTTCCAACCCTAAGTATGTAGATGCTCTTTTCTATTGTTCAGACAAGTCTGTTATGGCCTGTAGGCTTTAAAGGGTTAATCCATATAATTTCTTCACATAAGTCACATATTTTATTGTGATACTAAAATTCTGAGATACACCATATTTTCTTTACAACAAGTATTTTCTTGGAGTAATTTCCAAAGAGGGAAATGATGATGAGAAATTATCAAACAAGAATACGTATATTCAATTTCCTTATCAACAACCAGGTTCAAATAATGTTATGAGGTCAATCTGTCTGTCTTTTATATATACTTGTTAAAAATTTAAGAAAATAGACTTAAAAATGAAGTCGCTAATAATTATTTCAAAAAGATTCTTTTTCATAGAAAGTAATGGGGAAAATAACGTTTGTTCATAAACTTTAGGCATGGCGCTGTATTTTACATAGTATAACCAACAGTCCAGACTCCATTTTATTTTATATATATATATATATATATATATATATATATTTATATATAGTGTGTTCTTAAACACAGAAAATTTACATCATTACTGTTGGCCCATTTTCTCCCTCTGAAATGGTACTCAAGATCACCAATTTTTTTCGAAAGGCCTCTTTTCTTACAAGAAAATTTGGATGCATAATTTGTTTAGTTTACAGAATTTTGTTCTTTAATCAGTGTCAATAAAATATAAACCAACACTAATTTTCTGTAAGGGAGTGTTACTCAACTTACGTGCTTCTGCTTTGTGGATTGTTATAATAGTCCATCTGCGAAATCATAGTTATTTCAGAGTAACTTCTTGGGCACTGTACTTTCAAAAATTAATTAATAAGCTATTTTTAGAATTATATGAAAGACAAAAACTTCTTCAATTATGTCATTTCATAGTAAAATATGTAAATACAAAATATTGTATTGCATGTGTATTGGGGCAAAAATATCAGTCACACCTTACTTGGGATGTTGTTAGTTATCTCTTGTTAATGCGATATATTTTATGACCTTGTCATCCCCCCCAAATATCAACATGGAATGGTCCGTTCCATAGGACTGGACCACCATTATGTTATCTACAGATTTTAAATATCTTATAAGGTAAGAAACTTGATTATGGTTTAAACTACAAAGATAGATAAAAAACCTGATCTAGTTTATCAAAAATTTGGGTTTTGTGCCATAATGTACTAAAAATGTAGAAAGTGTAAACAAACTATAGAAGCATTTTTCTTCATTAACACTTGTTAGTATGTGGACTAGCATTTGACAAGTTACCGCCTCATATAATGTTGCGTAATTAAAGACACAGGAGGGTGTATCATTAGAGTCAACAACCAAGGTCATTTATATTTTTAGATATGTAGACCTGTACATCCAAGGCTTCTGTTTATAACAGACATTATATGATATCTCATTGGTGTCCATTTTATGCAAATTTAATTGTAAAGAAAGAAACCTTCATGTATATTATATATCATCATTTTGATTTGTAAATAATCCGATGATTATATATATTTTTATAAAATTTTCATAATCTAGCATTTTTTATTTGTACAATAAATTATATACAGGTATGGATCTGTTGATGTTTTTATAATAATTTTTGACATACTAGTTTGTTTATTCACCTACAAATATTAACACACATGCAGGTGCCAAAAGTATGTCAGCTAATGCCACTTTACTATACTTGTTGTATTGTTGTTTAACGTCCCACTCCAGAATCTTTCACTCATATGGAGACGTCGCCAAATGCCGGTGAAGGGCTTCAAATTTGGCTCATGCTTGGCACTTACAGCCATTGAGCAGTGAGGGTTCTTTAACGTGCCAACACCTATTGTGACATGGGATCTTGGTTTTTACTGTCTCATCCAAGGGGCCGGCTGGACTTGAACTCACGATCAAGAGTTGAATTTGTTTAACCGACTGAGCCAGGCCGACTCGCCACTTTCTATGTTAAATAAAGTTTCTGCAAAGAATTGGCTGGACTCATTCATTTATTGAAATCTTGTTTAAAAAAAATATCAGATGAATTTAAGTATGCTTTGCTCTAAACTCATGAATTATCACAAGAAATGATGGTACGATTAATTTGAGACAGTTACTTGGAGGCCTCCGTGACCGAGTGGTTAGAGCAGCGCACTTTGAACCTTGAAGTCTCTAACTTCTGGACATCACAGGGTCGAACACAGCCGGAACCTAAGCTGATTTTTGTGAGAAAGTTTGCTAGTTTTCTTGCAGAAGACTGGTGTTCTCTTCCTATGTACAGTGTAACTAGGTTCTTCCCTACACCAATAAAAACTAGCTGCCACCATATAACTTAAAAATGTGTTGCGTAAAACTCAATTAAAATTTTTTTTTTTTCAATTGGTACCCAGACAATAAAGCACTAGAAGGTGGGTTGCTCCAGGATCAACTCCTTACATAATGAATGCCCAGTTATTATATTCTTGTACATGTATAGTTTGGCTCTGTTACAATTTACCCTTTGTTGGATACCTTTTTATAATACATATTAAAAACAAGACAAGACTGATACAGCTACTTTCATCCCCCCATTTCACACTATTTTGCAGCTTCATCATACATATTGTATATTTCCAAAGTAAATATATTGTATTTTCCATTTTTGAGCAAAAGAGTACAATGAAATATCGTTTACTCCATCCATACACATGTACATGCATACATACCCATTTAAATATATATATATATATATATATATATATATATACACATATATGCATACATACATCTATACCTGTACATGCACACATATGCATATATATGCACACACACATCGCACATACACACCCATGCATGCATGTGGCTGTGTATTAAACCATATATTTAATAATACAAACTATCTGAAAATACAATTACTATACTATATACAATTAAAAATAAAAATTTTGCTTAAAAAAGATCTTTTAATAACAAAAGTTATATGAAAAGTTATGGAAAGCATTTCAGTAGAAATTAGGCCCCCTGGAACTTGTACAGGTGCTTTACCCATTTAGCTACCTGGTCAAATATATGCCGTCCCTGTTGCATGTCTTTCATTTTAGCTAGCTCGGACAAAATAAAGGAAAACTAATGTTACACCCCAGCTGTATCTAATTTTACATGTAGATTCTCATAATTCTTTGTGATGAGGGGTTTTCAACTTTAACCCTAGGCTGTATTGTTTGAAATATAAGGGAGTATAGCTTTGATAATTTGCCTGTGGAATCCATAGGATCAGATCAAATGGTGTAATGACTTCTTAAACTTAGCTATAAATGATGCATTTAATTTACAATCGCAACCATGCAGGGACATCAGTGTTTCACAAACATGTCTTGTACATTTTAAGATGTTGACCATATACAAACCATAACTATTTCAAATAGGCACAAATTGCCTTGCTGTCTGAAAAGTAGGTCTCTTAAACTTCAACAGTTATCAAATTCAGACCGATGTTGGTGTAAAAATGTTTCAGTAGCAAGCAATGGGCACCTTAAAGCATACATCCATGTAAATCACTCAGAAACAATCCGTTTTTCAATTCATGGAGTGGTTCTGGAGAAGAAGATTTTTAAAAAGGGTACTTTTTGGGACCTATTCTGCCCCGCCCTAGATCCACCCCTGAACCGATCTGGGTAAAAACTACAATCTTGGTAAAGGACCTTAAGCACTTGCTTCCTGCAAAGTTTCATCAAAATTCCTTCACCTTCAGTAGCTTTGAAACAAAAGCTGATAGTGTGAAAAATGCACCCCTCCTCTTTTTTGCAGTCTTAAAACGTTCATAAAAAATCCTAGAAATTAAATTTCTGCAAAATTCTTGCCCAAAAACATTTCAGCAACAGTAAAAACATCAAATGAATGCAACAAAGTGAATACAAGGGGAGATAATTGAAGAAGAAATGCAAAAATGAATGAAAATGACAAAGGCTGAAAAGACCTCAGAAACGCATCAAAAATTAATATTCTGATTTGTATGAAAAATACAAACTTGAATCTTACATCCATGTAGATCACTCAGAAACAATCCATTTTTCAATTCATGCAGCGGTTCTGGAGAAGATGATTTCTAAAGAGGGGTACCTTTTGGGACCTATTCTGCCCCACCCTGGGCCAATCTGGCTGAAAACTACAAACTTGGTAAAGGACCTTAAGCACTTGTTTCCTTTCAAGTTTCATCAAAATCCCTTCAGTGCTTTCAGAGAAGAAATTGAAAATATGAAAAGTTTAGGGGCAGATGCCGGATACTGATCACAATAGCTCACATGAGCTAAAAATCAGCTTTGATGACTAGCTGATAACCTGATTGATTGCTGGTAAGTTGTTAATGGATGCCCATATGAATGACAGCAGATATTGAAGTTCATTTCCTTTGCAGTATGTCCAACATATAAATTCCAATGTAATCAAGACTTAAATTTTAATTTGAAATTAATATTTGCATAATGAGTTTCCACTGTATTTTAATTTCTATGTTATCACAATTTGCATCCCTTTATGGGAATTCCTATGTAGAGATGTCTAAAATACGGAGTACACAAACTGTTTACACAACTTAAAATTAGATACTTTGATAGAATAATTTGTATTTTAGAGTATGTATGTTCAGATATATCTGAAATAACAGTAAGTCTACAGGGACTTACTGTAAAGCCCTGATGTTAGGCTATTCACAGCTGAATATTGTGTTGTGTTGAAGGAATAGCCTACTCCGTGTACTCGTATATAAAAATATGAAATGTACAAATACTTGTGGTGTGTTGAACCTACCTAAGGAATATCATTACACTTGTTAAATCTAATGTTCAGTAAATCAAAGGATTCATTCACATTTCATTCAACAATCTTTGAAAATGTTCACAATTAGGCCTGATATGTTACAGAATGTGCTTAGCCTGGCATGTATGCAAGATATTTGTTCTTACCTGATGTGGAAAACAATCCAGGTTTTCCAAATAAAAATACAACAAGCGTTCCAAATGGGTGTGTGATAAGGGGGAGGGTTGGTTGCACTGATACAGGGTATGGGATAGAGGGCACTTGCTGGCTCCTGTATCAAAGATGAAAAAAAAGCCTGTATTTTGTAGTAAATATGATAAATGTACTTATTAATTATACAAATTTCAAAATACATGTATATTGTATACCATATAAACATATGAATTAGTTGTCAAAACAATAATGAACGAGAATTATTCTTTGTTTTTCTTTGTGTAGTGTTTTATGCCAAAGTCAAAATTATTCAGTTATATGGTGTCGGCCATTTTGTAATGATGGAGGAGACAAACCACTTACAATGTACCTGATGAGGGACCACCGGTTTTCCACAAGTAAACGTTCTCACAAACTAAGCTTAGGCTCCAGTGGGGCTAAAACCTGCCCTGACAAGGCGAGAGACGTTGTGGTTCAAAGCTTGATGCTCTAACCACGTAGCACCATTACTTATTCAAAACAGAGTATCAACTATGATTTTCATGCCTCATTTGCTAAGAAAGCATTGCCTTCAATGCCCTTTAATTCTGTTTTGTTTTCAGCTTTTATTTTCTTTTATGTCAAGAAGTGGAAAACCTATATATTTTTGAAGGCTGAATATAAACAGTAATATGAATACATTGTATATGAAATATATTAGAGGGAATTCTGTATTTATTTGTAGATCAATTATGTTGTGTTGAAGCCAGCAGCTAATACAAGGACATGAGTATTGTGTTACAGTGTATTTGGAAAAGCAGGAATAAGTAGAACTATGAGATACTTTAATTTTTATTTTTCAAACTACATAGATTAAATTCCATTTTCACCAAAATATTTGATTCTTTTGTAAAAGATGACTTCTTACACTGGACTATATTTTCTAGTGTCAATGCATAAACTGAAATATAACCTCCTAAGTTCCTCCTCATGTTCTTTGCTAACAGTATAGTCCTCAAAGCAAACCCATAATAGGGTGTTGTTACATAATAACCCATAATAGGGTGTTGTTACATAATAACCCATAATAGGGTGTTGTTATATAATAACCCATAATAGGGTGTTGTTATATAATAACCCATAATAGGGTGTTGTTATACAATAACCCATAATAGGGTGTTCTTACATAATAACCCATAATAGGGTGTTGTTATATAATAACCCATAATAGGGTGTTGTTATATAATAACCCATAATAGGGTGTTGTTACATAATAACACATAATAGGGTGTTGTTACATAATAACCCATAATAGGGTATTGTTATACAATAATGCCAAAAAATTTTCACCTGCATGGATATGTCACCAGCTTTAGATGAAGGGCTACAGATTTTGACCTGTGCTATGGACTGACACCAATACAGTGAGTGTTCTTTTATGTGTCAGCCTGTTGATTAATAAATCATTGTTTTTCATTGAATGTTTTTGCTGTCCTGATGTTTATTTATGATTTCTTAAGTAAACAATGCATAATACACACAAATCACGGAAAAAATGGAATTGACTTAATGCAAAAACAGAATTCAGGTGAAAAAATGGAGAATCATCTTCCCTATTATATATTTTGTCTTCCAGTAATTATAAGATTGCTCAATTTTGTTTCATTCAAAGATCTCTCAGGATTGTAATATTCTATTCCATGTAGTATGGATAGTTCTTGTAAGAAAGTATTTGCACCACTTTCTGCCCAGATCGGTATCACTCTATTTTGTTTCTCTGGGTTTTGTATGGAGTCCATTAGTGCCATCTCATGTTGATATCGCTCTAGCTGACTGTGGGTAAAATTTCTTGTCACAAAAAGGAATAGATATCGGCACCTCTTGAAGACACTTGAAATGATTTGAAACACTGACTGTCCACATGTTGCAAATTCCTCATACAAGACAATGTTTGGATTAAGATGGCTTATTTTGTTCTCAAGATCCAGTTTAAACTGTTGAGCTCTTGAATAATCATCTTCAGCATAAAGAATCACAATATCATACTTCATATCTGAAATAATTTTAAGGTTTCACTGAATAAAAACAGGGAAGAGAAAAGGTCAAATGCATTATACACATGAACAAATCAACAGACTGTGATGAACACTTAGAAATATTTGCTGTGTTTTCCAAATAAATCTATTTTATATTTAGTAGGCTTACTTAGATTGATGTGCGATAACAAATTACAGTAGAGATATACAAAGGCATAAAAATCTTATATTTCTATATATTTTGTGAAAATAAATTCAAGTCCAATATCGCATGCCTACACAAATAGTAAGGTCGAATTAATCATTTGCAAAAGAATAATAGCCAAACTTGGTTTCTTACGTCAATGTAAACACATGCATATGGTCTTCAAATTTTTGTATATACCGGTATGTACAATGTATGTATATAGGAACCAACTAGCAAGCTGATTTTGTGAGAAAGTACAATGTAGGCAAATTTACTTGCCGAAGGTCGCTGGTCTCTTTCTGGGTACATTCAGATAGTTATCTTGTAATCAGGTTCTTTCCTCCACCACATAAAACTGACCGCCACCATATAACTGAACATTTGTTGAGTGTGGGGTTAAACAAAATTCAAATTCAATCTGAATGTATGGATACATGCATAAAGATACAAGTATGTCAATTTTGACACAAAGCATTTTCCTACCATTATTATCTGGTGTACCTGACCCAGTCTCCTCATTTGACACATGTTCGTTGCCTTCAATGCTAGAAATTTCTGGAAAACAAATACATTGTCAAATACATGTATATGTGCACAAAACAATGTACAGTGCTTATATCTTTCCTTAAGTATAGCGTCAACTAGACAAAACTGAGAAAGGGCTCTAGACTACTAATGTGTGAGATTCAAGGTTTTGTTTTTTCATGATTTTTTTTTGGGGGGTGCAGTAAAGGATTAAACATCAATTATCTATCTAATAGTTTTTTATCTTTAGTATTGATAAGTTCTTTTGACACAGGATTGCGGATGTTGAAATTAAAATACAGTGGAAAGGAGGCATATTGTATTTTTGCATGTACAAATGTATAAAGTATTAAAAGTTAATTGGCTGAAATTATCCATATCTGTTAATCAAATAGGTTTTGTCTGTAGGGATTATTAAATCAATTCAGCTACAGAATTTTGGAAGTAACGTGGTTTAGTGTTAATTTAGTTTTGATTTCAGCACTATGTTGGATTTTGGCGCTGTTTCATGGAAGTAGTTGTATGATTTCTTTCGATTGGTTAGTTGTCAGAAATTAGGCTAATCAATGACAATTTTAGTAAATTTGACCTTGGATCATATATGTTATATTTACATGGACTATATAGAGAGTCAGAATTTCTATGACTGGAAGAGCCAGTTGCAAGCAACAGGTGAGATAAACCTAGTTCAATTATTTAGGTTCAGGTAGGGGGATTTTTAATATGAATTAGGCTAGCAAAAAACTTTCATTTTCAAAACATTATATAATTTTGAGACAATTGTACATTTTCTTTCTGTGATTTATTATGTTACATGTATCTTGTTAATTTATTAAATATTGCAAAATTTATTAAAATTTATTAAAATATTTATAAATCTTTTATTTGACTTTTCTGTATTTATTTACTCTTACACTCCTAAGCTTTTTGAGAACTTTATTAATAGGAAAATACTTGGGATGATTGTTTGTTTCTAAGAACATTTTTATCTTAATAACAATTTGAACAAAATGCAAAGGTGTAACAGACTCTCATCTTCAGCATTTCCTATTACATAACAAGCACAGAAATTATTACAAGAACTATTTACACATTTAAATAAGATTTAATTTTGGTCCTTTTTTCCAAATTGATATTGAAGTATTAATTCTGTATATGAGAACCAGTGCAAATATGATACATATAATGGTAATCATTCTGACATACCGTATTCAACCCATTATGTGCCCCTGCCCCTATGTAAAGCACCCCTCCCCCTTTTTACATATAATTGAGAATCTTTTCTAGCTGGCTGTCAAGGAGACATGGAACTAAAAAAACTGTAAGTAACAGGTTATCTGTAGACCATCAGCAAAAGAAGAATGTTGATTGACGTCCTTGGTAATAACTACAACAACTTTACCAATGTGCCTCATAAAAACTTAACTGTTTTATGTCAATTTGACTATTGGTCCCATTAAGCACCTACTCCTTTTTCCTGATTTCTGTAGCACCCTGGGCACTTAATGGGTTGAAAACAGTAATCTTTAAAGGGCATTAACTGTGTTTTCCAATTTATTCTTTCCGTTATTACTAATTTTAAAATTGATGTACAATAACAAATAAGAGATAGACACAGGCATAAATATTATTACATTGCTATATATTTTGTGGAATAAGGTCAAAGCCAGTGTCATATTAAGGTCAAATTAATCATTTGCAAACAAATAATTGCCAAACTGGGTTTTTAACATTGAAGGCATACACACTGTAAAAATCTAGTTCTTGTTTATATGAAAAGTTTCAAACATTTGATGGTTTTAACTAATACCATACATGTGTAAATTACATGTTAAAACATTCTACAGGAATATATTGTGTTAGTGTTTTCAATCAAAGTTTATATAATTAGGTTTAATTACACAATGTCTTTATTTTAAATGACAGCCTATATGCTGTATACTATGAACAATCTCTAGTTTTTGTAAATAACTACATTTTTTGTACAAGTATTGGTAACAGATTAATCAAAATAAAAACTTTGAATTGAATAAACTCTTAAAGAGCACCCTGAGTGAAAAATGAAAATTTCTGTATTTATAGAACTCATCATTCTAAGAACAACATCGAAAATCCGATCAAAATCGGTGCATGCATTTTCGAGATATTAGCGAGAAACTGCAAAACTCACCTTTACGGATGGTTCAAGTAGCCAGAAAGGGGTTGAGCTTCATGTGACATCACAACGTGGACTCCAGGTGTGAAGTACGTGTGTCACTGCAAGCTTTGTATCAGTAGTGACTCAGGCGTGGACAGCAATAAATACACTTGCTGGTTTTTTGAGAGAATATATCTCTGTGTATAATAATGTAGGAATGATTGTTTTTAGCTGTCGCAGTCATAATTCTTGTTTGGGAATTAACTGATTAATAAAACGAGATTAAGTTGTAACATTTTCCTTGTTAGGCAGCAATATTCTACATAACCAAATGTAACCTATTTCATTATTCATATATCTATGCTTACCTCTGTGTGTAAAATAGCATAATCATCATCCACGGAGAACAAATAATTAAAATATAAACTTTGCGCAATTAAATTGTAAAAAGCAAAATAATTGAATTTCTATTTTTATTTTTTTTTATAAGCTGATATCATAGTAGAAGGCATAAATTGAATGTCATTTTGAAAAGACAACTGCCGTAAATATCGCATTGTGCTATTGGCAGATCAAATAAAGTATATATATATAATGGAAACTGAGAGTAACATCAACTGTTATGAAAATGGAACTTTGTCACTCTTAAAATACCGTACGGGAAGAGATCATATAATAAATTTAACGTACATGTATAAGTCATCTTACTATATGAAAAAATAAGTTAAAATGCAGGATTTATATATGTATTTTACAAAATTACCAATTAAGTTTAAAAATCACATATCCGGTTAAGTGTGATATACAAAGGTGTGTTTTGCCAAATGCCTACGAGACTAACACTACACCCAAACATCTTGGAAATTAAAATTTTTAATTGGGTTCCAAATGGAAGCTGCATTATACTTTCACGCTCCGATTACCTTTTACCTTTTTATTAATTTCTCAGTTTACATGAATTATAAAATATTGCTGCTTCTTTGAAATTCATTCAGACATAAAAAAAATTGTATGTAGCTTTATACACAGTCAGAAGGGATTTATTTTATTTCGGACTATAAACACACCTGCTGAGAATCTCAGAGTGGTTACATGACATGGCAATATACTAGAAGATGTAAGTAAGTGGTTGTTTTAAGGATTAAAAATAGCATACATCATAGGCAGCCATTTTTCTTTTCTCTTTATAAAGTAGAGAACGCAGGAAAGAAAAACTTCATGGATAAAAACTCAAAATAAAGTGTGATACTCTAAATCAAGCATAATTTAACCATCATTCCATAAATGTGACACAAAAAAACCCAAAATCATGTTTGTTATATGACTGCATTTAAATAAAATGATTTCATATATTTAAAAAAAATTAAAATAATGATTTATTTGGTAAATTTTGTGATTTTACCAACGATAAATATGACTCGCTTTCCTGTCCACTTTAATTTCCGCCATGTCAGTAGTCACCCTAAGGCCATGTGAAGCCACAGTGTAACTCACAAGTTTGTTGAAAGTGAAATGAATTCTTAATTAGTTTTCCAAAAGAAGGTAAAACCGTTCATTTTAGTGGTCAATATCTTGAGGATGAGCTTACCAATTTTGATCGGGTTTTTGATGTTGTTCTTAGAATGATGAGTTCTATAAATACAGAAATTTTCAGGGTGCTCTTTAAAGTAAACAAACTAATTTATTTACAATTCAGGGAGGGATGTACATTTTGCAGTCGGCCTGTCATTGAAAGATATTTTGATTTAGAAAAAATTGAAAAAATTACCTTCAACTGGTGGAGGATTGACAGCTCCTATATCACCATCTATCTCTACATTGCTGCTCAGTCTATTTTCTATTATAATAATTATATATAATATATTATGAATTATAACTGGGATCATATGTAAGATGTTATATCTCATTAGTATGTGGGCCAATCAATTTTATAGTGTTATTAAATGGGTGTTTTCATATTGATCTTGTATTATGCCAATACAGCTGATCGAGGACATAATACAGGGTCAATATGAAAACACCCATGTGATGACACCTTTATTAACCAAAAACTTTAAATAACCTACAAAAGACGACTAAAACAATAAATTTATGTGAAGACGGTATAAACAAAACAGCCTTCGATGGTATCCCTTATACTGCTTCTACAGTTAGTGCTCATTCAATAATTTCATTGTAATTATTACGTCACAGTGAGTTTTGGTTTCGTCTTAAGCAAGTGACGTCAGTCCAATGCAGTTGCTGTTGTACATTTTGTATACAATAGATCTGCATCATTTTAAATGCTAGAAAAGCATTATAGGCCCTAGACCTACCCAAAGAACAGTTGTACAGACATACAATTTATAGTCTTCACTCTCGTCTCATACGAAATTCACTAACGGTGTATATCACATATGATATTAGATCAAACAAAGACTGCATAAGTTGTGATGTCAGACATGAGTCAAATGCACATACATCTTCCCGTCATGTGCATTCCTGTCCGAGACTCTGTCAAGGACTTCAATTTTCCTTTGTTTTCGCCTGTTAAATATAGAAAGTCCATTTCGGAATGATCAGTTTTCGGGTCCATTTCACTTTACTCCCGATTTATCTCTTACTATTTCCGAAGCAGGGTCATTTCACTCAATGCTTTCATTTATGATTCAGAACCAGAAGTGAAAATTCTGTATTAGATGGCTGAAAATATCTGTATTAACCAGTTTTTCTGTATTAGCCCTGTATTGATGACGAGTTCCCAGACACTGGGAATCACATTAAATGGACAATTACCCATGCATTTTAAGCCATTGGTTAATAAAAAATATACATGTAACAATTGAAAATATATACAGTGAAACTTGTACATATAACAACCTCCTTAGAGACACAAAAAAAATATAGGGAGGTGATCTTTATATAGAGGTTCATTTGTACATAAAATGGTACTGTTGGGGAAAGCAAAAAATAGCCTTTTTTGTGACCAAGTGGTCTTTTTACACAGGTGGTTGCTAAAATAAGTTCTACTGTATATGTCTTCATATCCTAAAACTAACAATCTAATCATTTTATTAAAAAGATCAAGATTACAAAGTAACCTGGGGTCAGTTTCATTAAAAGTCGTAACTTTGCTCGCAAACTTAGATGTAACTTTAGACACAACTCAAGAAATTTTAGACGTAACTCAAGTTACAATTTTATGTACGTGTAGGCCTACATAGTTTCAGTTTCACAAAAGATTTAATATTTAATATGCTTAACCGACGCTAAGGTACATATGAAATAAGTAGTAGTTTAGAGCAGATGTAGACCCAGACGTAAGTTTATTCGTAGGAATAAAGATACCGCCTTGAGTAAAACTCATTTTTAGACGTAAGTCTAGATTTACGTCTACATGTAAAGTTACAACCTTTAGTGAAACTAGCCACTGGTTGCTACAATCTTGAAAAATTATATATAAAAGTTTATTTACAGATTTTTCATTGTCAATTTTCCAGCATCACATTTTATGTTTATTTGAATTCAACAGCTAGAATAACAAAAGAAATCTTATGTTTGCATTGATTATATTGCATTTATATATTCTACATAAGAATCTAACAAAGTCAAACAAATACCACCACCCCCACCCCACATCCCCTATTAAAAAAAACAACAACAACTAAACAGGGAAAAAAAATTAGAAGAAGAAATATAAAAAAAATCTCAGATACCAAAGTATAAATCAATAGAATGTCCAGGACATAGATACAAATCAGGCAAAAATGGACAAACACAGACCTCTGGAAACCAAGAGGTGGGATCAGGTGCCATGGAGGAGTAAGCATCAAGAAAAACAAAACACAAAGATATAAAATAAACCTATATACATTGTAAATGAAGAGGATGCTGAATCCCATAGTTTGGATACAATAGAAAAAGGATGCTGAATCACATTGTTTGGATTATGATGCTGAATCACATGGTTTGAATACAATAGCAAAATATAGGATGCTGAATCATATGGTTTGGAAATAATAGAAAACCATAGGGTGCTGATTCACATGGTTTGGATACAACAGAAAACAGAAGATAATGAATCATGTGGTTTGGATATCACAGAAAGTAGGAAGATGATGATTCTGATACAACAGAAAAATGGAAAACCAGATTGCTGAATCACATGGTTTGGATATAATAGAAAAACAGAGGATGCTGAATCATGTAGTTTGGAAATAATAATCAAAGTACTGAAATGGGTTGTTATTTTGGCAAAATAGCCATGGGATTCAAACTACTTCTATCTAACATATATGAAATGAAAATAAATCATATTAATGTAGATCTAAAAACAAAAACAAAGAATTCAATTTCCAGCCTCTAAATAAATTCAAAATTATCATTCTAAATTTTATTCATTGTATCTTCCACACCAACTTTAAATATTGTCTGTCGTGCATTAACACTCATTTCAAATAAAACGTGAGCATTTATGGAACCTACTTAAATTTAAACCAAACACGATACTGGTGACAGGTAAAATAATTTTTCATCGCGTAAAAATGGCTGCGATTTAAAACAAATTTTAATACTTGTAATATCGAATGTAAACAATCCTATTTAGGGCTATTACTGTGGTACATGAACATATATTCTGCCTAGACTAAATAAACAACCAAACAACGTTCTCTATCTTGTATTAATTAATATAAATAACTGAATGGGGTGAAAAATACAGTTTACACAATGCTTAATGTTAAAGGAATAATCTTTCATCAACATAATTTTGGCCTTAAGTCGCAATGTAGCAAAAGGATTAATCACCAATTTCACTTATAGACATCAACGCTTTTGGCAATGGATAAAACATCGTTTCTGTTTGAAATCCATTATGAACAGACTTATTACACAAACAGTTTAGTTTATATATCCCAATCTAATTGTGATTAACTTCAAAAGTTGTGTTAATTGTTGTGTAAACAAATGACAATGGACATGGTGATTTGCCCCAACTTCCGTGGAAATGAGAATTGGAAACATTCAATGTTCGAATTACCTCCCTTTGCAATATCAATACACACAGCATATAAGTGACCGTCCGCTGAAATTGAGCAGTCGCTGGTTATGGAAGGCATGTGGTCACCATATAGGGTGTATAAATGAAGAAATATTCATGGGGAATCTTATTAAGGCAGGTTATGCATAGCAATTAGTTGACAAATACATTAATTATATAGTTTTAAAAATGGACAGGAACTTATTCATAATGAATTTCACGCGCCATTTGCATAACAAGAACCTCCTACTTGATGCTGTCCCCTCTATTCTGCTTTTATTTTCATTTTTCCATGAACTAGAAAACATACATATTCTTGAGAGTTCAATAGAAATTGATTTAGCTTGATGTTGGTATCAGCGATATGTAATTATTTCTATTTACATTGCTGTATGCTTGTATCAGTCAATATCATTATCAATATGACGAATGGCGGAGTAATACTGCAGTTTCTCAAGGCAGGCTCAACATCACTGGAATCTTATATAGTGGAATTCCATATTTATAAATAGAACGATGACGTTTTGTTGAAACTAACTATAAATCGTAGTGTATAAATTCGAAGGTCAGAAATAAGTAGAATTATGTGGTATTTCATTTAATGATTATTTAAACTAGATTTAATTTCATTTACACCAAAATATTTGACATTTCTGTAAAAGTTGAATTCTTGTGTTGGACTATATTTTACAAATGCAACCTCAATGACCTCTTCACTGCTAACAGGATAGCCCTCTATGAAAAGTCAAAGTAAACCCATAATAGGTTGTTATTACATAACAACCCATAAAAAAGAGAAAGATGAATCAGATGTTCTGAATACAATAGAAAACCACATGAAGCTGAATCAAATGTTTTGGATACAATAGAAAACCATTAAATATCAAATATTTGATTTGGTTCACCTGGGTCTCTAACATACACATACAATTCATTGCCTTGTATGGTCTTTACATGATATGTCTGGCTTCCTGACATAAAAGTTTTATTAAAACTGTGATAATTGCTGCATGTTCACGGTGCATCATGTGTTTGAATGTCATGCAGATCTATATCTTCAAAACTCAATGTTGCTTACCTGGTTCCAAATTTTCGTCATTGCTATCAGAGCATGGTGCTTGCTGTGTTTGCCTGTCAGGTAGTTCTACATTCTCTTCAGAAACTGCAAATTGTGCACTTTGTTTCACGTCCTGTTTGTCTGATGTATTTCCGGCAGAATCTAAAACATATCAAGGTATGAAATCTTTACACTGAATATCTACCGGTATTCTACACTGAACAAGTAAACTATGTATTTTATCTGTAATAAGCTGATTGCCATACTTCTTAAAATC
The DNA here is from genome assembly GCA_030159075.1 of Atrina japonica. NCBI lineage: Eukaryota > Metazoa > Mollusca > Bivalvia > Pterioida > Pinnidae > Atrina > Atrina japonica. The sequence goes on along the minus strand of BROG01000248.1, from coordinate 758,992 downwards.
TTCTGTAGTGTTAAAAGAACAAGAGGCACAAGGGGCCTTAAGTCGCTCACTCGGCAAAATTGGTCAACATTGCACAAAAGATAAAAAATGTGTGAAAGGTAAAATGGCTACTAAACATGATAAACACTAGGCTCACTGGGCCTTAATACTCACCTGAGTGAAATATATTTTACTGACAATATACTGAAAAGCAACCAAAAGCATGAACAATTCATTGAAAAGGAGAATTAACTTGCATAAGGGTACACTTGACTTGCTGACTTATTTTTTATAGATCTTTTAAGATACGTGTAATGTGCAACAACAATTGAAAACATGCAAAATCCATTTAAAAGGGGAAATAACGTTCACAAGGATCACCTTCACAATTTCTGCAAAATTTTTTGTAGATCTTTGTGGTGATCACTGGATAATATGGGGAAAACAGCCCAAAACATGAAAATATCAACTTAAAAGGGGAAATAACTCCCACAAGGGACAACGTGACAATTTCAGCCCTATTTTTTTTTGTAGATCTTTGTATACTGAACATTTTTACTTCTTTCACTTTTACTCTACCTATTATACTTTTCAAGATAATGTCAAAACACATCTAAAAACATGAAAAATCAACTAAAAGGGAAAATAACTCCCAAAAGGGGTGACCTGACATTTTAGGCCCTACTGACTTTTTTGTAGATCTTTGCATGCTGAACATTTCTGCTCCTTTCAATTTTACTTTACCTATTATACTTTTCTAAATAATGTCAAAAAAAATATCCAAAAACCTGAATAATTCACAATTTGTAGATTTTTGCAAGCCACTCATTATAAGGTAAAGTTTTTTCTCTAGCTTTAATAATTTTGGAGATACAAGTATTAAATAAAAAATATCTGCTGACTCATTCCTTCTATATTTGGACATGGCAGCCATGTTTGGTTCTAGCCCCTTTTCATCCGCAAACTTAATGCGGCTTTACAAGGTTATACTTCCTGTCAAGTTTGGTTCAAATTGGTCCAATGGTTTTGGAGAAGTAGTCAAAAATGTCTAAAATTTTACAATAAAATCTTATATTTTCCATTTACATGTACTTAAGAGCCTGTGACCTTCACCTTTGACCCCATGACCTTCAAATTTTGTCAAAATGATCCTCAGATAATTCCTAACAACTTTCTCATATATCTTTGAATACAAAAAGTCGATCACTTTTGAGTTATTAAACAATTTTTAATACAAATATATCCTGTGTTACTGAAGCGCCCCCTAGTGGCTCGTTTATGGACAGATTTCATTTTCATTCGCAAACTTTGTAGATAGTGATTTTACAATCATGCATAAAAATTTGAAACTCATCTGATCATTGGTTCATGAGAAAATTTTTAAAGATGTACCAAGTTTTGGTCCCTTTTAGGGCCCCAATTGGTCCTATCCCGTTTTCATTCACAAACTTTATGCGGCTTCACATGGTGATGCTATATGCCAAGTTTGGTTTAAATCGGCCCACTGGTTATTGAGAAGAAGATGTTTAAATGCAAAAGTTAACAGACGGACCCCGACTGATGACGGATGCCAGACATTTGGCTATAGCATTAGCTCACTTAGCCCTTTGGGCCAGGTGAGCTAATAATATATGTATCGGTCTACAGAATTAAAGTGACACATCCCGGTTGTCCAGTTCTGTCAAAAACCAAAACAATACAGACTATTTTTCAAAATTATATTGCACAGATGCAACTTATTTGATATTGGCTTGCACAGATTCCATAACTTATGGAAGCTTTAATATTTTTGTGTTGATAAGTAGCCTGTCACCTCTTATGATTCAATTTAGACTTGTTTGTTTGTTGTTGGTTGTATTGTTGTTTAATGTCCCACTCAAGAATCTTTTACTCATATGGAGACGTCACCAAATGCCGGTGAAGGGCTTCAAATTTTGGTCTATGCTCGACACGTACATGTACAGCCATTGAGCAGTGAGGTTTCTTTAACATTCCAACACCTACTGTGATATGGGACCTTGATTTTACTGTCTCATCCAAAGGAAAAAAAGTCAGCTACCTCTGCCAAGGCTCGAACCCACGACCCTCTGGTAGCCAATCAAGCACTCTACCATGAAGCCACAATGGCTCTGTTTGTTTGTAAACATGTGCTAATTTTACTTTGTCAGACCTATAAAACTGTAAACATTTTGCTGTATCACAGAAGATTTTAACTAAAATACACATTTGTTCTGAAGTTTTACTTTCTATGTCAGAGGCTGTATAGTTTGTTATATTAGGTAAACAACAAACACTATGCATTTTTACATGTTCTTGATAAAATCCTGTCAGCATGCATATAAATTTGACAGAGTAATAATGGTCATTACAAGGTTCTGATTCATTCTGATTGTATACCAACTCACATCACTGATCTTAAAGAACACCCTGAGTGAAAAATGAAAATTTCTGTATTTATAGAACTCATCATTCTAAGAACAACATCAAAAACCTGATCAAATTTGGTGCACATGTTTTCGAGATATTAGCGATAAACTGCAAAACTCACCTTTAGGGATGGCTCAAGTAGCCAGAAAGGGGCGGAGCTTTGTGTGACATCACGACGCGGACTCCGTCAGGCGTTGACGGCAATTTACACACTTGCTGGTTTATTGAGTGAATATATTTTTGTGTACAATAATGTAGGAATAATTGTTTTTAACAGTCATGATTTTTGTTTGGGAATTTTTAATTGATCAATAAACCAAGATTAAGTTGTAACATTTTCCGTGTTAGGTAGAAATATTCTACATAAAGAAATCTAGCTTTTTTCATTATTTATATATCTATGCTTGCCTCTCTGAGCAAAATAGCATAAATTGTCATCCACGGAGAACAAAAAAATAATTAAAATATAAACTTTGGGGAATTAAATTGTAAAAACAAAATAATTGAATTACTATTTTGAAATTTTTTTTTATAAACTGATATCGCAGAAGTAGGCGTATGTAATTTTGAAAAGACACTTATTCTCGTAAATATTGCATTGCACTATTGGCAGAGCAAATAAAGTACCGGTACATATATAATGGAAATTGAGAGCTGTAATGAAAATGGAAATTTAACGAAAATATGGTTCTAATAAACAACAAACAAATAAACAACAATGATTTTTTCCACAGGGTTGTGTTTTCATTCACCATTGGTTATTTTTAAAGATTACATTTGCGAACAAAGCAACACACGGAGGTGTAATTTTTTATTCTTTTTATTCTACTTTGCATTCCGTCTGAGACACATGTTTATGGCTCTATTGATATTTATAGTATTTTATTAGTTAAAACAAAATCAAAATAGATATGCATACGATTAATTTATCAATAAAAAATAACCATTTTCGTCGCCCAAATCTATTACGATAATTTAATCTTTGATCAGTCAGTATTTATTTATTTACCTTTTTATTAATTTCTCGCTTTACAAAATAAAATATAAAATATCGCCGCTTCTTATAAATTCATTCAGACATAAAAAAATCATATGTAGCTCTCTTTATACACAGTCGGAAGGGATTAATTTATCTTGGACTACAATACCACCTGCTGAGAATCCCAGCGCAGTTACATGACATGGCAACATAATGGAGGGTGTGAAGTAAGCGAGTATTTTAAGGATTAAAAATAGCATACATCACAGGCAGCCGTTGTTCTTTTTCCTTTATAAAACATGAGAACCCACGAAAGAAAAACTTCAGAGATAAAAACTAAAAATAAAGCGTGATACTTTAAATCAAGCCTTACTGAGCTGTAAACATCTGTAAATGTAACACAGAAAAAGCCAAAATCATGTTTGTTATATGACTGCATTTAAATAAAATTATTTCATATATTCTAAAAGTGTCAAAATAATGATTTTTTTGGTAAATTTTGTGATTTTAACAACAATGAATATGACTCGCATTACCGTCCACTTTTAATTTCGCCATGACAGTAGTCATCCTAAGGCTATTCCGTGACATCACAGTGTACCTCACAAGTTTCCCAGAAATGGAATGAATTCTTAATTAATTTTCCAAAAGCAAGTAAAATAGCTCACTTTGGCGGTCAATATCTCGAGAACGCGCCTACATTGTACTGATTTTGATCGGGTTTTAGATGCTGTTCTTAGAATGATTAAATGTATAAATATAGAAATTTTGATTTTTCACTCAGGGTGCTCTTTAACGCTACTTAGATTTGAACAATATTTTACTCCAGAAAAGAACAGAAAGACTCTCTATTTTCCAGCATCAAGTTAGCTCTTTATATGCAGCCAGCTTTGAGGTCACCCCAGAACATTTCATTATGGGTTCAAAGTCTGCATTTTAAAAGGTGAAGTGGTGGTGGTGGTGGGGGGGTCATTAAAAAAAAAATTCATGGGGGGAGGGGGGTGTCATTTTATCGCAGCTGCAATATATTGACCCCCCCTGTAAAATTAATTTTTTTTTGGGGGTGGGGGGTGGGGGTGTGGGTGTGTCATGATAGAATGACCCTGGGGGTCATTCTTTCGTGCTAATGGTAACACTTCCGAGTGGTAACAATAAGTTTCGTATTCAACACAAATCATACCCAATGAAATTCAAATCGTACATAGGGAACAATTTAGTCTTTAATTGGGTACTAATTGTCATGGGATTGAAATGTTTTGAGCACAAAATTTCTTGATACCACTAGGAAGTGTTTGTGCGCAGGTGAAATTAGTAGGAACGCAGTTATCGTAAAAGGGTCTCTTGCCCCAAAACATTAACCTTTGATTTTCATGAATAAAAAAAACATGTTAAAGTTTTAATTTATTAAAAAAAAGTTTCAGATTTCTCTCCACTAACTGATACTTTACCCCCAAAGAGTCCCTCATACCATATAACAGCCTCCTACTACACATATTGAATTATTTATAGTACTTTCAAACACTTGCCCCAAAACTTTAACCTGGCAATGCTGGACGCCGACGTGACTATATAAGCCCCACTATTCTTTGAATAGGCGAACTAATAAAGGTACATGGTCATCTGTAAGGGGTGTTTTTATCACAATATATATGGTAATATAAATCTTTTTTAAGACGATATCATAGAAATATTGGCCTACCTTACTATCCTTGCTTTATCAACCGTGAATCGGGAAAATCACACTTATTATCATATTTCTGCATGTCTCAAAGAAAGTGACACCAAGATATCAATTACAATTTGTCGTAATAAGACGAGATATGCATATACCTTTTGTAATCCTTTAATACATCGATAATCACGAAAATTTATATTTCGTAGCCTAGTGACTGTTGTTTACATCTGCAAAAATCATTGCGTTCTTAAAGTTGTGGGTTCTGACATCACGTAATAGATGGATCCAAGCTCAAATTAGGGGCGTTCCAAATGAAGTAAAGAATATGTATCAAAACATTGGCCACATCGTTCTTAAAGATAAAAGGAGAGAAGTCCAAAGTATTCATATACTAGCGGGAAAAAAGAAACTGTGTATACTTAAAAGTTAAATAAAAACATAAAAAGTATTTTTTATCGCTCTTTATTCTTAAAGGCATGGTTATATATAGTAAACGCGTTTTTGAGTACTCAGTTTGTTGAACATCGCATTAGATTCGCCTTGGTGGCCACAGCATGCTTTTTCTAAAGTTCCGAGCATAAGCGAAACGCGATTAGTAACCGATTAGAATTTCTTGCACTTATTGACAGTATTCAATGTATTGATAAAAAAAAAAATTGATTTTGGGAATAAAATTTTAATTGAGAGATGCCTCGCATGATTGAAAATGATCGTTTGCATGTTATTGTGATGCTGGAAGATATGATGTCTCAAAGCAATGTGGCAAGGCAGTTTGGAGTTCACATTAAGGGGGAGTATCGACGCCCTCTCGAAAATGAACTGAAATATTTAGAACTCCCCTAATATGCAATATAGACATTGTTGAACAGGGTTTACATGACCTGCAGGTCAACAAGAACAAAAAACAATTAACCAAGGTCAGAGAAATTAAATCAAAGGACTGAAAGTCCTGAAAGGCAAGTCCTTTGTCAATTCTGAATTGATGAATTTATAAAAGAATATATATCTGTACGTACATGCAGTTACTGTTTAACCTGGGAATATACATCCTTGATCTACTAAAATCAGAAATTAGTGTAGGCTGTCATATACCATGGTACATCTTTAAACCAAAACATTTATTTGAAAAATAAGAAATTAGTGGATGCTTATTTTTGATTATGCATCAGTAGAAATTATAAATTCTATCATATATTTACATTGTCATTGTAAAACAGCACACATACAGAGTTGGACTTAAATTTATGTACAGTCGTGGGACATATATATTTGTCACTTATGTTATTTTCTTCTTTGTTTTATATACAACCAATAATTTTTAAACACTGGTAAAATCCAGAATCCTGCAAAATTGTACAAATTTATGGTAGATCTAGGACAATTTCATATTTCTAAAATATACATGTATATGCATTTTTAAATAATCATGTTTATTTACAGAAATGTCAGTATTTTTCTCACAATATAATTTTGTAAATTCTGTAATTATTCTTTCAGTCTAATGAAATATGTCAAAATTTACCTGAAGTAATTTTATCCTCCATAGAATCATTATTTTCTCAAAATAAACAAAAGTATAACTAAATTTCAAAATGATTAAAAAAAAATTAATTCAATTTCCTTCATGTAAACATATTTGAAATATTGCTTAAATTAGTGAATTCTGTGTGTATTTAATTGTTAGTTTTATATGAAACAAAGAAGAAAATAACATAAGTGACAAATATTTATGTCCCATGGTTGTAGATCTATCACGACTTTCAACAGCATTAAAAATGTTGCATTATTCAGTTCCCTTTACTCCCTAATTTTTTAACAGAAAAACGTTTGTTCAACAACCTTAAAATTACATTGTTATTTGGTATGTAAACGGAGTAATGAATGTAGATTGATGTCTCAAATACAAATGGGTTAAAAAAAATTAAACATCAGGTCGAACTGATTTAAAGTCGAAACACCCATGGTAACAATGACAAATGTAAACACATCAACTAAAACCACCTGGCTAGACTTTAAAACTCTATTACTGGCAGGAATCATGCAATCACTAGCTGCATTGATGTCTGTGCTATCCAACCGGAACCACGATCAAGTAAACTAATCTTTTATTCTCTCATGAATGAACAGAATTTACAGCACACCAGGAAAGCATCTTACTCAATGTCAGACATTAACTGTTTAATCGTGAGTTTGTCTATTATCACTTCCGGGAGTAAGCTTGAAAATTTAAATAATCTATCAGTTAGGTAAAAAGTCATGTTATGTGAATAAAAAGGAAACGATGATCAATGCCAGTTTCTAAATAACGCGAATTAAAATTTGTATCAATGTCAAAATTGGCAAAGCTGAACTGAGGGAATACCCCTTTTCAAAAAGTGTCCTATGTCACATGAATATAATAATTCATGAAAGCATTTTCGACTCTTCGTTGTTAAATTTTAGTTCCAATGAGTTTTCAAATTAAAAGAAACGGTGTCCTTGTTCAGGAATTATAAGAAGATTATCCGAATGAAACAAGATTCAAATTAGACACAAAGGAGTATTTTAATTGTTGAATCTCGGGTAACTACTGTTTACAGCGCAAGTAGTAGTTCGGCAAATCCTTGGCACATTGATTTTTGAACGGGGAAGCTGACGATGCTGAAAAACCCAAGGAGTTCTGAGCCTATCATAGCAATAACGCCTTGCCTTAAAAATGATTTTAATTATGTAATAAATTAGATATTAATATCATTTTGCAGGGTGCATAGCACAGCTTAATGTGAATTACAGTTGTATATGAAAACTGATAAATTATATCCATGTGTTAATCAGCTACACGTATTACAATTCCGAATTTCAATTAAGTGGTTGTATTTAAAGAAAATCCAAAATTATCCAACTCTGGTCATTCAAAACATCCATCATTTTTTACACTCGGCGATGTTTACAAATGTAAGTCCTGGTTGCACATGGGATCTAAAAGACATGATGGCATTAATTATTATGCAGTCCGGAGAAAAGATACTGATAGATTAACTCTGGTCATTATAATTCATCATCATGAAGTTATTATTTTTTTATCAACTATACACTACCAATTCATTAATTTAAAGTAATTGAAATTAAAAAATAAAATTTCTAATTACCATACCATTTCTAAAATCATGAACATAAACATCTAAAGTCATAAATTTACATCTCTCTAAGTTGTAAATCATATTTGAACACCCTGCGTGATGAACTTGTCCAAAGTCAATCTAGCTACAAACAAGTTAGCAGACAAGCTGTATGTATAGAAACTCCATATCTCAAAATCATTTTTGTTCATTACGAATTGCATAGACGTTTGTAGGGGCGACAAATTCTGTTTTCAGTAATAACAAACTGAAATAGATGCCCTGATATTGATTTCTTGGAAAGAACGGAGGATATATGAAAATAATTGCAGTTTTTACAGATTCACAGACTATGTAACAAGGACAGTAGAACAAACTCTTGTGTATGGATGATCATGTATCCATTGATGTTAGAAGTTTTGATAATGATGTTATGAAACTTTAGAATTTAAATCGTACATTACATAACTTGGATTCTTTTCATGCATCAGGTTTGGCACACTTTGTCATATTTCCACTTACACCTACCAGGGTTCGAAAAATCCACTCGCCCGCTCGCATTGGCGAGTAAAAATTCGTTTTGGGCGAGTAAATATCCTTAATGAACTCACCCGTGTGGCGAGTGCTGGTGTCCTACTGAAAATCTGTTTTCCCTTTTAAATTTCGAAACTGATCCATTTCCTTCTATTTTCAGTTCAAAATACATTACAATAAAAAAATAGATTTTTTTATTTTATTGACAATTAAACATGTTAGTCTTTACCTCATGGCCAAAAATGTCACAGAACACATCGTGCGTTGATGTCACAGAGGTCCCTATAACATGAATAAAATTTATATCGAGTTATAGATCCGCCCACCGTAAACTTAACGCGTTAGTATATTATTTTGTTTATGTCCAGTGGCATATCATGCACACAATGTCCGTGTTATGTGTAGTGTCTAATTGTAATTAACAATGACCGTCTGTCTTCGTCTATTCATTTCATTGGATGAGAGGCGTATTATTTCCTTATATGGAAATAATACGGGTGCGATACCGGTTCTGGTGAGAGTGTTAAAAGCCACCCGTCTTTGCACACTTTTGACTTTCTACATTTGACTTACGTCGTAAAGAAAGTATTTTCTGATGATTGACTGAGGAATTCATAGTATACCCAAGCGGCTTCTCTGCTTGGACATATAAGTGGAGTGAGAATAAACGAAATTATAAACATTTCACTTTGTCTTGAGTTTTGAAATTAAAACGAACCCCAGAACAAATGGCGCCCAACTTGTTTTTAACAAGCCGCTTGGGATAAACGATTTGCAGCGAAAGAATTACATTAATATTCGAAAAAAAATAGAGCTCTATAAAATATAGGAATTTAGGAAAGACATTGAGCCCATCGAAACAGGAGTTTCCGATAATTATCGTAAACGTTTATATACACTGTGTGCGGGGCAGTGTTGTATTCCGTGTGTGTAGTAGTTCGAGTAGTCATTGAGACTGAAACATAAACTTGTTCGTTCACTGATTGCGGAACAGTGATATAAGTGAGGCGTTTTACAACACCTTTACAATATTCGGGACTTTTTCTTTTAAATTGTATGCTGAATAGATTTAGTACACAATTTCATTTGTATTTGTTTTACATATCTGGTTGTATATATTTAGTGTGTAGTTGATCTAATGTAGGAGTATGAAAGTATGTAAGATTGTGGAAAAAAAAAAGCCTGAATTAAATTAAATGAAATTATATATATATTTCATATTTAAAAGCTGTGCGTTGACGGACCTGTGGACTGTCCTTTTTCAATTCAACTAACTACTCTTCTAACTAATCAACACAATATCCCACCTGGTGAGTGATAATGACGGTGTGAATTATCAGTATGCATATTATATGTTTTGTTTGTATCTGTTACCTTGCCACTAACACATGTTCACTATATACATCCAATAAAACCCATGAGTTTTAATAAATTAGAAAAATATATTGTTAAACCTCTTGTCACATCACAACAACAATATAAATACTCAATTCTAATTTCAAACAGTATAGGAAATTATCTAAAACATCATAATGATATTCTGAAATCTGTCGGATTTAATCTTGAATTTGCATGTAGAGGCGGAGCTAAGTTTACAGACCAATTTCATTGGCTACAGAGAAATCTTCCGTCACGAGTCACGAGTAGCTTCGCATAGACAACTTGTACTTTTTGTTTTATTAGGCACATGAAGTGTGGGCGTTACATCCAGTTGCGTCACAAGACAGACGAGTTAGCTGTGAATTCAATTATTAATCAAATAAACAAATTTTCTTCTTTTGCAGCATATTTTGAAAGTGTTGACATTTATTTTTTAGAAATTCCCCCATATTCAATAGTTGAGTGGAACAAAATACACGGCCATAATCAACCATCTGATTTTCAGGATCAAGATTTTGTATTAAATGATAGAATAAATTTGGTTAACACTTATATATGCCAGGTGAATGATATTCATAATTTTACATCTCATCGTTTTAAATTAGACCTGTTGAGATACCACAAAAGAAAATCGGTGAGACAGAGAAGTTCAATTAATTTCAATTTGTACAAAGATGGGATACATCCTGTACCCACTCTAGCCCGATACTGGATGAAGAGATTAGTGAGTAAAATGATTGAATTCTGTTAATTCTATAAACAATTGAAGAAATAATTACTTCAGATTAATAAAATATTTTAGTCCGTTTCTCTCTATTTTGTACGGGTGTATATTTTGCGGTTGATGAGTTTCAGGTTGTACTAATTATTGGTAGGGATCGACCCAATCATAAACGGTATTGCCTGTTATCTTACCAGCTGTTTTGTGTATATTTGGTATAAATTTGGGAGACCCGTACTAAAGTCATGGCTGAAGGTGAAGATAAAGAGAAATTGAAGGATTTGTTAGAAGAAATAAAAAAAACCCTCAGTATCAAGTAATTACAAAGGAGGAATATGATATGTTTATGAAAAAACCAACAAGTACCCCTATAACTTCATATCTGGAAAAAAGTTTTTTGAAGCGAGTCATTTCCAAAAATATGAAGCAGGTGTACCCCCTAGTTTAAATCAAAGTCAGTTCAATAACAGCAGTCCGAAAGTACCTAAGCTCCCTATATTTAGTGGCAACGAAGAGGTATCAAAGGGGGAGGTGAATTATGATGTTTGGAGCTTTGAAGTATGATGTCTCCAAACTACGCAGATACCAGAGCATATCCTCTTACAATCAATACGTACCTCACTGAGAGGTATTGCACAGACTATGTTACTCCCTTTAGGAGAAGGCGCATTTGTTGGGATGGTGTTAGACAAATTAGAGGGGTTTTACGGTAATGTTAGTTCTGCGGAAACTTTGATGCAAACTTTCTACAGTGATCATCAAAAAGATACGGAGTCCATAATAACATATGGGTCTCGACTGGAACAAACGGTTAGCAAAGCAGTCAAATTAGGACATATAGATCCATTGGCCCAAGACTCTATGTTAAGATCAAAATTTTGGACAGGTCTAAAGAATCAACAGCTAAGATTGCTACAAGACATAAGTATGACACAATTAAGAATTTTCAGTTACTTGTAAGAGAAATTCGACAAGTTGAACAGGAAGAACAAAATTTGATAAAACAAAGTTCAAAATCTGCTTGGACATATAAGTGGAGTGAGAATAAACGAAATTATAAACATTTCACTTTGTCTTGAGTTTTGAAATTAAAACGAACCCCAGGACATTGACAGCTGATACTTGCAGTTTGTCGAGGAAGTGGAAGTTGGATGTGTGTAAATAAAAGAACCAATACCGAACGGACCTGAATTTCAGGATTTGGTAAAATAATCATAACACTATAATTTGTATAGAAGTTGTAAAATCTGAATTAAATGTAAGTGAATGATAAATGTAAAAATAGTTACTCAATACTATCAATAAAAGTTTTAATGAAAATATAGAAATGGATAGCACTTGTTTTCATCTAACAATAGTGAAAACTTACTTTTGTAATTTATATTAATTTAGTTAAACACATAGTAGTAACATCATAAAATAGTAATACTAATAATTGATTGCAGTAATAATAACGATGCATTTACAGTTAATTTAGATGCAAATGCATCATTCAGAGACAATATATATTGTATATAAATTTATCTATTAAAATAACATTAACTTAAAAAAACAAAATTAAATAAAATATTTTTTTTCATTATGGGTAACCAGATTTTTATGGCGGGCAACCAAAATTTCAGTCAAGAATTTGAATTCCAAAAACTTAAAATGAGAGCATACAAAAGGTGTGGTAAGATTTTCACACATTTTCCATCATATTCAGTACTTAATTAGAAAAAAAGACAATTTGTCAAATGAAGAGTATCATATCTGTTAAGTCATATAAGATCTATTTACTTTGAAAAAAGACTTTAAACGCTCTTAATACATTTACTTTGAAATACTATGTTTTCATACTTGGGTAAGTGCAAAATGAGTTTGGGCGAGTGGAAGTTATGTAATCACTCACCCGAAGGGTGAGTGCTTTTATACCAATTTTTCGAACCCTGCCTAAATTTTATTTTTGCTTGTTTTATTTCCTTTATATGATTGTAAATGTATACAATGAGAAGTATTTGTGGAATATTTCATTTTTATCGTTGTCATTATAGTTGTTACTAATAATAGGATGGACCAGTAGAATTCTCATCTATACTATAAATGAACTGAAAATGTCCTTTTTTGTCCTCACTGATTCTGGTTGGTTATTCTAATGTCCTTTTTTGTCCTCACTGATTCTGGTTGGTTATTCTTTTAAAGAATAACCAACCAGAATCAGTGAGGACAAAAAAGGACATTTTCAGTCCAGAGACATAATTCTTTGATATATTTCAATAATATTGAAATATATCAAAGAATTATGTCTCTGGAATTATTTGTGTGCCAGTAGAAGTTTCATGGGGCTAGTAGATTTTTTTATGCTAATGGTCCTGTGGGCCACTTGGTAAAAATGTTAAAATTAAACTCCTCTGTAAGTACATGAAGTCACCTGACAACACCATTATAAGGTACCTTTTCTATCTGTCTTCTTCCAAGACTGATATATCCCATAAGAAACACCCACTGCAGCTACAGCAGTCGCGCAGAATATCACCAGCTCCTTAGGGTTGTCCATCACGAAATCGTTTAATCTGAAATATAGAATATCAAATTGAAGAGAGTTGTCGGATCCAGAAATTAGGGCTTGATAGTCTCTATATTGATATACTGTTGATACTACTCGATTTGATATAATACCAATGCATTATTTAGTATTAATACATTAATTTCTTATGCATTTCACAGGGTTTTTCTGTTTTACAATATCAATGCATTATTTTGCTTTATAATGTTACTTTTCAATTATTTTTTACCATTATACTCTTTTGATAGAATTGACATTAAAAGCGATATACTTGACTGTTGACAATTCTTGCGCATGGTTAATATGCAAATGAGATTTTGTTAAGTTTCCCTGACTGTGAATTGGCAGGATCTGTCTGTGAAGTTGGGCATAGAAGTTGCGGCATTCCTCATTCACGTGACCTTATCTAATGAGAAACTCGCAGAAGTCTTTGAAGTTGGGAAAATGTTTTACATGTTCGCGTATTGACCTATATATTTAAGGCTACTGAACTGCCCTGTCGCATAGAAATGTAATATCGATGAAACGATGTTTACAAGTACAAGATTGTTTTAATAAATGAGTAATTGAGTTACACTACAGACATTTACTTTTGTGACACCGATAGCAAGAAACATGAAACATACTTAGAGGATTCGAAATACTTACCGTCGTAACTGACTGAACTTAAAACAAAATGTCGGAAAATTCATGCTTTGAAGCCTACTTTCGTTTTCAATCTACTACCATCCACCAGAATGTGTTACGCCTACTTATTTCCGGTGACGCCTATATTGGAACTCTTCTGTTAAAACAGAGACTACAAAGGTGATCCGACATCGGTTACACCAGTAAAATCCGGAGTATTTATTGTGATTAATATCGATAAATATGCAAGCCGGACATTAAATCTTTTCCCAATATCACAACTCATATACACAAACTGTAAAAATGGGAAATCGCTGATGAAAATATGCAGAAATTATAAACAATTCCACAGGATAAATACACAAGTGAATATGCATTAATCTAATAACGCTACAACCGTCAGGTGTCGGATATACCCTAAATTCGAAAATAAGATTTACATCATATTATTTTCAGGAAAATATGGCAATATCCAGGTGCATTAATCTATGCAGATTTAATAGGTCCTATATTAAAATGTCAACCACCAGATGTAGTTTTGGATTATAGCCTATAGGCCTCCACAGAAATTTATTTTTTATTTTATATGTGAACCACCAGGTGTTGGTAATAGCACTGAGGTTGATAAACTCTATTTATTATGAATATACAGTGTAGGCATGTCATCCCCACATGTAGTTCTACTTTATACCCCCCTCTAGAATAACTATATTAAGTGTCAACCATATATTCTTCAAGATATACATGTCAACCACCAGATGTAGTTCTACAGTATAGTCCTCTATAGATTACCTGTCTTTAGATGTCAACCACCAGGTGTAGTCCTATATCTAGATGTCAACCATCAGGTGTAGTTCTACAGTGTAGGCCTCTGTAGATTACCTACGGTATATTTACATGTCAACCATCAGGTGTAGTTCTACAGTATAGGTCCCTCTAGAATACCTATATTTACATGTCAATCACCAGGTATAGTCCTATATTTAGATGTCAAACATCAGGTGTAGTTCTACAGTATAAACCCCTCTAAAATACCTATATTTACATGTCAACCACCAGGTATATTCTAAAATCTAGATGTCAACCATCAGGAGTAGTTCTACAGTATAGGCCTCTCTAGATTACTTAACTTTAGATGTCAACCATTAGGTGTAGGTAATAGCAATAAGGGAGTTAACACCAATATATTCTTCACTATATGCATGTCAACCACCAGGTGTAGTTCTGCATTATAGACCCCTTATCAAAACCCATATCAAAGATGTCAACCACCAGATGTGGTCCTATATCTAGTTTGTCAAACACATCAAACAGGTGTAGTATTGCATTATTGTCCTCTTGAGAATACCTATATACAGATGTCAACCACCAGATGAAAGATAATAGCAATAAGGGAGATAACTCCTATATAATATTTTACCATATGCATGTCATACATCTGCATAGTACATCGTTATAGATGTCAACCACCAGACACCTAGATGACAACTACCAGGTGTAGTTCTGCTATATCAATACCTATGTCTAGATGTTCAACACCAGATGTGGTAGTATCTAGATTGTCATCCACCAGGTTGTAGTACTATATAGGCCTCTTTAGAATACCTGTATATAGATGTTCAACCACCAGATGTAGATAATAGCAATTAGGGACTATAACTCCAATATATTATTTACACTATATGAAATACCTATGTCATACCACCAGGTGTTAGTACTATACTATAGACCTCTTTAGAATACCTATATCTAGATATCAACCACCAGGTGAAGTACTACAGTAGTAGATAACTTCCTCTTTCTAGATTACCTATCTTCAGATATCAACCAACTTAGGGTGTAGTCTTATATCTAGATGTCAACCACCAGATGTAGGTAATAGCAATATGGGAGATAACTCCTATAATATTTCACTACATGCATGTGGACCACCAGTATAGTACTACATTATAGACATCTCTAGAATACCTATCTTTAGATATCAACCACTAGGTGTAGTCCTATATCTAGATGTCAACCACCAGGTGTAGGTAATATCAATAAGGGAGTTAACTCCAATTAAATTCTTCAAAATATATATGCATAGTCAACCACCAGTGTAGTACTATACTATAGGGTAAATAGCAATATGGGAGATAACCCTATAAAATACCTGTATCTAGATGTCATCCACCAGGTGTAGTACTACAGTATAGGCCTCTTTAGAATACCTGTATATAGATGTCAACCACCAGATGTAGATAATAGCAATTAGGGAGATAACTCCAATATATTATTCACTATATGAATGTCAACCACCAGGTGTAGTACTATACTATAGACCTCTTTAGAATACCTATATCTAGATATCAACCACCAGGTGTAGTACTACAGTATAGGTCTTTCTAGATTACCTATCTTCAGATATAACTCAACCATTAGGTGTAGTCTTATATCTAGATGTCAACCACCAGATGTAGGTAATAGCAATATGGGAGATAACTCCTATAATATTTTACTACATGCATGTGGACCACCAGTATAGTACTACATTATAAGAACATCTCTAGAATACTTTATATCAATCCACTAGATCTATATCAACAACACCAGGTGTAGGTCATATATCTAAATAGTTTCTACCATAAAGGCCCCAATGCAAATCTAGCACCTAGGTGAGTTAACTCCAAATACATTTTCAATATAGTGCATGTCAACTATCAGGTGTAGTAGTTACTGCACCTCTAAAGGCCATATATAAAACCACCTGTATAGGTCATAACCTCTATAAAGTACTACAGTATAGGCCTCTTTAGACGTAATAACCCACCAGATGTTCCAATATATATTCAGTCAGATATTAGCAATAAAGGAGATAACTTCAATATATACTTTACTATATGCATGATCAACCATCAGGGTGTAGTACTATACATTTTAGGCCCCACTAGAATACCTATATCTAAATATCAACCACCAGGTGTAGTCCTAGTTCTAGAATTCTAAACCTACCAGATATCAACCATTAGGTGTAGTCCTTTATATCTCTACATGTAAAAGGGAGTTAACCCCACTTGCACATGCAATATCTCTCTGTACTATATCTAGAATTCACACATATACTAAGCACCACCACCAGGTGTAGTGGTAATATGTCAACCAAGGGAGATAATTTCAAACTATCAGCGTGTAGTTCTTTATACTCTCTAAATACTGTATGTCAACCACCACCAGGGGTGTAGTACTAGAATTTAGGCACTTCTAGATATACCTATACCACACTCTATGATGTCAACCAGATCAGGTGTAGTACTACAGTATAGGCCCCTCTAGAATTACCTATCTCTAGATATCAACCACTAGGTGTAGTCCTATATCTAGAAATGTCAACCACCAGGTGTAGGTCTACATATCAACATACCTAAGGTCTAGAGTTTGGCCCGTACTCCAATAAGGTGCGTACAGATAATTCAATATAAATATACTATGCATGTCAACCACCAGGTGTAGTAACTAGATTCTGTATTGGCCCCTATACCTAAAATGTCAACCACCACTAGTGTTTGCTACTACAGTATAGTGCCTCACCGAGATCTCATAGATTACCTAAACTTTAGATATCAACCACATAGGTGTAGTCCTATATCTAGATGTCAACCACCAGGTAACGCGTAGTAAGTCTAAGGCGTCCAGTTATCCAATATATTCTCTTTATTCATGTCAACCACCTGTAGTACTATAGATGGCCCCTTAACCCTGTACACAGATGTAGATACCAGCGCTAGTACTACATAAGGGAGATACCTTTATATAGATGTTCTCTCAACCACCAGATGTAGATAATATTCACTAAGGGACTTAGATAACTCCAAATATATTATTTCACTATCTGAATGTCAACCACCGGGTGTATTACTATACTATAGACCTCTCTAGAATACCTATATCTAGATATCAACCACCAGCTGTAGTACTACAGTATATGCCTTTCTAGATTACCTATCTTCAGATATCAACCATTAGGTGTAGTGTCAACCACCAGATGTAGGTAATAGCAATATGGGAGATAACTCCTATAATATTTCACAACATGCATGTCGACCACCAGTATAGTACTACATTATAGACCTATCTAAAATACCTATATCTAGATGTCAACAACCAGGTGTAGTGCTGTATTATAGACCCCAATGCAATACCTATATCAAGACATCAACCACCAGGTGTTGGTAATGGCAATAAGGGAGATAATTCTAATATATTCTTCACTAACTGCATGTCAACCTCCAGTGTGGGGGGGAGGGGGTGTAGTACTAGAGGAGTTTAGGCCCCCTCTAGAATACCTATATCTAAGATTGTCTTTCCACCAGGTCGTAGTACTACAATATAGGCCTCTCTAGATTACCAAGTCTTTAGATATCAACCACTAGGTGTAGTCCTATATCTAGATGTCAACCACCAGGTGTAGTACTAATACTATAGGCCCCTATAGAAATACCTGTATCTAGACAGGTATTCCATAGGGGCTTATAGTATAGTTCTACACCTGGGTGTAGATAAAATAGCAATAAGGGAGTTAACTCCAATATATTCTTCAATATATATGCATGTCAACCACCAGGTGTAGTACTATACAATAGACTTCTCTAGAATACCTATATCTAGATGTCAACCAGGTCTCTAGATTACCTATCTTCAGATATCAACCACTAGATGTTGTTCTATATCTAGATGTCAACCACCAGATGTAGGTAATAGCAATAAGGGAGATAAATCCAATATATTCTTTACTATAAGCATGTCAACCACCAGTGAAGTACTATATTATAGACCTCACTAGAATACCTATATCCAGATGATAACCATCAGGTGTAGGTAATAGCAATAAGGGAGATAACTCTAATATATTCTTCAATATATATGCATGTCAACCACCAGTGAAGTACTATATAATAGAGCTCTCTAGAATACCTTTATCTAGATGTGTAGTTTTACGTCTAAATGTTAACCACTAGGCATAGTCCTACATCTACGATGACAACCACCAGAATGTAGATATCATTAGTGTCATCATTGCCCCTCAATCAATACCTATATCTAGATGTCAACCACCAGATGTGGTCTTATATTTAGTTATCAAAACACCAGATAGTTTCTAGTTGGCATCTCGATATAGGTATTCTACAGGGGCCTATAATGTAATACTACACCTGGTGTTTGACATGTATATAGTGAAGAATATATTTGAGTTATCTCCGTTATTACTATAACTTGCACATTGTGGTTGACATCTATATATTTGTATTTTAGAGGGTCTCATAATAAAGAACTACACCTGGTGGTTGACATCTAGATATTTGTATTTTACAGTGGCTTATAATACAGAACTACACCTGGTGGTTGATATCTAGATATAGGTATTCTAGAGAGGCCTATAATGTTAGTAACCACACATTATGTTAACATGCATATAGTGCAAAATATATTGGAGTTATCTGCCCCATTGCTATAACCTACACCTGGTGGTTGACATCTATATATAGGTATTCTAGAGGGGCTAATAATGTAGTACTACACATGATGGTTAACATGTATAGGATGAAAAAATATATTGGAGTTCTCTACCTTATTGCTATTACCTACACCTGGTGGTTGACATCTAGATATAGGTATTCTAGAGGAGGCCTATTATGTAGTAACTACACCTGGTGGTTGACATCTAGAATATATACGAACAAAACCTGGTGGTTGACATCTCTATATAGGTATTATAGAGGGGCCTATAATGTAGTACTACACCTGGTGGTTGACATCTAGATATAGAACAAAACCTGGTGGTTGACATCTCTATATAGGTATTCTAGACGGGCCTATAATGTTGTACTACATCTGATGGTGAACATGTATATATGGGTAGTGAAGAATATATCTGAGTTATCTCCCTTCCTGCTATAAACCTACATCTGGTTGGTTGACATCTAGATATATGTTTTTTAGAGGGACACAATAATGCATAACTAACACCTGGTGGTTGACATCTAGATAGAAGACTACACATGGTGGATGACATCTGGATATAGGTATTTTAGTGGTGCCTATAATGTAGAACTACACTTGATGGTTGATTTCTAGGTGGAGCTATTCTATAGGGGCCTAATATGTAGTACTACACCTGGGTGGTTGACATGTATGAGTTAGTGAATGTGGGGGGCAGAATATACGGTATTGGAATTATCTCCCTTTTTTATATTGCCTACACTTGATGGTTGATATCTAGATATAGGTATTCTTGAGGGGCCTATAATGTAGTACTACACCTTGTGATTGACATGTATTTAGTGAAGAATGTATTTGAATTATCTCCCTTCCTGCTATAACCTACACCTGGTGGTTGACATCTAGATATATGTATTGTAGAGGGCCAATAATGCATAACTACAACTGGTGGTTGACATTTAGATAAAAGACTACATATGGTGGATGACATCTAGATATAGGTATATAGTGATGAATATTGGAATTATCGTCCTCATTGCTATTTCCTACATCTTGTGGTTGATATCTATATTATAGTAGTACACCTGGTGGTTGACATGTACATGAATATAGTGGAGAATATATTTGACTTATCTCCCTTCTTGCTATAAGTTACACCTGGTGGTTGACATTTAGATATATGTATTGTAGAGGGCCAATAATGCATAACTACAACTGGTGGTTGAGTGACAATAGACTCTAGATAAAAGACTACACAGGTGGGATGGCATCTAGATATAGGTATTTTAGGTGGTGAGCCATATAAATGTAGAACTACACATTGATGGTTGATTTCTAGGTGGAGCTATTCTATAGGGGCCTATAATGTAGTACTACACCTGGTGGTTGACATGTATTTAGTGAAGAATATATTGGAATTATCTCCCTTTTTGATATTGCCTACACCTGGTGGATGACATCTAGATATAGGTATTCTAGGGAGGCCTATAACACAGAACTACACCTGGTGGTTTACATCTAGATATAGAACAAAACATGGTGGTTGACATCTAGATATAGGTATTCTAGAGGGGTCAATAATGTAGTACAACACCTAATGGTTAACATGTATATAGTGCAAAATATATTGGAGTTATCTGCCTCATTGCTATAACCTACACCTGGTGGTTGACATCTATATTAGGTATTCTAGAGGGGGCTATAATGTAGTACTACACCTGGTGGTTTGACATGTATATAGTGAAGGAATGTCTTTGAGTTCTCTCCCTTATTGCTATTACCTACACCTGGTGGTTGACATAGAGAGTCTATATATAGGTATTCTAGAGAGACCTATAACACAGAACTACACACCTGGTGGTTGACATCTATATTAAGTATTCTAGAGGGGACTATAATGTAGTACTACTACCTGGTGGTTGACATGAATATAGTGAAGAATGTATTTAGAGTTCTCTCCCATATTGCTATTACCTACACCTGGTGGTTGACATCTCAATATTGGTATTCTAGAGGGGACTATAATGTAATTATACACCTGATGGTTAACATATATTTAGTGAAGAATATATTGGAATTATCTTCCTTTTTGCTATTACCTACACCTGGTGGTTGGCATGTATATAGTGAAGAATGTATTTGAGTTCTCTCCCTTATTGCTATTACCTACACCTGGTGGTTGACGTCTAGATATAGGCATTATAGAGGTGCCAATAATGTACAACTACACTTGATAGTTGATATCTAGATATAGGTATTATAGAGAGTTGATATCTAGATATGGGTATTATAGAGCGGCCTATAATGTAGTACTACACCTAGTGGTTGGCATGTATATAGTGAAGAATGTATTTGAGTTCTCTCCCTTATTGCTATTACCTACACCTGGTGGTTGACGTCTAGATATAGGCATTATAGAGGTGCCAATAATGTACAACTACACTTGATAGTTGATATCTAGATATAGGTATTATAGAGAGTTGATATCTAGATATGGGTATTATAGAGCGGCCTATAATGTAGTACTACACCTGGTGGTTGGCATGTATATAGTGAAGAATGTATTTGAGTTCTTCTCTCCCTTATTGCTATTACCTACACCTGGTGGTTGACGTCTAGATATATGTATTTTAGAGGGGCCTATATACAGAACTACACCTGGTGATTCCTGCTATAACTTAAACCTGGTGGTTGACAACTAGATATATGTATTTTAGTGGGCCAATAATGTATAACTACACCTGGTGGTTGACATCTAGATAAAAGACTACACATGGTGGATGACATCTAGATATAGGTATTCTAGTGGTGCCTATAATGTAGAACTACACTTGATGGTTGATATCTAGGTAGAGGTATTCTAAAAGGGGCTATAATGTAGTACTACACCTGGTGGTTGACATGTATATAGTGAAGAATGTATTTGAGTTCTCTCCCTTATTGCTATTACCTACACCTGGTGGTTGACATCTAGATATAGGTATTCTAGAGAGGCCTATAACACAGAACTACTCCTGGTGGTTGACATCTATATTAGGTATTCTAGAGGGGCCTATAATGTAGTACTACACCTGGCGGTTGACATGTAAATAGTGAGAAATGTATTTGAGTTCTCTTCCATATTGCTATTACCTACACCTGGTGGTTGACATCTCAATATAGGTATTCTAGAGGGGGCTATAATGTAGTACTACACCTGGTGGTTGGCATGTATATAGTGAAAAATGTATTTGAGTTCTCTCCCGTATTGCTATTACCTACACCTGGTGTAGAGAGGCCTATAACACAGAACTACTCCTGTTGGTTGACATCTAGATATAGAACAAAACCTGGTGGTTGACATCTAGATATATGTATTCTTATACCTATAATGTACATACTACAGTTGATGGTTTACATTTGCCTATATCTCCCTTTATAACTATTACCTGCATTTGGTGGTTGACATCTTAAATGTTGGTATTCTACACGGGGCTGTAAAATGTAGAACTACACCTGGTGGTTGACATGTATATATTGAAAAATATATTATGCATTATATCTTACCTCATGCCTACATATGCATACCATACTATCCCTGACACATTTTTCACAATTGGGAAAATAAAATTTGTATGTCTTTGCATTACTACAAAATGTATATCTATTATTTGTTATAGTACACACAATGTAAGAATTTTTTTTAATTTTAATTTATTTTTTCATTTTTAAAAAATAATAATACACATGTATATATGAGTTCTGAAAAGTATAACTGTTGTGTCAAAGGCTTGTATAGCAACTGTTCTGAAAATTTGGGTAGTTCAAAAGTGATGCATAATTGTAGGAGAAATGGAATTGACCAACAATTGGAGAAGAGAATTCTAAAACCATTAAAAGGAACATCTCAGCCCATTACAAGCTCAGCCAAAAATCAATCTCTGCCCATATTTCTCTCAGCCCATAACAAGATCAGCTAATGTTAAAGTCTGGTTATCGATTTACGGCTCAATAAAACCAAGAAGAAATTTCAAAATTTTATTTAACGAATATTGAGGTCTATTAAGAAAACTAAGAAAATAAAATTTTCTAGTATTTTCGCCTTGTTGATTTTAATTATACTTTTGAAAATCAACAAACATGCATATATGTATACTTCTTTGAAAGAAACCAAGATGTGTTTTTGAAACACATGATAACCAATCGGCAACAAAATCTCATAATTATAGCTCAAATTTTTAAAGTAGGCCAATTTCAAGGAACCAATGTCTGTGAAAAAAGTTTATCTCCTCTTTGTGTTTCATTTGTATCCCAAATGTTGGATTTTTTTAAAAATATTATTTAAGGTGATTTTTCCCAAAACGGATAAGCAATGCATGTTAGCTTACTGATGGATACACGGAAATCGTCGTATCCGACGTACCATCAAATGACGGCAAATATAAAAAAAACAAAAACAAAATTATCCATATACATTTTTTAAAAAGAATGAGTACATGTAATTTAGATTTTTAGAAATATTTTTTTTGGTCTAATATTTTTAATGGAAATATCAAATGTTTAATTTGAGCAAAATCATAATATTTTCACGATATCATGGAATGAATATCATGGCAGTATCACCCTATAGAAGTCGTTATAAACGAGATAAAAGGTAGTTATTACGAGATTTAAAAAGTCGTTATTACGGCAATTTTTAAAAGTCGTAATTACGATTACGAGATTTTCAGATAATATAAATAAGCGATTTTTGAATGGTACACAAAATATTTTTCTGTTCGATGACGTTTGATAAACCTCTAAACCCATCCGACGCTTTCTTTTTTACCAAAGCGAATTGATGCCATGTGTAAAAAATAGTACCTCGAAATTTTAAGAAAAATAACTTGAACTTTTCGATATATTATTCCGTTTCGAGACAATAACTTCAATTTTAGATAATACTTTTTTTTAAATTACCAGATATTATCTCACAATATAAAATAAGTATCTCAAAATTTCGAATTATCTCGAGATTTCAAGATAATAATTGAAAATTTCGAGTCCTTATTATCTCTAAAATTCAAAATATCATCTCGAAATTTTGCGTTATTATCTCGAAACTTCAGTTTCCGTAATACTTCAATAAGTACATTTTTCTATGGTATGTATGAGAGTTAGAATGTAGACATTCTAAAAACCAAACTACCTCTGGGGTTGATAAATATGAAAATATGAAGGTACCTTTAAATATGTTACAAATATATAAATAACAAGAACCTGCAAAGTTAATAAATAAATTAGTAAAAGTTTTGATTTTATAGAACAAATTTGTTAAATTTTAGTAACTATATAGTTTGGGGTTATTTTTACTTGGATCTAATTCTATTCACATTTCGTTGGTAGTTTAATTTTAGCTCAATTTTAGTTATTAATTTGTTTGATTTTAATTTTGAATTATTTATTAATTTATCACCCTACGTTGGCATTTCTTTCATTCTCCGATTGTGTTGTTGTTAAAACAGTTTATTTCCACAGAGAGAGAGAGGGTCTCCCCAATATTCAACACTTTTATTCAGTACGGCAGACACATTTCCGGATAACCACGTCACAGTTGCTTTCAAATTTGCTTCTGTATTTTATTCACTCGATTGCACTGTCAATCATCTACCTCATGAATAAACATGACTACATGTAGTGGTTGACACATTCTGGTGGTTGAGAATTATCATCAACGCTACTACCACGCATCAGTAGTTTTTACAAAGCGGAGCCCGAACCCGATAAAAAAAACCGCTAAAACCTATATACGTGTGTGTGTGTATGTGTGTGTACAAGTTGTTTTCAAAGTCAGGTTCTAAAGGACGAGTGCAAAGACTTCCTCCATGATACTGACATCCACTTTATTGACATTAAAATGTTGGAAATAAAAAGGATTCTTTGTCGCATCATCATAGAAAGCGGCATTACTCACCATACCTACTATACGTTTTGGCATTTAGCCTTGATACACATGATCTGTAATCTTTGAACGTGTACCAGCAGGAATGGTAAACGTTTTCACATCTACACTTTTCAAGGGAAATTTAGTAGTACTTCTATTAAACCTTAGGCGTACATCTATACTATTAGGTAAAAATCGTTTCTGTTCAAACAGATCCAAATGGATACGATCCATCATATTAAAGGTTTTACTTTCACTGAAACGTTCATGACGATCAGCCAATCAAGAGTTTTTCTCGCCAGCATCATCGGTATGAGGATTCACCTTGTCAAATCGTCCAGGTTGATCCTGATTTGATATTTTAACGTTTCGTCAGAAAAGGACAGCAACTTTTCGAGATAAGCTCGATAGGGATAGGTATCGGTTCCAGGAGTGATCTATCTCGGAAAACAAACTATGC
Organism: Atrina japonica; assembly: GCA_030159075.1. Classification (NCBI taxonomy): domain Eukaryota; kingdom Metazoa; phylum Mollusca; class Bivalvia; order Pterioida; family Pinnidae; genus Atrina; species Atrina japonica. The sequence goes on along the minus strand of BROG01000248.1, from coordinate 733,190 downwards.
AGCAAATTGTTGACATGGGTGATTTAACTATCATCTGCTAGATTAGTTCTATCTTATTTGACGATTTTAGCTTCTACGTACACATAGGGCTGGATAAAATACTCGTCGACTTGTCCTTTTATTTCAAAATCAATAGGAGCAGATTATGTATTGACACTAGAGACTGGGTAATATTCCACCTATCTTCCTTCTTTTAATGTTACAGTGTTGGGAGGGACATTAAACAAGTCTAAAGCTTCACTACTACACTCACACGAATCGTTTTGCACCATCATCTTGTTAGTCAAAGATATCTTGCTTTTTTCCCGACCTATTTGGATTTACTTGTAGAAGTAGACTGAAAGGGAGGTCTCATTCGTTTCTTTTTTATACTACTGTTGTCATGACTCGTTGTTCCTGTTCGTTTCTTGCCTGCTAAACGATAAGCGACGTGAGAGGGCGTACGAGCTAATGTTTTCTTAAGACTAGCCATTAAGTTGGTCACTGCTTCTTTCCCTCGTTGAACAAAACCATTTTTCAATGAACGTTTATTTTGTATCACATCCATCCCTGTATTCAAAGCATATGGTAGGTTTGAGAAAGTCTGACCAAATACCTTTGCCACATTGCATATCAGATGTTCTGGGACAAAATGCTTCGACAAGTGTATTGACTTTACTACCTGCAAGTCTTAATGGATTGACGATCCCACCCCTCTGAGGAGAGATCAGACCATGAGTTGTTCTTGTTAATGATTGAGTCAGTTTAGCCTATATCCTTTCTGACGAGGTACCCCTTTATGAACGATGAGTGTCATAATGTGTCACTATCAATACAGTCCTTCAAACGTGGGAACTTGAATCCCTGAATCCTAGTTTCATACTAGGATTAGACATGGCATAGTCCATACAACTACTTAACATAACCATCCAGAACTGACTATTGTCATCTTTCAATGTCAAATGAACGACAAAAGCTATGATGATATTAAAGGCAAGAATTACTTGAACAGAGAATACAATTTCATTCCGAGGTATGTTTTCTCCGCACCATTTCCAAGTAGTACTAGGTGTATGACTCACTCTATCGGGTTGTTGCTCGGTGGGCTCATTGTTGACTCTGATAGGCACTCGGCTTGCCGAGTCTACTGGTCGATCAAGTTGGATGTGGGGACCCATGAATCAAAAGTAGAAGGATATCCTTTCCAATGTACCTTCACTTCTTCTATAACACGATTTTTACCTACACGCCTTTTTCTATGAGCGAGAATCTCGTCGACTTCATAGACATCATCTGTTTTCACAACGGGTTGTGATTCAGATTCGTAAAACCTACCTTCCAATAGTTCTTGATGATCATCCTGGATGTAATACACATAATGATAACGATCAGGTACTCGTTTCTCGACCGGGAACAGTTCCGTGGTCCAGTTAGGTAAGTGTCGCTTATCAAATGTACCATTTACTTTACTGATACGTACGGGATCACCTGTATGAAACTTGGGCAATGGACGGCTTTTGAGAGGGGTACCATGTAAGGTCTCCCAGACTTCTAACACATGGGACTTCTACCGATACTACGATGATACGATTGATCAATCTGAGGTAGAACCTCAACATAACGACATGAACGAGTATGAGTAAAATATCTCATTTTAAAAACTGTTTTCCTTAATAGGATTGTATACGATCCTTTAGCTTGTTTTAATACTGCTTGAAACCCTCGTATGGTTTCTTCGGCAGATTCATTTTTCAAAGGGATGGCCCAAGCATATTTAGATAGAACATCAATGACGCATAAGAGATACGTATACCCGTCATTGTGTGTCTTGATGTTGGATACATCAGCTAAATCTAATTGTTATTGTTCATCCATATCGGTCACTCTCGTTTGGTTACGTGGAAACTTTCCCCTTATAGATTTATGAAGCGTATACGTGTCTTGTTCTTTCAACCATTGTTTGACCTCATGTAGTGAAATGGGATACTTAAGACGTTTCACTTCTCGATAGAGAGGTTTTATACCTGCATACCCACCCCGATTAGAAGGATCATAATAAATGGATGCTAATTTGCATTTTGCAAAGATTTTGAGTTTTGATCTGTTCTGGAAAATGAGAACTCTTTTGAGATTTTTTAATGATAGGCCAGACCGTAACAGTCAATCTTTGCAAATCCTTAAGAATCTTCTAACTAAGGGGTGTCTTTGCAGAATCTTTTATGTCAGTAGAAGGAAGAGTAGGCATAGCGTCATAGAACCCCGTGTCATCTTCATTATTATCATCCAGAGGTTTAGGGGTACTCATACCCTTTGGTTTTACCGTAGGTTGATTCATCACTTTGATGTAATTAGGGTGACGTATCCAATCATGAGGGGCAATCAATTTCACAAATCCTTTTACAAAACTATGAAGTCCCGAGGTTGATACCCTTTTCTAGGTTGTGGCCTTAAGGCATCAGTTACGAGATCGACCATATTTGTCAAAGGTACGGTCTTCCCTTTGTATTGTATTTGACCGTCTTTTCCCCATGTTAATACATGTATATTAGTATGTTTCTTGAGATGTTTAAATAACAAAGGGACTTTTGGTTTAATGGAACAGTGACACTGGATGCAATAGCTGTCATAAGATCTTGATCATCAGGAGACATTTCAGTTTTAACATAATTTTTTACTTCTTTTACTTTTTCTGTTTTCTGATCCCAAGGTCTCTGTTCTTCAGGATGACGAGCTTGTTGTAGATACGTACGGTATCGACGAAGTGCTTGACCAAACTTAGCTTCAGGAGTCAAATTATCACGATCTAGAATCGCATCTAATTCATTACCTAAACGTTCGGAAGATGCTACTTCAGGTGTATCAGGGAAACGGTGTAAACATCTTTCTCTTCATTGTTTAAGTTCCTCCATGGAACTAAGATTATTTTTCGTGTGCTCATGGTTATAGAATAGATTTTAAGACAGGGGAAGCTATGGCTCCTAGTAATGGCGCTAATAAGGGTAAGGTAGGTAAAACACCACCCTGTTGATTCGTTAGAATACGACGTCATTGAGGAACAGTCAATTGAGGATGAACTAGTTTTCTTAAGACCCGTTTCTTTGAACCCAAGTGCTATTTCTGACGTTTTGTTAAAGGAATCACTCCTTTTAAGAAATAAAAATATCCAATTTTATACCAAAATTTAAATCAATATAATGTCCAGGACACAGATACAAATCCGGTAAAATGGACAAACACAGACCTCTGGAAATCAAGAGTTGGGATCAGGTGCCATGGAGGAGTAAGCATCCCCTGTCGACTGGTCACACCCGCCGTGAGTCCATAGTCAAGTCCAATGAAAAACGTGAGGAGTGTACCCTCGTCATAATTGGTACAGACAAACAACTGCCAACGAAAAGGCAGCTCAACATTTCACCTAGTAAAACAAGACTATTATATCGACCGTAATATTTGCAAAACGCTGACATTAAACGCGGTTTTCAATATCCCTGTGTCAATAATTTGTCAGTAAGTAGTTTAGCTCTGTATATGAAATCTTCATATGTTGTACACGCCCTGGCATATCGGATCATTTGTGAAATATAAACTCCATATGCGGGTCACTGAGGATATTGCTACTTAAATGTGGAAAATTTACGATGGGAAAGCCGAAATGGTCGCGTTTGTCGTATAGCTTAGTTGCTAATTTCCCGTCTGTGTTTGTATTAAATAAAATATGTCTAAGCATGAATCGTGTGTGCATTATTCTGTTGTATCTTTAATTTCTAGTTTGCTGGGATATATCGCAGTGACATATGTATGAAAATTGTCATTATTAATTCACAAAACGTCGTCGATATATCTAAATGTCAAATTAAAGGACACCACTAACTTTTTCTTCTTTTGATTCAGCAGTTTCTGAATGAAGTCTGCTTCGTATGAATAACGGAACAGGTCGGCCATTAAAGGGGCACAATTGGTTCCCACAGGAATGCCGACAGTTTGTTGAAAGACCACGTCTACGAAAATTACAAATATATTGTCGATTAGAAATTCCAGCATGTTTCTTGTATCAACTTCAGTGTATTTATGTGTAAAATCAGAGTTGTGTTTGACGAAATAAGTATCCTGATAGCCATTCACTAGATATTTAAATTTCCGGGTACCGTGAAAACACAGTTGTCTATGATTCTAAAAAGTCTTTCTTTTAATTTTTTTCTGTGGAATAGCTGTGTAAAGACTAGAGAAGTCATAAGTTTTGATACTGTGAAAAATTGTGTGCCTTCAAATTTTCTAAAAGCTGTTAAGAATTTTTAAGTATCCACATCTGATCTACATCGCTTCTGGAATAAGCAACTGCACAGTATTGTTGACATTTCCGCTGTCAATATCTTGGGAAGGAGTAAAGATAAAGGTTTAGTCGAACATTTGCTGGATCCTGCTATGTATCGTTGCTTATATGGGGGTTTTGGGAAGTTTATGTATCCAAGATAAATGTGATAGCTCAAATTCGGTATCCGTTGTAGATATATCAAACGAGCGTAATACGGACACGCGATTTTGAAGGATCTCGTCCTTTGAAAGTGAGCTACGTGTGTATGTAGGATTTCCAGAATGCGTATTAAACCCAAGTTCTTCTTATAAACAATCATAGTAATGTGCTTTACAAATAAAACTATTATTTGAGGTTTTGTCTATTGGTATATACTACTTCACACATTTCATGATCGTGTCATCAGGGGCATACCGTAAGAACATCTTTTAAAACTCAATAGGATACTGTTTTTGTCCTAAGACTTTAAGATTCAAGCCCATCCTTACTTTTTCTTGGTGCCATGATGTAACCACAACTTACTATTCTATACAAATGACTAAGCACATTATCTGAGGTAGTTTTATAAACCTATAGCAACATATGCTGTAGTCGTTAATGATCTTAAGTTCTTTACTCGTAGTAAAATGAGCCCGACACCATAGACATTTGTAGCTATTCATATAAGAAGTAGCCTGTGTCTTAGGCTGACTGATGAGGGGAGATCCAAAGGTAGAAGCCAACGAAGGTAAACAAGTAGACTTTGGAGTAGACATAACACATTTGTCCAGCTGAGATGATACATCTTTCGCAGTTAAAGATTTTGGTAATAAGAGAAATAAGAAGGACTGCTTTGTAGCAGTAGGAGTAGACTTCTTAGGTACATTCAGTTTCTGTAGGACTGCTTTAGTCCAAGTAATATGAGGTTGCTTCCGTTGAATAATGTTTATATTAGGTCTACCAGGAATACGTATAGGTTGTCTGAAGATAAATGTTTTTTCTGCTGGAGGAGGAGGTGTTGTTTTCTATTAAGGTACAGCGTTCTTCTTGAGACGACTAGCCCAACGTAATAGGGATCGAATGATTATCCAACCTAAGAACACTGTCCCTCAACGTTTTAAGATAGCAGTTTTCTTAGCTTCTTTATCAGCTTTCTTTTAAATGATCAGCATGTTTCTGTATTAATGTTGCTGGATTAGTACCAGACAGAAATTTTTAGCACCCATACCAAACCATTTCAATAAAGTGTCTCTACCTAATTCTAACAGTTCTTGACGTCTTACGTGATCTTTCTCGAATTGCAATTTTCTTAAAAGTAGTCACCAGTTTAGGTAAAGAATTCATGTTTTTACGTTAACAGGAATACAAAAAATGACGGCCTGGAAAAAATTACTGTCTACTTGTAAGGTGTAAGGCACATCACTATCCCTCCCGTATAACAAGGATGAAACAGATATAATCTTAATCTTAGATTATCAGATCATTCAAGAGATAACCATGAGGACGATTTGTAGCATCGTGATAAGCATGGTTTAATCATGCTAGGTCTAATTGACGTGATAAACTGGTCTCTTGAGATTTATCTCTATGATTCTTAAACAGGACGAGATAATGAGCATTCAGACTTATGGTACGATATTATTTAGCACGATCAAACAAGTTTTGAGTGATGTAGACCACACTTGTGTTTCGATAATGTGCTTTAAGTGTAAACCATTTTACGATAGAATCGAGAGCTTTACTACCCGTCATATCATCAAAGACAAGTAGATGACGACGTGTTGGATCAGAAACTAAGGCTTCGTCATCATCAGATATATTTTGAATGAGTGAACATGATGTTCCCGTTGTAAAATTTCATAAGCAGGTTGACATTCATCATACAGTTTTTCGGGAGTGGAATGAATCCATTGATCCTTCCATTCTATCAACTGTTTTACAAATTTTGTTTTCCCCGATTTGGCAGGTCCTACCACAACCATGGTAAATTCATGCTTTAATTGTATCGTATCGGGAGATATTGACTCATAGTAAACCATATTAATTTTAGTAACGAAACTGAGAGATGTAGTATTATATAAATGGTCACTTTAGTAGTGTATGTATAAACCATCTAAGGTATAAGACAAAAACGTTCTGAGTAGTAGTAGTAGGAGTCATGAAACAACTCATACTCCGAATAGACCTCTGGCATCATAGCTTGCGTGCGCGTTCATATTCTTTATATAACCCAGACATTTGGTTTTACTCGGTATCAGTTCATCATGGACAGATTTGAAGATGCAACATTTGAGAGAAAGTGACTGTTGTGAGGCCTACTACACAAAGGCCAGCGCTTACAACCCGTCCGCCGCCACCAAGTTTCGGTTCTAAAAATTGATTCACTTTCAACCCAAAACTGGAAAAAAAGCCCAACTTTTATCATAAGCCGTTGACTTCTCGTGAACTCACATAACCTTTTGTAACGAAGGCTCTCATTGGCTCGATATCCAAGATGACTGTCCCACAACTTTTCAATTCCGGTCATAGACAAGCTCCGAGCTCACCGATTGACTCTTTCTACTTGTTGCCATGACAACATGACCTCATTTCCGGTATGACGTACTTCCTGTATGACCTCACTTTCGGTATGACGCACCTCCGGTATGATGTCACTGGCGGCTCCATGGTGCGCAGTTTCAAATTAACCAATCAGAAACCAGCATTCTGATGACGTTATCATTTATGGCGGCAAATTTGAAACTGCACGCCATGGAGCTGCTATAATTACGTAACGGGATTTTAAAAAGTCGTTATTACAAGATTTTAAATAGTCGTTATTACGTGATTTTAAATAGTCGTTATTACGAGATTTTCAAAAAGTCGTTGTTGTTGACGGACTGCGATAAAAAATGATCCGGCCTATAGCTCTTGAATTACTATACTGGTTGTGATAGCAAGTTATCTAATCTGTTGTTGTTGAGTTTTCAATACTGTTTGTGATCAGAAGTTATCTACCCTATTGTTATAGTTATAAGAGCTATACACAGACATTAAAAGTCTTATATTCCTATATATTTTGTCACATTAATGTCATATCCAATGTGGTATGCATATACAAATATTAAGGTATCGTAAATTAATTAAGATGATTGCTTTAGGCGAATTAACTATATCGCTTTCCCATTTCTGTACTTTGTCATACAATATTTCATAAATAGTATTTTCGTAACCACTTTAGACTGGGGAATGAATGAGACAGCCAAATATAAGACAATCAACGTTCGTCAAGCATATTTTTAATACATTCATCCTTGATGTGCAGGTTATTTTATGTGAAAGAGGACCAATTTTGCCCAAAAAGTAATCATTCGAACCATTATATTTATAGCCAAGCGATAGCTTCCCAGTTCTCCATATACCATATAATTTGGTGTAGAGTTATTAAGATTCAAAATATATTTACAAAATTTCAAATGTAATTTCTCTACTACATCTCTGTTTCCTATACAACTAACTAACTTACCAACACATATATTAAGCATAAGCGGTCGGAATTGTCTTATTATTGACATCACCTTTTGACATAACCAATTATTCGGCACAACACCACTACAGTAAGGAATCTATGACATTTATAATATATATAGTCTTCACCACATGGCTTGTTTCGCTTCAATGATTTCACACATTTCAATATTTCAGTTTCAGATATAGGTTCATTATATTCAGTGTATATATTTATAGTTGATAGTATATTCATTTCTGGACATTCTATTGATTTATACTTTGGTATCTGAAATTTTTTATATTCTTCTAAAGACAAAACATAATCTGGAGTTTCTTGATTATTACCATCATCATTCAATCCCTTGAAAAAAAATCATAAATTCATGGGTACATTTGATTTTGGTTTTGTGGAATTACTATTAATAATCATTCAATATTCTTTTCGATTTCTAGATATTAAAGTACCAAGTTTGGTTTTTAATGTAGATTTATGATTGCTGACTGACCTCTTTAAAGTTTGCTTATATCTTCTCTCCTTGACATATAAATTATTTTTGAATATTTCGCCACCATATTTTTATACATTCTCTTTGCTTTTCTAAAGTTTTGTCGTGATCTTTCACAATGTTTGGTAAACCGTGGTTTTTTAAAAATTACATTTAGTCATTAGTTTAACATGTTTAACTTAAGTACCCAAAACTTATTTTGCAGAGGAAACAACAATATTTGAAATATATTCTGTTACTTCATTGATAAAATCGCTGTCCACGTCATCAGTATTAACTGATAATAACATGTCAACTATATAGTCCCCTGGCTAATTATGTGTTTGTTCCCCTCCCAGGGGAAATTTTGAAGGTTATCTTTTTCTGAAAGCTTGTAAAAATGCACCATAATGAGACATGTTAGCACTCTGGGAATAGGGGCGTTTAGGAGTTTTGGGGTAAAAACAGAAATTTGACAAAAATCGCTGAAAACTGGAAAACCGCAATTAATCCCTCATTTATGGCCTCTGTTTGCAATGAAAGGGCTGGTTGTATGTATGGACCCATTTAACAATCACTATTTATCAAATTTGGTGTTTTGGGGTAAAAAATAATTTTTTAGACAGAAATCTGTGAAAAGGTACTATACTTTAAGCCACTTATAACACATGTGTTTACCAGATTGTGTTTTGGATGATATGTTTTTCAGAAAGCCTACCAAAAATGCTACAAATTTAGCTTTGTTAGCACTCTGGCCACTTAGGGGTTTGGGGTAAAAACCATAGAAAATAAACAGAAATCGCTGAAAATTGGAAATATACAATGAATCCATCATTTAGGTTTTTTTGCAATTAGAGTAAAAATTGTGTTGCAAATAGCTTAAATGATAAGTATGGACACAATACACAATGTTTTTTTATTTATTAAATATGGTGTTTTGAGGTAAAAACCATGAAAATTAACAACAACAAAATGCTGAAAACAGGAAAACCTCAATAATTGTTTAGTTAAGGCCTCTGTTTCAATGAAAGTAATGGTTGTATGGTAAATATCTTAAATGACAAGTATTGATCCTTTATACAACATTTGTGTATCTACATTAGCTGTATAATAATCAATAACTCTGGTATTTTTACATGTAAAATTCCCAATATTTCAATCAGCACCTACTCTACCATTAAATATAAACATGTTATTATATTTGCATACGTCCAGTAAATGACGACCATTTGGGGATTATCAAGTATTCTAGTAAATACATAGCATTTGAAAATATTGTAACAATATGAGGTACGGGAGATAAATCTTTTAGGAAATTATATACGTAAATAAATTGGTGTGACTTGAAATAGTATTGATGTGTATTATATGTATTTGGGAAAATACGGGCAGCTAAAATTACATGATTTCTAATTCGGTCCAAGTAAATATGTTGACAAAGTTAATTTAGATATAAAATTCCAAATTCAAAATTACTCAGCATAATATTTAGTATTATTACTTAGCATTATATACAATATACTGTTTTGGATAAACAACTTGTCAACACCTTTACAAATTCAGCAGCAATTGAAGCTGCATGTTAAAAGGTCAAAATATCTGTCATCATCAGTTTTGGTAAACAAGAATTGATGTTAATGATAATTAATATAAAAGTACTGAAGTTGTACTAAAAGAATGATAATGTAAAAGGTTGCCAAAGGTTGCATTATGACAGATTTTGATGATGCAGGCGCCCGTATTCTCCCAATTGTAGATGCATTTAACTCTCTAGAAGTTTCTAGAACTTTAGTGTTTTGCGTTGGTCAAAACTAACAAATGTATATAAGCACTGGAGTTCTGGAAACGAGAGAGACCAGCGGGGAACCGCCTAGAGAGAACACCACCATACTCTCTGATTGTTGAAAACATTTGTTACCATTGCTGTACTCTGCTGTGCTGAGAATAAAACTATACGATCACAGACCGGACTTTGAGTTATTGATATTTGTGGGCTGGTTTACAAATATCGATTTGGTGCCTTTTGCCCTGGATCAAGACCTGGGAACAACACAAGACTTGGAACTAAAGGTAAGACTTTTACTTTTCTTAGTACCTTATTATTTTGACCACAAATTGTGAACATTCTTTTTGACAAACTCTAAAACTTATAAAACTTAATTTAATAAAATTTTAAATTAACCAAAACTCTATTTTAAACAAAAAATCTACAACTTTAATTTATTTAGGCAATAATATAAAAACTTATTTTGAAAACTTTAACAAAATTAGGTTAAACACAAAATTTAACATTTGAAATAAAATACAAAATTAAAAACAGTATTAATAATGGCAGAGGAAAATAGTAGACTAAAATTCAGTAGTATGGCTACGGCTTTAGAAGAAATTGAGGATAATTTAATGTTAGACGACATAAATAAAACTAGACCAACCACGTCAGATCAGACAGACATGCAAAATGAAACTGAAAAATAGAAATAAAACAAAAGCATCAGGTCAGTCAGACGTACCAAACAAAACCGAAAGTAGTAGTAACAGGTACTACAGTATATCGGGGGGAGTAGGAAAATAGAGAACCACCATTTTGTAGAGTGTCTGGAATACCTGAAAACAAAGGTGACAATGATGAAAAAGAGATTGTTTGATAACATTTTGAGACAATTCTCTAACATGGCAAAGTGCAATGGCAGTACCTGTACATCAGGTAATTTAAGAACTTTTCGGGTAAACCGGCAGACCTTAAGGCATGGATATCAGACATAGAAAGATATGCAAATTTAGTTGAATTAAATGTACAGACCAAAATGCCGGGTATAGCATTGGTAAAAGCATGTTCAGGGGGCGGTAGCGGATTTCATTAGGAGGTATTTAAATAGAACAAGAAAATAACGAAAATGTAGCTAGTTGGGGGGACCTCAAGAAATTATTAAAAGAAAAATTTGGGGGGAAGTGACAAACAAAAGACAGGCATTAATTAAGTTAAGAAATTCTAAAAACAAGAGACAGACGAGTCAGTACAAATGTTTGGGGAAAGAATAATACAAGCATCTGAGGATGTTTACACGACAGAGCAGACTAAAAACAAAAGCACAAAAGACTTAGTAGAACAACAGTTGATAGACATATTTTGTAAAAGGGTGACTTTTGATTACATCAAAATGAAATTGATTAGAGAAGAACCTACAACTTTAGAAGCCGCAGTTAAGATTGCGACACGCGAACAAAACGTTAGGGATCAGATAGCATTGACTTTAGACTGGCCACTTAGGGGTTTGGGGTAAAAACCATAGAAATAAACAGAAATCGCTGAAAATTGGAAATATACAATGAATCCATCATTTAGGTTTTTTTATTACAGAATTATTGAAGAAAAAGGACCTCTAAGTTTTATAGTTAAGAATCAGTTGACAGGAACAACAACTAAGACACATGCTCGACATCTTAGCAATTAGAGTAAAAATTGTGTTGCAAAACACGATAGCTTAAATTTCATGATAAGTAAAATGGACACAATACACAATGTTTTTTAATAATTATAATGGTTAAAATGTGTGGAAAAAGAATAATTATTTATTAAATATGGTGTTTTGAGTCAAGTAAAACAGTCAACCATGAAAATTAACAACAACAAAATGCTGAAACAGGAAAACCTCAATAATTGTTTTACAAGACGGAGGACTTAATGGAGGACCCTCTGTTTTGAACAATGAAAGTACAATGGTTGTATGGTAAATATCTTAAATGACAAGTATTGATCCTTTATACAACATTTGTGTATCTACATTAGCTGTATAATAATCAATAACTCTGGTATTTTTACATGGTGTGACTTGAAAATTCCCATATTTCAATCAGCACCTACTCTACCATTAAGTATAAACATGTTATTATATTTATACTGCATACGTCCTAAGCAGTAAATGACGATGCATTTAACTCTCTAGAAGTTTCATTTAGTGTTTTGCGTTGGTCAAAACTAACAAATGTATATAAGCACTGGAGTTCAGGGGATTATCAAGTATTCTAGTAAATACATAGCATATTTGTGGGCTGGTTTACAATATACCTTCATTTTCAAATTGTTATTTTCAGGTAAATCAATAAAATCTCTTAAACTAGCAGAACTACTATTGAAATCACCAATAATACACGTGTATTTGTAGTTATTATTCAATGTCAAATCCGTTTTCAATTTACGCGAATACATCTGGTGAAGAGTTTTTTGGTGGCATCCTAATGAAGAATCGTTTAGATTAAGCAATCCACCTTGAATAGAGATTCATAAAATACTGTTACATGTTGATTCTACAAGTTTAACAAATGGAGCTAACTTTTCCCTGAAATATATCGCTATACCACCTGATCTATGTGATGACAATTCATATCTTTTTTTCAAGAAAAAAAGTAACCCTGTATATCAATATTAAAGATATTAGCAGCAATTTACACTTTAAACAAAAATATGGTATTTATACTAAACACGAACGTTTGAAAATCCACACAACAAATTAATGACTCAACAATCATGCATACAGACTTTGAAAGGAGTCGGTTCATTGTCCCCTTTGGGTCCTAGTCCAATTTTATTCACAGACGTTATGCGGCCTGGCATGGGGTATTTCCTACCAATTGGTCCATTGGTTCTTGGGAAGAAGTCGAAAATATCTAATTTTACAACAGACAACGCATGTCGGACGACATACAAAAGGTGATTGTCATATCAATAGGTCCACCTTGGGAATTTGCCTCAGATGACCTAAACGTTTAAGGTCACAAACTGATTTTTGGTGTATTTCCAATAATTTAGATAAACAACACCCACATTTTCAGCTATCTGAAGTAAAGACCATTTTGCGTGAATCACCTTGAAATTTCTACAAAATATATTTCTGTCAGGCCAAACAACTTTCAAATGCTTCTGACGTCATATTCCTAAATGATCACAACTTGATATTTTTCTTACTTAAAAAAATCCATAACTTTTATTTTTGGCAAATAGGTACTATTGTGGCATGACCTTTGTCCTCTTTGAATTTGAAAGGACTATAAGTGAATTTTGAAGAAATATCAAATTAGGTTATAAAGGTTTATGTAATAATATTTATATACCGACTGTAATTTCCTTCGTTACAGTTATACAGAAAGTTCATTTTGTTGTATCAATATAATCAGTTAGTCATCACGTGATCGTTTACTTATTTGTGTTCAGTACCGTATGATAATGATGTGTTACACAGTTTATCTTAAATTATAGAAACAACAATGTCCGAGGTCAAATTGTTGAAATTCCTCTTTAATACTAGATCTATATCAACTCAAATAATTACTGTTAATCATTATCTTTTAGTAGATTTTGTATAATTCATTATGAATATTATTACTGTCAGTTTGCCTATTTAGAATGCTGTGACACGAACATCAGCTGATATTTCATACAGTAAAACTTGCTTTAACGAACACTGCGTATTAAGACCACCCTGTTACAAGGATCGTTTTATGCTGTCCCCAATAGTAACATTTGTGTACAAATCAACCTCTATATAAAGACCACCTCCCTATATAGACCGGTTTTCTTGTGTCTCTAAGTAGGTCGTTATTTACAGGTTTCACTATACATATTTCAACAAACACTTTGAACTTGAATACATTATAAATATTTCACGGGTAGTTGTGTGTTTTAGTTCAAAATTTTATTTTTTTCTGTTAATGGGAGGACAAAATGATAACTATAGTGTCTATTAATGATTAAAACTTATGATCTTGAGTTTTATACAGGAAACTCACTAAGTGCCATAGACGGTATAATTTGACTCCTTACTCCCGCGCGTCCAAATAACGGACAATTTTTGAAAATAATGTGATGGATTATATTTTTATAATTTTTTTTAAAATTATGTGAGAGGGCGAATTTAAACAGAAACATAACTTTGATATATACGTGTTCCTTAAGCTTTCCTCGATGCAGTATGGTTTTTATATTTAGCACGCCACGTGACTGCTTTACATAATATCATTCTCATACGAGAGATCTAATGATAAGATTATCATTTCTAATGACAAGTACTTGGCGAGGGAACGGAAGTTATCCAACACTTGTGAAACTAATGCTAAATTTGAATCAGGGCGTTTGGACTTGTGAAGCGAAAGCTCTAGAAGACTGAGTTGCCGATAATGTTAATTTACTGGTGCACTAAAACACGAAAAAGTTTGCTCCAAGAAACAGTATCACGTTTATAACAATGAATTGCATTCTTAATTGAAATATTAAAAATCTAATTAAATTTTTACTGACTTTAATTACATTCATCTCTATCTTTGGAATTTTTAGATCAGCGTAAACTGTCAAGGGATGTGTCATCATTTAAAATGATTTATGACGCTCACGTGTTCTTGTGTTTCCACCTAATTAGAATAAGTAACGTTTGTAAAATGATAAAAATGAAGAAGTTACCTAAGGCCAGTTGTTCTTTTATATAATGTATGAAGTTTAATTTTCACTTGAACTAAAGTAAGTAACCATGAAATGTTTATGTCTAACCGTATACATTTATATTCATTATCAAGATTAAAAATGAATCTTACACTGAACGAGTGAGAAGGATATTAATGAAATATGTTTAGGTACAAATCCTAATTAATATTATTACAGATACTAAAATATGAAGTTGACATTAAATTTAAGTTCTACAATACGTGTCATCGGTCATATTGTTTATAAATATTCAAATTTCCCACACAGCTATGTTGAAATATGGCACTAACTTGAATATTGATGTGGGCAGAATGGAACCGTATATACAGGATAACTGCTGTCAATAGACTTTCTGTGTGAACTGACATTGGACAAATTACAATTTCAAGTGTAGAAATCAACTTTTGATGATAAGTGATTCGTAAGTATATATTAATCACATTTGTATTTCGAGGAGACACCATATGTTCATCATTCCAGTAATGTGTATACGTTTCATACTAACATTCTGGTAACATGAGTAATGTGCAATAGCCAGTGTAAAAGCTGAATACATTATATTTTAGCGTGTTCATTTCAATGATGATAAAGAAATGACGTTGTTATAGCCGAATTCCTTTTACTTTTTAGTTGAGACATATAGCATATAGAAGAAAAAAATACACGTTTAGTCGTGAATATGTAGAAGACCATCGAATGCACAATCTCCAGATAACATGAAATTTGGTGTAAATCTGTATGATAAACCATTCTATGTCTGACGTTTTGGTATTTTTCATACTTAAAATAGGAAATTCAGCAGGATAAAATAATTAAAATAACACACACACACACACACACACACACGGACACGGATATAATTTGGTCTCAATTTTACTATTACTTGTATATATATTTATCTTGTATTCCGAATCTATTCCGTTCCGAACACAATTTTTGTCCCTTTACGACATTCTACTTACTTATTTGGACACCACCTGTATTCCGATCGATACTTGTAATCTCACCCCAAGTCTATGTTCATATATGGTCATTTAAAGATGAAATGTTTGTGTAAACCAAATATATAGGCTTCACCGAAATTCAATTTATCTCATGAGTTGAGAATAGTTGAGTATTGGTGTAATGCTATCATTTTTATCTTTCAGACTTCAGAGGAAGGATGTATTTACCTGTTGCTTTAAAATTATTACGATTTTTTCATTTTATCATCTTTCATTTTAAACACCAAAAAAAAAAAATAATAATATTTCAATGTTTAAGGTTCGTGATTACAAAAAATGTAAGTTGCAATTTATCTTTAGTTTATTTAAATCCGGTTGTAATTAAAATGTATTCACACAATATATAAAGTCCCATTATGACAAGAAAAAGTCACAAGGTCATTTTCTATAAATTAATTGTAAAAGTGACAAGAAAAAATATCAAAATATACCACGCCTATATTTTCTTTTTTATATAACAGTGTAATATTTGAGAAATACAGCTTTGGCACTTTTTCACTTGCAATTGATTAACTCAAACATATGAATACCATACTGGGCCTGACCTTATTTTCACAAAATGTATGGGAATATAAGATTATTCGTAAATGTGTATACTCTGATTTGTTATTGTGCAAAAAGTAAAAGAAGAAAAAATAAATTTATTTATTTTTGTAAACACAGCTAATGTAATATATGTATAAAATATGTATGTGGTATTTGAATGGAAATGTCAGGAATATTTTGCTGCTCCAGTGACCAGCGGACACAACACAGATATAGAACGCAGTTCCAAACTGTAAATTTCATAGACACCAATTTGTTCTACTTTTACTACTTGCACTTAATGAAAGCTACACACAGTCATCTTATTTTCCCATATATTTTGTGAAAATAAAGTCAGGTCTAATGTGGTATCCATATAAATATAGTAAGTTTGAGTTAATCAGTTACATGTGAAAAAGTGCTAAGCAGTTTTCACAAAATATATAAGAATTTAGGAATTGTTTGCTTGTGTTAATTGTTTGGTAACTTTGGTATTATGTTTATAATATTTCTAATCTCAAACGGAACAAAGAGAAAAACATTTTAAAAAGCACACAGCTAATGTCCCTTTAATTTGCCATTCTATTTCAGTAGGATATTTCAACTATGACTTAAAAAAATCTCATTGAATCTTGTTTACACGGAATCCTGTGGCCATCAAAAGTTTTTTCTCGGTTTAGAGTGAGCAATTGGTTTTAAGATTATAAAACAGGCAAAAACCCACACGCACACACAAACATCTAGGGAAAAACTATAGAACAAAGCCTTTAAATAAATTATTAAAATGAAATTATTGTCATCAATGTGAAAACTTATTTCATAGGATATTTATATGCTACGTATACATATGTGCCAAAGATTTGTTTTTTTCCCGTTTGTTCATACATTAGGGAAATACTTAAATGTGCATTGAATTACTTTGTTCTCAGAGAAATGTCTTGTGTTTTTTTTCTGTGGTTTTTCATTTTACTTTTCGAGCTTGACCTTTTCACCGAATTCAAGAGGTTTTCATGCATCATTTTTGACGGGTGTGTGGAGTTTCGATTATCCAATAATTGACTCTAGACATAACACAAACCTGGAATGACCTCGTGAGACACGCTTTCCATATGGAAATCCGGTCAAAATAAAACCAAGTTTGTAAATGTGTACATTATTAAATTGTAAACTGTAGCTTAATTCGTCTCTCTCTCTCTCTCTCTCTCTCTCTCTCTCTCTCTCTCTCTCTCTCTCTCTCTCTCTCTCTCTCTCTCTCTCTCTCTCTCTCTCTCATTAAATTCATCAGTGAGTAATTTATTCAACAATTTCAACATTTTGAATTGACGTCTTTCACTAAAAACGTTAACACACATTACTGAAATATCAAACATATTTTGACAACAATGTAAATTTTGCTTTATTGTGAATGCTGTGTAATATATCGTATGGTTCTATTAAAGGTGATGTCTCTCCAATCCACGGTACTCCTTTCTCTAATATTTTCCTTTATGTTGTATGGTGTGGAGTCCTCTTGTACATGCGAATCTAAACATCCACAAAGAGCAGTGTGTGACGCAACATGGGGTATGTAGTTTTGTTTTCAATTTCTATAAATTACCAGCAAATGTGTACATATTATGATAACAAGTGTTTGACTCATGTACACTTCCTTGTCGTATGATTCGGAGTACAGTTATAGATAATCCTCGATTCATATACATGTGTATTTAGTATATGAAGACCAGGTCTTTTCGCAAGCCATCGGCAATTCCATGGTAATCTATCGGCCCCTTTATTGGCAGATATTTTCCTTTATTCATGTGAAGCAAATTTCATTCAGAAGTTTCTGAATTAAGAGAGGAATAATACAAGCTGTTGCTTACAATGTTGTATTGAGTTATATCGACGACGTCTTGGAAAATAATAATGACAATGCTCATACGTCTGGAATGCGCTTTATTCCATCGAACTAAAATTAAAGACACAACAGAATTAACCTATCGCCAAATGCCCGACATGGCACCTTTAAATTTGGCAATCTTTTCCATTATGACGTCACAATTAAGTGGCCCGTCAAACACTTGTGTGAATATGACATCACAATCGAATGACGTAAAAAATGGACAGCCATGTATCAGACACTTGGCGATAGGTCAATTAAAGTACATACGTTTCCTACTTGGATATTTTACTTACTACAGATACAGTGAGGAAATTAACAACCATCACATTGAAATAGTAATATGCCTTTGCCGCTCTAATATAATGTTTATATATGACAGATGATCCGATATACGAGTACGTGTTCAACATATGAACATTTCATATACAGAAGCAATTTACTTCCTGATAACTTGATGTCACAACGATATTAGGAATTGCGCTATTTAAATGTCAATATTTTGCAAATTGTACTGTCGGTATAATTACCTTGTTTGCAATTATCATATGAAATACTGATTTGCCTGTGCGGTAGTGGTTGTTGATTCGGCTATAAATATAGATTTTGATGGGGATTTATTCCTCACTTATTTCATTTCAATTTGACGGTGACTCGCGGTGGGTGTGATCGGTCACTTTAGGGTATCTATTCAACCAACACGTCACCTGATTCTACCCCTTTACTTTAGAGATCAGCGCCCGAAATCACCGTTCAGTATGTACCCAAACTTTGGGAACCGTACTACACGTATTTATTTATTTTTACAGGGCAGTCATAAGCGTGATGCAAAACTTTAAATGTGAATGATGTAAAATATTAGTATGATCTTATTCACTCACAATCAGGTGAACTCGGGCCCAGCGTTTGTTTAATGTTTACTAAGTTAATATATCGTCTCAGGAACCTCCTTACTATAAATGCTTTGGTAGCTGCGATTTTATACTGATATCCAATGGATCGCCCGCGCTGGTTAGGTGGAAGAGAGAGATTTTGATTCACAATCGGAAGTCCCTGTTTCGATTCTAGATACCAGGCCACTCTGAATACTACATTGTTAATGATTATCTCTTCGCTAAAGCATACAGAATAAGTGGTGAATCATGGGCTCACCCTGTCATTAGCTAATGTAGCCATTGACTACTTTTTCAAGAATGGCTAACAAAATTGTACTTAGCTAATTTTTTGGCTTATATTTTAGTCATGTTCGGTGCATATTTCCTGTGTATCATTCTCTCATTTAAACTAGGAAAGTGGCACTATCGCAGACAACTTTGACGATATACACAGCAATGAGTAAGGACATGATTAAAAAGACATTTTTGAATCAATGTTCATTGACCTGGATAATAAAAATTATAATTTGCTGAAAAAATCTAGGATGGCTAAAATTAGTCTTATGGTTTTCTGAGTTCATGGTGCAGAATGCAGTCATGGGTTTTTGTATGATAATAAAAGCCATTAATATACAACTCGTGGACTTTCCGTCCGCTGATTGGTTGTAACTATGACAATTTGTACTGATAAATCCGAATATTAATCATAGAAGCGCTACTTTCATGTATTCGACAGTCCAGAGGGCTGTGGATTGTTATGTCGCCCTCTCGTGCTTCCATTTTGTAACGATTTGTTTAAGAGTGTATGACTGGATGAATCAAATGCATAAGCCAGTGAAAAACCGGCTCTCATTTAATTGTCGCTGGTAGTCATTCATGAAAAAGAACAGCATAAAGATTAAGTGCAGTAGTTAGAATTGCATCTGAATACCATAAACATAATACCAAAGTTATAATGCCCAGGTCGATATCGTTTCTGTCATTAAGACTTCATCAGTTGAGCTCCCATTTGACAAGTATGTGTATTTTCTAAGGATAAAGTGGTATCATACAAGGCCAAATGATATCTCTAAAAGTATAGCCGAAATCCGCCTCAGAGTAACCACTGTAAAACATGCATTTGAATACCATAAACATAATACCAAAGTTATAATGCCCAAGATGATATAGTTTCTGTCAATAAGACTTCATCAGCTGAACTCCAATTTGAAAAGTATGTGTATTTTCTAAAGATAAAGTGGTATCATACAAGGCCAAATAATATCTGTAAAAGTATAGCCGAAATCCGTCTAAGAGTAACCACTGTAAAACATGACTCTTAGCTTTAGAAAATCTTCGAATTTAAATGGTGTTAACAGTGCCAAATATTACTTTAGTATAAGATGAACAGCTGGTACCGAAATACCAGGTACTAGGTTTATGTATACCCTCGGGGACTCAAACGGTCCACCAGCAGTGGCAACGACCTAGTGGTTATAAATACCATAAACATAATACCAAAGTTATAATGAACTGAGATTGTTTTTTGTTTCGAAATTTCGAAATAGTCATATAATAATACAATAACTGACAGTCAAAAAAGAAAAACATGATATCGGCCTCGTTTTCGCCTCGGTCAATACCATGCTTCTTTGGACTGATCAATTCTTATGTCACCCTTAACCAAAGTCATTAACTTATAATGTCTTGTTTTATGACAAGGTTGGAATGTTAAAGAAAAGTCTAATGATATAATACAAGTGCAGTTTTGTGTCACTTTCCATGATACTGCAGGTACTTCCCAATACAAGAGAAAAAATCTTGGAAGGACGAAAAACAACAATAAAACAGGAAAACAAAAACAAAGTGGAATCTCGCAATTCCAACCACCTAACAGACTTATTCAAGGTAGTATATTAGGGAGGTGGTCTCTGAAGAGAGGTTTTATAATCAGACTCCGCTAGGTGACCTTTAAGCAAGATTCAACTGTATATCCAATGAACTTTTGATGGTGAAATATCACTTCAGTGTATTATAACCAGCTGGTACTAAAATACCAGTTATTGGATTTATGTGTGTCCTCAGGGCTCAAACAGTGATGATTGTATGACAGGAATTTTGTTATTGCAAATTGTTTATTCGCGTTAAGCCTTGTGGCTCATTGCCATACTACATAATATTAAATTACATGAGAGAATGGTATAATTTTATATACAATATGAACATTATTATTTAAGTCTACAAAAATACATATAAGAGGATATTTTACCTAGATCGTAACTATAAAGCACTTTTTAAAAAATTACGAAGATTACACAACTGTTTTCTGTTTTGGAGTGACATCAGTTGTACTAGTTTAAACATAGAAACTGGATTCTAGTGATACTTTTTGATACAAACAGATCGAATATCTTTATACAATGGACAAATGAAAATAAAATATCTCGTTCACATTACAGACTTCACATATAGCTGTTCCATTATATCTACCTTGTACTATTCAAAGCTGATGATCAACAAGCAGGCAATTTGAATGTTGTTAGAAGAACTCTGGGATAGATGTCAAATAAAACTGAATACCAACATTATCAATAAGATGTTTATACAAAATACATTTAGAAAAATCATCAAAAAGTCATCTCTTGTCTGTATAAAATTGTCAGTTAAGCGTTGTTTAAGACATTCTAAATATAATACTTCAGTTACAACATAGTGGTTAAACCACACATCACCAAATCCTGTAGACAATAGTAATTGTTTAACTTGACACCGCCAGTTACAGGTCTTATGATTGCAAATTAACACCGTAAAGAGATTGTAATATACAATTATTAGTCATGATAAATTTTAAGCAATATTTAACAATTTTTATCATATGTAAATTATACAAAGGTACACGCGCCAGTTCCCCGTATACCATATAACTTGGTGTACTTTTCTTTATGTATACAATTCTCTTACAAAATCTAAATTCACCCTTTTCAATATCTTTACCAGGGTGAAAGCCCCATATTTCACAATAATAATTTAAAACACTTATAATATAAGTGTCAAACACTTGAAGTTATGTTTTGATATTAAGTGACAAATTGTTTTTAGAATATGAAACCTACATTTTCTGACTTGTTCAGCAATAGTACACTGAGATTTTGACAATCTTCCATTAGAATTTAAAGTTAAATGTTTGAAGTTAAAGATTAATTTTGTTTTCTTTAGACAAACCTTCTGAGAAGTTTTTTATAGGGACCAAATCGAAAACATATATGTTCTAAAATTGTTTGTGTTCATTTTAGACAAAAAGAATTAAACGTGTATGATAAAAATTATTTATTTCATTGCAGCATTTCTGGGGAAGGTTTCAAAAATCATGGACATAACACATTCTACTGGCGAAATATTAGAGCAAAACAATACAGTATTTGTGTACAAAGTTATAAAGGTATCGTGTAATTTCAGAATACATTGTATATAATAATATTATATAGAAATGTACCGGTATTTTGATTCCAGTGTATGCCAAGGTAATGTTAAACAATGCCATTTGGCAAAGTTCATATTTAGCCTTCTGACACGTACAGTTGGGAACATTTTCACGCGTTTTTTAATGCAGCCGTTTGAACAGAGGCGACCAATCATAATGCAACTGTGTGTTGTGTAATTATGTTCATAATCACTTGCCAATTTCAGAGCGATATAAATTTTATTATACAGTATGTTATACTATATACAATATGTATTTGTGAGAAATTGAAAGTTTTAACATGACATCGATATCTTAAGATACTTAAAACACATTTGAGAATAATGAAAGAAAAGTATATTTTTATTCATTTGTTTTATTTTTCACACATTCAGAGCATGTACAAGTCATACACTGGAATTGATAATACGCTAGTGTTCTTTACATCAATTTTTCTGAGGATTATTACAGAAAATATAGAAAAGTACTATATTTGTTTGTGTGAATAGCACTGCAGCTTCCTGTATGAAGAAACAAACCCTTAAGGATGCATGTATCCAAAACAAAAACAAAGTTGTACGTCATTTATACAGAAAGATGTTCTATAAATTTCCACTTCTTTTTTTATCTCCCATTGCTTGAAAGGAGAATATGCATACTCTTCCACCCTTCTGTTATATTTTAAAAAATAAAAAAAGGCTCCACTTGTAGGGATGTATCCGTTAATTGTGACACATATATGTAGAATCGAGACATTAAGAAGATAAAATTCAATTTCTTGTGGACCTTTTGCTGAATATATTGAATCCCCAAAAAGCATTAAAGCATGCTTAATTGTTTTTCTTCTTCAACTACAGAAGGTACAAAGTTCAGTTTCTTTAAGTTTACATTTCATAAGTTTTGTGTTTGTATATAAAATTCTATGAACTAATTTAAATTGGAAACTAACAAGTTTTGTATCGTCTGTTATTTTTTTTGGCACTGAGAAAAACGTTTCCCATTCATTTGGCTTTATAATTATATCTAATTCTTCTTGCCATTGTAAAATACTTGGAACTTCTTTATTGCATACAGAATTAATGAAAAGTTTATAGAGAAATTGACTTTTTTATTTGAATAGATAAATTTAATTAATTTAGTTATACTTATTTGTATACTAATATCAACTTTATTCATGATATTTCATGGGAATTGCACTGATCATTCCATAAAAAGGTATTGTTTTATTATTAGGCCAATTCAACTGAAACAAAAATAAGCAGTTATAAAAAAAACATTATTTCTAAAATTTATATATCACTATAATTTACTGGGAATAATACAATGTATGGAAAGTTAAATACGGTATATGCATGCAATAAACTATCAAATACAATTTCCAACCAAAATAAATTCTGCTTGTTCCTTCTGATCCCTGTATCTTCAAGAAGTCCGTGTATGTCTAATATTCACCGTATTTAGATATTTCCTTATGGATTCCCTAACCGGTAACTCTTTAGTACAATATGTCTTTTCTATAGCATGCTCTATACCTTAAAATTTAATCGTGACAACTTCTTTGTCTAACTTCTTACTCCATCTTTGTAAGCAGCCAGTAAGTTGCATTGAAATTGATAATATGACATGGTATCTCCAGGGAAAGTCGAAAGAGTTGCAGGACCGAGAAGAAATAAGGGTAATAACGCCTGGTGAAAACGATCCCTGTAAATTCAATCTTCAAATTGGACTAAAAGCAATATTTACAGGTAGGTTTGTTCAATGCATCGTTTTACGTTTCATAATGTATGTTTGAGAGAGAGAGAGAGAGAGAGAGAGAGAGAGAGAGAGAGAGAGAGAGAGAGAGAGAGAGAGAGAGAGAGAGAGAGAGAGAGAGAGAGAGAGAGAGAGAGAGAGAGATATTCAAATACAAAGATATATTATTCAGTCATTCGAGATAAAGTTCATGGTGAAAGAAAATCATCAAATAGTATATTTCCGATAGGGTTATTGTTCGACTGGGGATGCTCAGTCATGACACTTGATCCCACTTCTATATTCCAGAGGTACTCTGTGTTATTCAATAGTCAACGTAATTCATTTGTACATGAATATCGTCTTTTGAACTTCCTGACGTTTGGCAATTTAATATATCTGTTGTTTACATATGATTCACAGTAGTAATATAAATGACTTAGAATTAAAATTACTGTCACATATTAAAACATAAATGTATTTTAATATTATGAATATTTCAATAATTAGACATTTGGTAAAGGTAAAAAGCGAATATTCCAAAGATCTAACACTAATATGATGTATGGCGTAATGCACATGTACATATAGATACGGTGAATTGTTGACAACCATGAACCTCTAGAAATCGAGAGGTAGAGTTATATGCACTTATAGCGAAATACACGTCCTCTGATTACCGGTCACAGCCACGATCAATTACAGACGAAACAGGTACTGTAACCCCAACTTTCAACTGTTGCCGCCTGTCACTCCAATTTTTTGCTGAGTTTTTTTTTCGATTAAATCACGGTGGATGTTACCGGTCATCAGCTGTTGCCCTCTTCATCATGACACCTGATCCCACTCATTATTTGTACAAATGTCAGTGTTTGTCCGATTTTCACCATATCTTTATGCTGTCGTCTGAGCCTGGTAACATAAAACTTTAGAATAAGTTGCTCAAATTAGGTAAATCCTGAAATCTGATTGGCTTAGTAGGCCAGGTTGAGAATTTTTTTTTCAGACTTATGTACATTTTCAAGTTTTATGGTGTTTGTTCCTTTGGTATTTGTCCTGTTTATATTGATACGAAGACCTTAAAAATTGTAGTGATATAAAAAATCTCAGATACCAATGTATAAATCTTTAGATTGTCCAGGATATAGATACAAATCTGATAAAAACGGACAAACAGGGATCTCTGGAAACCAAAAGGTAGGATCATGTGCCATGGAGGAGTAAGCATCCCCTGTCGACCGGTCACACCCGCCGTGAGTTCAAGGTCAAATCCAAGTGAAATACATGAGGATGGAATCTCGTGAAAATTGGTACAGACGTCTCAACCACCACCAACGAAAAGGCTACTCGACATTTCACTTAGTGAAACAGAGTAATCGCAAACAAGACTGTTATACCGACCGTAAAATTTGCGGACGTTGACATCAAACACCGTTTTCGATATCCCTATGTCAATAATTTGTCAGTTAGTAGTTTACATCTGTTAGGAAATGTTCATATGTTGAACACTCCCTGGCATATCGGATCATTTGTGAAATATAACCTCCATATGCGGGTGACTGTAGGATATTACTACTTAAATGTGGTAAATTTACGACGAGAAAGCCGAAATCTTCGCGTTTGTCTTATAGCTTAGTTGCCAATTTTCCGTCTGTGTCTATAGTAAGTACAATGTCTAAGTATGAAGCGTGTGTACTTGATTCTGTTCTATGGTATTTAATTTCTAGTTCGCTTGGATATATCGCATTGAAATATGTATGAAAATTGTCATTATTAATTGACAAAACGTCGTCGATATATCTAAATATCAAATCAAAGGACACCACTAGCTTTTTTTCTTTTGATTCAGCAGTTTCTGACTGAAATCTGCTTCGTATGAATAAAGGAACAGGTCAGCAAATAAAGGGACACAATTGGTTCCATAGGAATGACGACAGTTTGTTGAAAGGCCATGTCTCCGAGCATTTCAAATATATTGTTTATAAGACATTCTAGCATCTTTTCTTCATATCAACTTCAGTGTGTTTATGTGTAGAATCAGAGTGTTGTTGGAATAATGGAATAATGATGTTGAATAATTATCATGATATCCAATCACTAGATATTTAAATTTTCGAGTAAAACATCAGTGAAAATAAATGTTGTCTATGATGCTTAAAAGTATCTCTTTTTTTTTTTCTGTGAAATTGATGTGTAAAGAGTAGAGAAGTTGTATGATTTGATTCTGTGAATTTAAGAAAAATTTCGTGGCTTCAAATTTTCTAAAAGTTGTTCAGAATTTTTAAGTATCCACATCTTATTTACATCGCTTCTGAAATAAGCAATTGTACAATATTACTGAAGTTTCTCCTGTCAATATCTTGGTAAGGAGTAAAGATAAAGGATTGGTAGAACATTGCTGGATCCTGCTATGTACCTCTGCTTGTATGTGGTTTTATGAAGTTTAGGTACCCAATATAAATATGGTAGTTCCAAATTAGTATCTGTTGTAGGTACATCAAAAGAGCGTAATACTGACACGCGATTTTGAATGATCTCGTTCTTTGAAAGTGAGCTACGTGTGTATGTAGGATTACCCGAATTCTTATTAAATTCTAGTTCTTTTAATAAACAAATATAGTAATGTGCCTTACAAATGAAAACTATATTATTTGAGGCTCTGTCTGCTTTGACCAGTATATATTGATCATTTTATCTATCCAGCTCGGTTACTACTTCTGGATCACTGAAAACAGAGGGATAACGTGTTTTCATAGTTCTTTTAAGTTTTCGAATACGAGATTTTATCAACCATCTTATAGCTTTTAGCCATTCAGACAAAGTGTCTGGTTCCTCGTCTTCATGTTTGGTCCATCGTCTGGCACAATCTTCGACAGAATTTATAATTAAACTGAAATTCTGTCGCCAATTAAAGGAACGGGCTTCGCAGTATATAGGACCTTTTGAAATAAGATTTTTAACGTTTTTATTTTCAAAAATAAAAACGTCGCCGGTGATTACATGCCCAATAGGATTATATTTGAAGGGAGATGATGCACATGGACATGTTTCGATGTTGTTTAGATGGTTGATTTCTAGGCACTACAAAATCCGTTTGTTTCTTCCACAAGCGCACAATATAAGTGAAAGTCACGTGGTTTACAAATGAAGCTTAAAACCGAGGTTCTGTCACAGTTGGTGAGGCACGTAAAAAAACATCATCGCACTGGCGGTTGCTCGTAGCTTAAATAAAATTCAGTGTTGCGCACCTCACCTATACCTGGTGACATCTCCATATAAGTAAAAAAAACTTGACGGGAAGTAAAACAACACTAAACAGTAATAAAAAATAGAAACAAACAAAAATGATAAAAACAATGCCTATTTTACATATTTTATTTTCAATAATTAGGTGAGTTAGATGGAGATAAAAGGATGGTGATGAACCTGTGTAACTGGTATATAGACTACAGCAAGGTTCCAAGATGTCAGAGAAGATCATTATTCAAAAATTTATACGAAAGAAGTTGTAAATGTACAGTAAGTCAATTCCTTCTATCTGCATCTATCAGTAACTAATATGTTTGCCTTATAATATAACGTTAAAAATAAACACGCATTGCTGTCTGTTTTTCTTTAGTTCATAATTGAGAAAATTATCCCAGAAAGAGGAAAAAAATAATAATATTACTATTATTATTATTATTATTATTATTATCATCATTATTATTATTATTATTATTATTATTATTACAACCGGCTAAAGTAGTATTTTTCTTTGATATCTTTCCAATTTCGTTCATAATTTGATAAAATATATTCAGTTCAAAATTAGACCAAAATTGTGAAAATTTAAAATAGTTTAACGGTCGATCTTGTGGTCATTCCCTATCTTTTTAAACAATTGTTCCATACAAAATACCTATATAATCTTGTTTTCTGACTCCTTCCGGACACCTGGTCCTATCCCGTTTGGGATTCGCCATTGTTCTTCATGTTGAGACCATTGCAAATATAATTCGTGGTGTTGTGAAGGACTTGAGCTTCGATTATTTATTGGTACTTCTTCATTTTTATTTTCAAAAGATACGACGTTGCTCGGGAAGCAACTGTGAGAAGAAGACTGGTATGGAGTGCATGATAGACGACAACATTAGTGAGGGCTGCGCCGACTCTCACGGATATTGCCACCATTATAGAGGATGTGGTGTATGCTCGTGGAAAAGATGTGAATCGTATTATGACTGTCAAGACAAAGTTAAATAGAAATCGTCATGAAAATTATTTTCATGGAAGTTGAGTAGGAACTTTTAGTACATTTCTGACTATGATAAATACATGAATTTTAAGGTATTAGTCTACCAAAATAAACTAAAAGTGACATATCAGGTTCTTGTCAAAAACCAAAATTAGGGGTGTATAGGTAAAACAGTTTGCCTTGTTCTGTTTCCACGCATTGTTGCAGATGTAATTTTTTGTATTGAAATCTAGTCTGATAACCCTGTTAAGGTTTAATTTAGGCTTTCTTGTGTTTGAAATTACATGTAAAACATTTGCCATTTTGTCTTCTCAGAGCTTATACTATTGTTTCTTTTACAGGATGCTATGATTTAGCAGAATGGATGATGTTGTTTGTTGTTTTTACAAACTTTTAAGGCAAATTTGACGCGGTCAAATTTTTTTCTCTCGTATTTAAAAAAATCCATATATATCACACAAGCTGAAACACCATGTCTTTAAATCATTTTATATCTTATCTTAGTACATTGTATTTGTGTAATTGTTGTGGTCATCTTTGTTACAGCTAGTTGTTGCCCAAAGAGGTCATGATTATATCAATGAAAAGCATATCAAATGTATTTTTCTCTGTTAGAATATTTTTACATGTAAACATTTAACATAAATGTCATTTCATTTTCATATACTAAATTAATCGTCATGTGCAAACTCTGATTGACACGTTTTGAAGTACATGTATCAAGTTTTTCTGAACTAATGAGCCCAAGAACATTAATCTCTACTGTACAATATTTAACATTATTCTGGTATTGAAAGTGACGAACTTTTCGCTCAACTATATAATGTTAGACGTTTGAGTAGTACTCTGCCTCCGATACTATAAAACTAGAGAATGAATTGTCTGAAGTTTACTCAACCAACTTTGGCTTGTCATGAAATTAAATTATCCAAGCAAGACGAGTTGAGAATATTCTCAGAATTAAGTAAACTCTAGCGTTTTATGGTTCCAGGTCCTAGACGTGCCTCCATTGCACATTATTTAACGTATGGGTATTTTTCTGGACACATGAGCTCAAGGGCTGTCATCTCAACTGCTAGTACTGAGGTTTGGGTATTTTGTGGATACATAGGCTCATAGGTTGCCTTGCCTACTGTAAATATCTACGTTCGAGTAATCTGGACACATGGACTCACGAACTGTCCTCTCAACTGCTAGTATTTACGTTCGAGTATTGTGAATACATGAGCATTCCTCTCTAATGCTAGTATTTGGGTTCGGATATTTTTGTGCATACATAGGCTCAAGGTTTTCTTGTCTACTTATTGTAGATATATGAGCTCTCCTCTCCACTGCTAGTAATTGTTAGGTATTATTGTGGATATATCGTTGGTGTAATCTGGACACATGGACTGACGAACTGTCCTCTCAACTGCTGGTATTTACCTTCGAGTATTATTGTCGATTCGTGAGCTCAAGTGCTGTCCTCTAAACTGCTAGTAATCAGGTTCGGGTAATTTTGTGCATACCTAGGAACAGGGTTTTCTTGTCTACTGTGAATATTTATTGTGAATACATGAGTCGTCCTCTCTAGTGCTAGTATCTGGGTTCGGGTATTACTGTGGATACATGAGCCGTCCTCTCTATTGATAGTATTGGGTTTGGGTATTATTGTGGATACATGAGCCGTCCTCTCTATTGAAGGTATTGGGTTCGGGTATTATTGTGGATACATGAACCGCCCTCTGTTTGGGTTCGGGTATTATTGTGAATACATGAGCCGTCCTCTCTATTGATAGTATTTGGTTTGGGTATTATTATGGATACATGAGCCGTCCTCTCTATTGATAGTATTGGGTTCGGGTATTATTGTGGATACATGAGCTGTCCTCTCTACTGCTAGTATTTGGCTTATTAGGGTTCAGGTATCATTGTGGATACATGAGCCGTCCTATCTACTACTAGTATTTGGGTTCGGGTATTATTGTGGAGCCGTCCTCTTTACTGCTAGTGTTTAAGTTCGGGTATTATTGTGGATATATGAGCCGTCCTCTCTATTGATAGTATTGGGTTCGGTTATTATTGTGGATACATGAGCTGTCCTCTCTACTGCTAGTATTTGGCTTATTAGGGTTCAGGTATTATTGTGGATACATGAGCCGTCCTCTCTACTACTAGTATTTGGGTTCGGGTATTATTGTGGATACATGAGCCGTCCTCTCTACTGCTAGTATTTGGGTTTGGGTATTATTGTGGATACATGAGCCGTTCTCTCTACTGCTAGTATTTGGGTTTGGGTATTATTATGGATACATGAGCCGTCCTCTCTACTGCTAGTATTTGGGTTCGGGTATTATTTTGGATACATGAGCCGTCCTCTCTACTGCTAGTATTTGGGTTCGGGTATTATTGTGGATACATGAGCCGTCCTCTCTACTGCTAGTATTTGGGTTCGGGTATTATTTTGGATACATGAGCCGTCCTCTCTACTGCTAGTATTTGGGTTAGTATTATTGTGGATACATGAGCCGTCCTCTCTACTGCTAGTATTTGGGTTCGGGTATTATTGTGGATACATGGGCCGTCCTCTTTACTGCTAGTATTTGGGTTAGTATTATTATGGATACATGAGCCGTTCTCTCTACTGCTAGTATTTGGGTTAGTATTATTGTGGATACATGAGCCGTCCTCTCTACTGCTAGTATTGGGATTCGAGTATTATTGCATGAGCAATGAGCTAAAGAGGTGTCTTGTCCACTGAGTGTATTTACGTACGAGTATTCTTCTCGACAATTGAAGATAAGATCTTAACCCAACTATACGAGTATATAGTATTCACATAATTGCAATTACGCAAATTATCTATGTACACCTACCATTTTTTCAAGTAATTTGTACAGGGAAATTGACACATCGCACTTTCGCGAAAGTTAGTCGAATTTCACAATACATTTTCAATAGTTGTTTGAGGTGTGACCGAGGTGTCGAGTATTGTAACATCATCAAATTAAATAACCATTCGCTCATAAATGGAAAGGTCAATTGTGATTTCATTTTTTCTCTTGCTGCAAGTAATCAATTTTATTTACTGTTGTTTTCTTTGGTTTTCAAGGCAACCATTTAGTATAACGTTCATCACAAGGGGAATGGTATTTATAGATTTAGTGCAACTCGTGTCAAACTGTTCAAGTTTTGCTTTAAAGGGGCATTAGTTGTCTCCCCCCCCCCCTAAAAAGATATATTTTGATTATTTTTCTACTTTTACATTCTTTTACTTGATGTACAGTAACAAATAAGAGCTATACACAGGCATAAAAATCTTATATTATACATTTTGTAAAATAAGGTCAGGTCCAGTTTGGTATTCATATACAAATAGTAAGGTTGAGTTAATCACTTACAATTGAAAAAGTACCAAACCTGAGTTTCTGATGCAATTTTCACAAAATATATAGGGATTTGCGAATTACCATGCCAGTGTTTATCATTTTTTGTTAATGTATAGCAATCTAATCAGTAAGTAAAAAAAAAAGAAAAAAGAAAAAACAATTTTCAAAAATACCGCTAATGTCCATTTAAACTTGAACAAATTCATAACATTTTACTGATTTAAATGATTTCACCATTAGTTGTATACGGGACTAACAGCATTTCATGTCGTGGGAGTATTTGTTGTCAAGAGAACTGCGATAGGGCAAAGAGGAAATAACTCCAAGAACGGTGTATCGTCCCGTAGGAAATTTATCAATTGAAAACATTGTCAGATATATGGCGGTTGTTGAGACGTCTGTGTCAATTGTGACGAGAATACACTCCTCACGTGTTTCATTGGACTTGACTGTGGACTCACGGCGGGTGTGACCGGTCGACAGGGGATGCTTACTCCTCCATGGCACCTGACCCCACCTCTTGGTTTCCAGAGGTCCGTGTTTGTCCATTTTTACCGGATTTGTATCTATGTCCTGGACATCCTATTGATTTATACTTTGGTATCTGAAATTTTTATATACCTCACTGATTTAACAGCATGTATTTCAATTTTATTATTTCTTTATTTTTGTATGTAAAAATGCACCCAGTGTTAAACAGATACTGTTAGAAAACACATGTGGTAAAGTATTGAATTTCGAGTATTAACAATATAAAAAGAGGAGATTTGGAAAATGTATATATCCTAATCATTTTACTCTGTTAGATTCTATTACGTTTTATTGTCGATATGGATGAATTTGATACAATGTAAGAGGTTACATTATACCTTATTATGTAATGGCGATATTTATGTATCGTAAATAAATATTTGTGTATTGCATGTTAACTTTTCATAATTCTTGAGCAATAAAACTTAGTAAATTTATTTGATATTCATAAATATTGTATACTGAATGCATTATTCGAGACATTTTGAGAGAAAAATGCTGATTTTATGCGAATAAATGTAATGCCATATGTTGAAAACTAGTGTTGTTTTTATAGGATAGTGGTAAAAACATATCGTTTATTAAGGTCGAAGGTTGATTTCACAAGCAACATTGATGAAAAACATGTAGGCAAGGTACAGATCAAAGCGTGGTATCTGAATTCTATAACATCGGTACACATATATCGGTATATGTCTCATTCAAGAGGAAGAATCTTCATGTTTTCAAGATCAATGTAATGACCTAATTTGGAAATAAAATGTCTAACAGGCAAAATACTAACCAAACCATTCTGTTTAGGATTCTCAACCTAGGTATGTTTTTTATTCTTATTGTACAAGGAAGACACCTATTTTTAAATACAAGGTCAAGGGTCAAAGGTCAGGATCACAATAAAACTTTGGAAGGAAAAACTTATAGGCAAGGTAGAGAACAAACTACTGCACTTGGGATTCTTAAGTTTGAGACTCGTAGGCCTACTCCTTATGGCAAGAGGAAGACACCTTTTGTTTATATAGACTCCATGATGGCGGTCATATTATGGTATGACAATTTCCCTTATTCAGATGTCGATTTGGAAGTTAATCTTATCTGACGTATTTTGCAGCATGGGGCGTTGCTCTTGTTACGTAAGCCATTTCCACACGAAATAAAAGAACCCCTAATACCACTTTTATCCAATTTATCTCATCATCCATAGCAATGGAGTTTTTTCTAGTTGTCACGTTCCGTTCAGTTTTGTGGACTAATTTGTACTCACATCGCATGACGTCAACAAAAATGTGACCTAGGTAATTTGCCTTTTCGTAATGTCTACATAAACGACATTCAATGATGCATTGTTTTAGGTCTTTTGCGTGTGGGAAAAGTTAAACTAAATGTTCATTCTTGTAAAGTTGACAAGTACCATGCCTTTACCTTAGGCTACTTCTTAAATCCGGTTCCTTTCACTGAACGTAATAAATATTTCTGGTCACTAATGTGATAAACTCATTAACCGGAAGTTATGTAGGACAAATTTTTCTGAAGGTGCATGGTATTATTAAAAACCATGCTGGTGCGGAATAATTAAGGTCTATTATCTGGGTGTCCATCACGCACGTCTCACTAATGCGACCCGGGTTCGATCCGCGGATTTGAAAAGGAGGGTTTATGAGATAGTATGGCGATTTTCAGGTCAGACAAATGGGTTTTTCCCGTATACTCCGGTTTTCCCCAACAACAAAGTATCCCTTTCACGCCAACATCGGGATCTAACGAGAGACGTGTGTTTAAGTGATTCAATTTGTTTTTTATTCCCTTTAAAATAAGTAACGTTTTATTTATATTGATTATACCTTGTCTTGTATTTAAGGCATAAGTAAAAAACAAAACCGAACAAAGATACATTTGAAGATACATTTGGCAAAAAGAAAGTTTTAGTCGGATATAAAGGCCAATAAAATTCGTTAGACTTGGGGCAGGATCCTTTTTGCGGCCCCTACCCAAGACACCCCCTTGTTGTTCGAGTCTGTTTTTTCTTCAAAACTTGATAAGTTTTATATATACATTGTACTAGGGAATACAGTGTATCCGCATTTGGATGGAGTCAAAGTTTGACCATATCCCTTAGAACATTTGTTTTGAAGAAAATAATATATTTTTTGAATAATTCAAACTCAAAAACAGGGGGGGGGGGGGTCATGGGCAAAAAGAGGGTCTCGGTCTTCATGCAAATACCTGTTTCATGTTTTGAAGTGAATAATAAAAATAATCCAAACTCAAAACAGGGGGTCATGGAAAAAGAGCAGAGAGAGGGTCCTGGTCACGGTCCCCAAGTACCCGTTTTACAATCGAACGCACTAGAGGTCGGGACAACTTTGAAATAACGCTTTGAAAGGGTTCGGACGATTTACCGACACAGACTACAATTACCGAAACAAACCGAAACACATTTGAATTACTGAAGCAATATACAAATGTTGTAGTATTTAGATTTAGAATGCATTTTGTAACATAAATTAAGTATAATTATGGCTTAATTCTTTATAACATTTCCCAAACAAGACCGACACAGACTAAATACAATTACCGAAACAAGACCGACCAGTTTTGGTAATTGTAGTGTTTTTGGTCTTGTTTCAGGGATTTATTCGTTAAATTTAGTCAATAATGTTACATCAGCCATGTTACAAAATACATTTTAAATAATTATTTAAACATTCTGTATCCTGCTATGGTCAACAGTGTGCCTTTGCGTCGTGTTTCGGTATTGTTTCTGTCTGTTTCGGTTACTGTAGTGTGTTTCGGTCTTGACTCTTGTTTTGGAAATTTATTTGAAATTAATCCATAAATACTCATAAAGCAGGTTACAAATTACGTTTCTAAAATATTTGACAACATATATTACGTCATTTGTATCTTGGTCTACTAATTTAAGTTTGTTTCGGTCTGTTTCGGTAATTCACGTCTGTTTCGGTAAATCGCCTTACCGCTTTGAAAGTTCTTACAAAGTGTTCACTTAAAAATGTTCCACGATTTAAATATTACACACGGTATAATATGGTCTGCTGTGGAATTTTTAACTTGAAATTTAATAAAATATAATGTAAACTAACGAAGGATGCGTTTTCCAATGCTAAGCGTTTATACGACTCGAAGATATGTGACGTAATCGAAAATGATTTTAAACTCATTTACCCCTAAAGACACATTTGGACTGATCTAAGTCAATACTTTACTGAATAGTCCATTGTTTTTAGGGGTTGATGAGTTAATGTTAAAAAAAATTAGTTGAGTATTTTTCATATTAAGAATTCGACGCGCCACCTGGTTTTTTTTTTTTAATATTTCATTTCTTTTTTTTATTTTATTTATTTATTTATTTTTAACTTGTATTAGGTAAAGTACAATAATTGTAGTAAGAACACACTCATCATTTTAAGAATGATTTCACAAAGTTTTGTGAATTCAATACCACCATATTTATGAATAAAATTGTTAAATGAACGTACATAAGTATAAATATTTAAACTGATGAAAACCATGTACATTACCTTCATTATTAGAATTTTCTAATACTTAAAAATTCATTTTCTACTATTAAAAATCATTTTCTGATATTAAGAAAACAATCTTTTTTTAATATCAAAAAATCGAATTTTTAATGTTACGAAATAGGCAATTAATTCCCCAACGGCTTGCAAGTCAAAGTGAAATCTATTCTCAATATTTTTTAATATTAAAAATACCATTTTTTAAATATTAGAAAATATGGAATAATTTCCCCAACGGCCTTCCATACTTTAAAAAATATTTTGAGGTTTCTGTATTTCTATTGCTATAATTTTTTATTGTTTCTTTTTAAAATGCCGGACAGTATTGTGTCATATCTCTGTAAAACTAACCGAGGCCTGGAAAGAAAAAAAAAATCAAACATTAAGATCAAATACACAAAAAACTGTTATTGATAGATATGATTTTTATGGCATCGATATAAATAAATCATGTTAGGCTTTATGATTATATCACTTTTATGATATAGTTTTTATCAAAACAGACAGAGAGGTGACGCATTAGAATGTTTTTTTGGAAAACTGCATTTGGTATAAAAAATGGTAAGTTATCTAATAATGTCTGACCCCCACCCCCACCCACTATGAATATGATCATGTGTATTCATTTCCGGAAATAAGTCCATTGCCGGTTCGGAAACGAGTTTCACTTTACTTTTACAATCTTTGTTCTTTAAGTGTTTTAATTGTTCAATTATATAGAAGGGATTTACTGCGCATAACTTACATAGATTTAAAAAGAAACATGAACAATTTATTGCAAACTGGATTAGGGGTTCTAAGAAGTGCAGCTAGATCTGTTAGCTATAAATCAATCAACTTTCCACTTGCACAATTTTCTACAACTGCCTCTGTTCGATTACGAGAGAGTAAGTTGATTGCAGTCTCTATTGCCAGTACCTTTTTATTGATTATGGAGGTTGTGGTTTTGATTTCGGTTACTTAACATGCCCTTCAATGCTTCATTCCATTCAATGACATTGATATTTGCTTGTCTTTGTACAATTTACGTACTGCTTATCAACTGCATTTAAATTCTGCCATGATGGATTTTTTTGGGGAAACCCCATGGATGCAATATTTACTATTTTACTATTTAGAATTTGTAATTTTCAATGTCTTGAAAGAGAGTGCAGCTCCGGCGGCACGATTTACCCAAAAAACAAAAACTACCCAAAAAGACCCAAAAAAACACCCAAAAAGACCCCAAAAACACCCAAAAACAATTAAATCGAAATAAGTTTGCATTAATAATCATTTGAAATGCATTTTCTTCTTTATAAATATTTCATAGACAGCTAGAAATTAAAAATAAAA
Organism: Atrina japonica; assembly: GCA_030159075.1. Taxonomy (NCBI): domain Eukaryota; kingdom Metazoa; phylum Mollusca; class Bivalvia; order Pterioida; family Pinnidae; genus Atrina; species Atrina japonica. The sequence continues at coordinate 696,014 of BROG01000248.1, read as the reverse complement.
TCAACATTTATCACTTCTCATGAAACTTACGGACACTGTCATTTAGTAAAATGAAGAGCCAAATCGGTCTTCTTCAATTATTTGCTTTCACGATTCCTGAAATATTTTTCATATTTTATGTCAAATTTTATATTATAAAATTCTATGTAATGTGGAAAAATGATGATTTAATATGTATTAAACGTCTTTACCGTCCCATATAAGTAACATTTTGGCACATTTTAAAATGTCATGCTGACTATAACATGGTTTCAGAAATACATCGTGAAATCGGATTAAACAGCATTATCAAAGTCAAAAATATCTACAGTCATAAAAAGTATTCATCATATTATATAAAGATTGCTAAAATTGTTAAGTTTTAAATGGTTTTGTCTGTTTTTTGGGTCATTTTGGATGTTTTTTGGGTCTTTTTGGGTGTTTTTTGGGTCTTTTTGGGTGTTTTTGGGTAAATCGTGCTGCCCGTGCAGCTCCTTGTTTTACATATGCGGGTAAAAGAAAATCATCGATGAGTAATTGATCAACACCTTGGCATTCCCACAAAATTAAGTTACAGTTTAATTGATCAACAGTTCTTGGTTATCCAATGAACAGTAGTCTGCAAGAAGTTTGCTAGTACAGTAGTAACGCTCCTGGGCTTGTTGGTACATGTACCAAGTCATGTTCGTCTTTAGGCTTCTTCATCCCTGGGATGTTTTACTGGGGCTTGTTTGTACCAGAGTACAATATCGGGATTAATTTCTAATACATACGTGGGTAGCAGGTCGATCCATCCCCAAACTAATCTGTCCCTAAGTCGTTCCGTCCCCAAGTTGATCTGTCCCCAGTCAATCTGGCCCCATATAATGCAACGTTATATACTATCATATTATGTATCTGAATTAGTTTTCTCAATTATTTCTCAATTGTCAAGGTACTAAATTGACAAAATGTTTTTAGAGCAAAATCTCTTTATTAGGCCAAGTAAAAAATACTTCTGGTTTTCAGACACCACCACATGCAAAAAGAAATCGCCGATGAAACCATTTTATTCACATTTCATAAAAAATCACCGCCTCACGACAAGTAAAAATGTCAGTCATTTCAAAAGACTCAAGTTTAAAAAATGATCCATTTCCTTCTATTTGTAGTTCAAAATGAATTTTAAAACCCAATTAGAAACTAAAATAATTCATTACATTACCACGTTTATGTACGACTCTGTTATCTATTTTTTGTTCTTCTTCTTTCTGTTCTTTTGTTCTTACAAACTAAATGTATTCTCTTAATATTTAACTCTGCAGTCTACTCACAATATGGTTGACTCTGTCTACAAATTTAGTTTACTAAAACACCTAGAAAAAGAATTTACATAAGCTCTAAGCTTTTTTTCTGATCCCTTTTTTGTCATACGCATTGTTACTGTATTGATGTTATATGTATGTATATTTGACATAAATAAAATATGTTTAAACTAAACTAAAATAATTATTTTATTGACAATTTAACATGTAAATCTTTACCTCATGCCCGAAATTGTCACAGAACACATTGTGTGTTTTCTGCTGTTGCTAACTTGCTTGTAGTTTATGGAGAAAGTGGAAGTTGGGTTTTAAATGAATGGAAATGAATTTCAGGATGTGTTAAAATGATAATACACGTAACACTATATAGTGTATAAAAGTTTTAAAATCTGAATTAAATATAGGTGAATGATAAAAGTAAAATTAGTTACTGTAGACAAAAGTTTTAATGAAATACCTAAAACTGGATAGCTATTATTTCAAAAAATGAAACTTTTGGAATTTGCATTGATTTTTTGACACATGGTAGTTACATTTTGTACAGCTTTATGAAATAGTAATGATAATGATTGATGATAATTACAATGATGCATTTACAACTAATTTTCTTGTAGTTTCAAAACATTTTTATGTTTTGATAAATATATAATCTTTTAGCTACACATGTATTTTATATTTTTGTTGATATTTCAGTTTTAAAACCAAGTGAACAAGAAAATCACACAACTTTTCATTACAATTTATTGAAGGTCTCAAAAAAGACATTTTTTGTTACATAAAGTCTTCTTATTTTCTTGCCTTCAAGGTATATAAACAATAATTTGGAAATAAAAAATAAAAATAAAAGATTTACCTACATTGCCCATTTTGGAAGTCTGAGAACCAGAATATTTCTTTTACATGGCCTTAGGTAGGGTCATACTACTGAAATACGCCTACATTAAAATGTATAATTCTACAAATATACAAGACTTAGGAGCCGGCCTGGCTCAGTTGGTAGCGCGCTCGACTCTGGATCGTGAGGTCCTGAGTTCGAGTCCCGCCGGCGACAGGTTGGTTTCCTGTCTTTCGGATGAGACAGTAAAAGCTGGAGGTCCCGTGTCACAGTAGGTGTTGGCACGTTAAAGAACCCTACTGCTCAATGGCCGTAAGTGCCGAGCATAGGCCAAAATTTGAAGCCCTTCACCGGCATTTGGTGACGTCTCCATATGAGTGAAATATTCTTGAGTGGGACGTTAAACAACAATAAACAAACAAACAAAACAAGACTTAGTAATACCGTACTTTGTAAAGTACATTGTTGGATAGATCAATGTTTTTAGAACAACAATATGTATTTTGTTATTCAGATAATTCACAAAATAAGGGAGAAACGTGAAAAACAAAATACAACTGCAGGTATAATCTTAGTCATCGTATTACTCTGAAAGTTACATGCTTGGATATATTGAAAATGTAATCTCATCCAGATATTCCCCAAACAAAAGATTGATATGCAAAATAAACTACACATGCATCAAACCAAAATTTTGCATCAATTTTAAAAATGAAAAGTAATATTTTGCGATATTTATTGCACTGATTTTTTTTCGATACCTACCTATACAGAATTTTCACTGGTGCATCTTGCATAACCCTGTGTAAAAGAACAAGTAGGCCAAATGTATATGGTCATCTTTTAAAATATTGAAATATACATGTACGGGTATACTGGTACCAGCGATATATTATAAAGCTAATATATCGCTGCTGGTACATTCACGGTATTAATATCCAAACCTATTACATGTATTACAATATTTATAATCATTTGTACTTGCATTTGTCGGTAAAGAATTCAAAATAAGAATCTAAAATTCAAAATCCTTTTTTTTGTCTTATGATTTTGATCTTGAGTAGAAATATATCAATTACAAAACAGCATTTATGTATATCAACTAATGGTGGCCGGATTGACTACGGTAAATGATAATTGTGGCCGGATTGACTTGGTGACGGATTGACTGTTGACAAATTGACTGGGGACGGATTGACTAGAAATCACATGTGGGTCCTCACTCCTGTAAAAGGCAAGGTACATTGTATCATAAAACATCATGAAATATTCTAATATAAATGCCCCTGCACAGTATAACCTTTAGTAATATTTCCAAACTTTAGGTACATAGACTTTCTCCGTCTAACAATCATACAATGTACATGTACATGTAAAAGGCATTAAAAATATATATGGAGAGGGTGAGAGAGAAAGAAATAGAGCTATGAGTTACATTTAAACATTGAACTGCTATCAGTTGGCATTCATAGGCTTACGAACACCAACAGGACAGATGCAAAGTCCATGAAGTGCGTTAGGAACAGATGGTAAATATATGTATATAATTCAATGTCTTTCTTGTTCATTTCAGTTCAAGTTAATACCAAAGATAATGTGACAACGGTAAGACTTTGATTTACACTATAAACCTACAATGTGTAGAACTTTTTTGTTTACTATATCATGTATATATACTGATACAAATCTGTAGATACAGCACTATACAGAGATACAGAAAACATAGATATTAAATATTTTCTCCATATAGATTTAATCAATTTTCAATTGAACATATTTTGTCATTTTATATATAACAGGGATTAGAAAAAGTCCCAGACTTGGAGAGTAAATTTCTGGCAAATCCAATTGAGAAATTTTGAAGTGCGTGCAGAATACAGTAAAATTAAATGAATGCAACAATCAGGAAACACTTGTACATTGTAGTTAATGATAGCAAGGTTTTTTCAGGACGGAATACGAAAATCAGAATTAGCATCTCTAGTGATATAATTATGCAATAATTATAAGTCCTAGACAATCAAGATTACACTATTATATTATAATATTTATTTCTATTTGAAATCTATACAATGTATAAATGCTGATGAGGAAAGTCCCTGAGACTTTGGATATTTCTAAATGCCAAGTCCGAACCCGATTTATCCAAGTCCTGGGCGTCAGACTTGGGGAATTTTTAACCCCTGTATGGGTTCATTTTAGGAGTCATATTTAGGTTTATGTATGTATACATGTGTAATAAGAATGAACAATCAAATGTTTGTCTCCGATTTATTTCAATGATATGCTACTAGTGGAGATTAGAAGATGTATAAATAATGCATGGGGTGTGTTTGACTATTATTTTATCTACATGTAAGTAATGATTGAAAGTGACATGATTCAATCCAGCACAAAGTATGAAATGCCTGCATTTAGTCAGGAGTAAAAACTTTTGCTAAAAAGCACTCAGTAGTTAGGCTTTGATTTAATTCCAGTCCAGTTTATACATGTATCAACAATCATATATATATATAATACATTGTATATACCTTTTTCAGCCATTTATGTTTTGGGGGGGATTTCATTGGTACAGTCCTGCATAAATGAAAAATTCTAGGTGGGAAGTAAAATAACAATAAACAAACAAATCTACAGTGGAACCTCATCTAAAGACCTCCTCCTGAAGGAGACCACCATGCATTTAAGACCCAAAAATATAATTCAATCCCTTGAAAATTTCCCAATAGATATTTAATAATAGATCCTCATTAAAGAGACCAACTCACCAATCAAACCACTTTTTGTCAGTCTGTTAGGTGGTCCAAATAGTGAGGTTCCACTGTATTGATATATGCATGACAAAAATGATGTGAATGTACATGTACATGTACATGTAGGACTTACATTTTCAGTTTGCTGTGTCCCCTCCTCCCCCCCTTTACCCACCCTGTCATGCTCTAACTCTGTAATTATACATGTTTTTTCAGTAAAACAAAAAAAATCCGACCACACCAACACTACTGATGAAATCACAAAGTCAGTCACGGTCAAAATGACCAAAATGTTCATCATATTAGTATTTTAATTTTTTAACCTTATCCAATCAGCCTACACCTAATGGAGACCCCCTCTTACCCCCCCCCCCACCTTCCCACCCCCCACCTCTCCTCCCTGCCCTCCCCCCCCCTTCTCCTGCCTCCGCCCCTCCCCCACCCCTGCCTCTGACCTCCCTCTCCCCCCTCTCCCCCGTCTCCCCGCCCACCCCCCCTCTATGTATCCCCTCTCACTGCCCCATCCCCCTGGCTTTCCCTCCCACTGCTCCCACACCCCGCGTCTCCTCACCAATCCCGGGGGACCCTCTCCCCCCCCTTCTGGGGGGGACCCTACCCACCCCTCACACCTCCCTGCTGACTCAACCCCTCCTCACCCTCTCGACCCCCCCTCTCCCCCCTGGGGTCCTTCCTGCTCCCCCTCCCCTCCCCCTCCCCTCGCCCCTCCTGCCCACTCTGCTACCCCTACCCCCACCCGCCGTCCTCGGGGTCCTGCCCCGCCAGGGGGACCCTCCTCCCCCTGCCCCCACCCCTCACCCCCCTCCCCTGCCCCGGGGGGGGGGTCTGCTCCCTCTACCACCCCCCACCACCCTGCCATTCAATACCTCTCCCCTGCGCTCCCCCCCCCACTGACCCCCCCCCCCTGGCCTCCCCCTCACACCCTCCTCTACCGGGGATATCTCTCCGATACACGCGGGCCCCCCTCCCCTACACACCTCCCCGCGCCCACCCGCCTCCCCCCCCGCTGTCCTGTTGCCCCCCTTCCCTTGTCCTCCCCCCCCCACGCTGCCCACGACAGGGTACGCCAGCCTGACCGGCCCGCTCGCCCCCTGGAGGCCCCACCCCCCACTGCGGCCCCCCACCCGGGGGTCACACCTCACGGTCCCCCCCTATATATATCACGACTGGCTCCCCATTACCCCTCGGGTACGCACCGCGCCTCTCGGCCCTCCACCTCGACCTGTGCCCTTCCCCCACCCCCCCTCCCCTCCCCCCTCCTGCCTCCTCCCCCCCCGCCCTTCCCCCCCCTCTCCCCCCCCCATCCCTCCTCCCGCCCCCGCTCCCTCCCTCCCTCTCCCCCCCCCCTCCCCCCCCCCTTACCCTGGCCGCCTCTCCCCTGCCTCCCCCCCGCCCGCCCCCCCCCCCCCCCGCGCCACCCCCCTCCCCCCATCCCTGCCCCTGGCCTCTCTATCCCCCCATGACTGCTGGGTCGCCCCCCTCCTGGCTCTCCCCCTTTCCACTCTCACTCTCTCGGCCTCTCGGGGGACTCCTCCTGCTCCCACTTCCCCACCCCTCTCACCCTCCCCCCACCCACCACAGGACTCCTCCGGGTGCTGCCACCTCTCCCCCCGCCTCCCCCCTTATGTGCTCCGCCGGTCCCCCCCACCTGCCCCCGGGGGGGACTCCCCCTCACCCCGGTCCCCCCTACCACTCCCCCCGGGGCCTCGCTGTCCCCACCCCCCCCCACACTATCTGGCCCCCCTGCCCTCTCTTCCTCCCCTCCCCCCGCCCCAGACCACCTGGGGTCCGCTCTTCCTGCAACCCCTGGGGGCCTACAACCTGCCACCTCTCCCCTCTCCCCCCACCCTCGCCACCCGTTCCGGGGACCCGTCGTGACCCCCCCCCTCCCCCCCCTCCCTCAGCCCCCCCCCCCTCCCCGCCCTGGGCCCCCTCACTGCCCGCCCCCCCCCCCCCTCTCCCTCTCTCGCCGCGACTCACCCCACACTGGGTCCCCCCCCCCCCACTCGCACCATCTGCCCCCTCCCCCCCTCCCCCTCCCGCCTCCTCCCCCCCATGTGGGTCTCCGGGTTCTCCCCCCCCTCCCCCCCCCCACGGGGACTCTACACCCCTTACCTGCCCCTCTGCCCCGCATCCCCTCCCCCTTCTCCCCCCCCCCCGCCATGCCCACTCCCCCGCTGGCTCCTGGTCGCACCACTCTCCCCTCCCCCTCCCCCCCCCCCTCTGGCCGCGCCCTCCTCCCTCGTCTCTGCCCCCCCTCCCCCCTGCTCCCCCTCCTTGCTCTCTGCATTCTTCCCCCCTTCCCGCCCTCCCTCCACCCCCCCCCTCTCTTGCCTTCCCCCTGCCTGGCTCCCTTCCCCTGCCCCATACCCACCCGCCCCCTGCCCCCGGGCCTCCTCTGCCCCTGCCCCACCCCTCCCTCGCACCCTCCTCATCCTCCCTTCCCCTCTTGGGGAATCCCCCTGCCCCGCCCTTCTCCCCCTCCTGTCCCCTCCGCCCCCCCCCGCCCCCGCCCCCGTCCCCCTGCCTGTCCTGCCCCCCCCTCCCTCCTCCCCCCTTCTGTTCCTCCCCCGACCCAACCCGGTCCCTCCTCTCCCCCCCGCTCCCTCCGGGGGACTCTCTCCCTCCCCCTGGCGTCTCTCCCCCCCGCCCTCCCCCCCTCCCCCCGTTCCCCCCCGCACCCCCCCCCCCCTGCCTCCCCTCCCTGCCTCCTGCCCCCCGCCCTCTGCCCCCCACCCCTCTCCCCACGACCTTCGCCCTCCTCTGCCCTCCCTCATCCCTGCAACCACCCCGACCTAACCCTTCGCTGCTCTCCCCCCCCCCCCCTGCTTCTGGGCCAACCCTTGTCCCCACAGCCTCGTCCACCTCGTCCCGACTACCCCTCTGCCTGCCGGGGACCCTCCTCTCCTCCCCCTACCCTGCTCCCTCCTCCCTCCTCTCCCGCTACCTCCTGTCTGCCCCTACCCCCCGGACTCCCATCCTCTGCACCACCCTCCCCTCCCCCCTCCACACACCCCCTCCCTCCCTCCCTCCTTCCTAGACTCCTCTCACACCCTACCCTGCCCTCTCCCTCTCCCCCCCCACCCCTCCTGCCTCCTGGTCTTCTCTGGGCTGTCCCCTCCCCCCTCTCCCTCCTGCCCTGCCCCCTCTGCTCCCCCCCCTGCTCACCTGCTCCCCACCCTTGCGACCCCCTGCCTCCCCCCCCCCCGCCTCTGTCCCCCCCCCCCCACCCCCTCCCCCTCCTCTCCCCCCCCCCTCTGGCCGTTCTGTTCTCTACTCCCACCTCTCTCTCCCCCCCCTCCCGGGGATCCACCTCGGGGGGGGACTCTCTCCCTCCTCCCTGCACTTGGCCCCTGGGACTGTCGCCCCCTCCCCCTCGCCGCTCCCGACTGCGCTCTGTCCTCTGCCCCCCCCCCCCCCTCCCTGGCGTGCCCGGCCCCCCCTACACTCCGGCTCCACTACACCCTGCCCCACCCACATCGGACCGGACGCCCGCCTCGTGGGGCCCCCGCTGCCCATCCCCCCCTCCTGCCTGACTGTATCTTCCTCCCCCCCATCACGTCTCTGCTTTACCCCCCTGCCTCCCTTTCCTCTCCCGGGACCCTTGCCCTGCACCCCCTCCCGGTCCCGGGGGTCCTGCCCCTCCTGCCCCATGCGCCTCTCACCCCCCACCCCCCCCTCCTCCCCTCTCTCCCCCTCCTCCCTGATCTCTCCCCCTCCCGCAGACTCCCACCTGTGCACCCCCCCCCTACCGGGATGCTTGGGGTTCCCCCATCCTGGCTGGCCCCCACCCCCCTCCTCCCCCCTCCGGGGGGGGGTCCCTCCGACCCCCAGCCTTCCACCCCGCCCCCCGCCTCTGACCCAGTCTCTACCCCCCTCCCCACCCCTCCCCTGCCACTCCCCATCATGGCGACTGCCTCCCCTCCCCCCCCCTTCCCCCTCCCCCTCTACCTCCCCTCCCCCACCTCCCCTCTTCCCCTCCGCTCCTCCCCCTCCGGGGGGGAACCTCCTCTTGACCTCCCCCCCCTCTGCTGCTGCCCTTCTCTCGCCCTGTCTGCGTCCGGCTCCCTCCCCCCTGCCTCCTCACTCTCCCGCCCAATGCCCCCCCCCTCCCCATTCTCTCTCCCCCCCCTCTCCCCATTGGGGTCCTCGCCCCCCCTTGCCCCTCACCACGCTCCTCCCGCCCCCTCTCCCCCCCTCTCTCCCCTCTCCCCCTCCCTCCTGCCCCCCTTGCCCGGGGGGGGGGGGGGGGGGGGGGGGACTGATGGACCCCCCCCCCCCCTTCACTCCTCTGCTCCCCCCCTCCTCTCCTGGGACTCGGACCTCTGGGGTCCTCCCTCCCCGCCTCCCCCTCTCTCCCCCGGGGGACTGCCCCCCCCCTGCCCCTTCCCCCTTCCCCCTCCCCTCCCGCTCTCCCTGCCCCTTTCCCCCCTCCTCGCTCTGCCTCACCTGGATCCCCCTGTTCGCGTCCTCCCGCGCTTCCTTTCCCCCGCTCCTCTCCCCCCCTCCCTCCCCTCCCCCCTCTTCCCCCCATGCTGCCTCCGCCTCTTCCCCGCCTGCCGCCCCCCCCCCTCCCCCCCCCCTCTCCCCACCTCCGGACACTGCCTGGGCCCCCCCTCCGCCCCTCCCTGACCCCCTGCTCGGCTCCCCCCCTCGCTGCTCCCCTGGGGGAGGTAATTGTTGCTCGCCCTCCCCCCTTCCCTGCCACCCCCCTCCCCTGGGCCTTCCCCCCCCCCCCGCCTCTTCGCCACCCCTCCCCCTGCCTCCCCACCCCCCCCACTCCTCCCCCTCCCATGGCTGGGCTCTCCTCTACCCGCCCTGGCCTCCCTCCTTGGGGGGGGACCTACATCCGCCCCCCCTCTTCCCACGCTACCTTGCTCTCCCCCCCCGCCCCTGTCCCCCTCACTTTCCCGCCATCTGCCCTGCCTTGCCCCCGACCCCTCCCCTATCCCCGGACCGCCCCTGCATCTCCTGTCTCCGGGGGGGGCGGTCCCCCCCCCCCCCCCCCCCTCCCCCCCTCCCCTGCCCCCTGGCTTCCCCCCTCCTGCCACCTCGGGGGTCCCCCTCGGGCTCCCCCCCTGCCTCTCCCCTGCTCCCCCCTCCAACTCTCCCCCCCCCACCTACCCCCTGGGGACCTCCCCCTGCCCGGTGCTCTCTCCCTCCTCCCCCCTGCCCCCCCCCGGCTTCCTGCTGCTCCTTGCGCCGCTTCCCCCCCCCCCCCCACTCGCCTCCCCTGCCCCCGGCTGTTCCCGCCACTGCCCTCCTGCCCCCCCCCACCTCCTCCGCAGTCCCTACACCCTGGCCTGCGCCCCCCCGGGCCCATCGCCCCTGCTCCACCTTCCTGGGCCCCGGGGGGGACCCCCCTACAATGGCGCGTCCCGCACCGCATGTCAGCCTCTGGCCCCCGACGCCTCCGACCGCCCGTCCTCACCCTCCCTTGCCCCCATATTTTTTTTCTGTCCCCACTACCCCCCCCCTTGCATTCTCTGCCCCCTTCCCCTACCCTGTCCCTCCCTGCCTCTCTCTCGCCTCCCCTTCCCCCCCTCCCCCTCCCCCCCTCCCCTTCCTGGGGGCCCCGTTCCCCCCCCCCCCCTTCTCCCCCCCACTCCCTCACCCCCCCCTCCACCCCACCCCCCCCTCCCCCCTCCCCCCGCCTCTCCCGGGGGGGGGACCCACCCCTCCACCTCCCCCCCCCCCCCCCACTGCGCCCCTCCCCCTCTGACCACCCCTTCTCCCCCCCCTGACCTCTCTCCTCTCTGCCCCCCCCTCCCCGACCTCCCCCTCCCCCCTTCCTCCCCACCCCTCCTCCCCCCCCCCCCCTCCCACTCACCCCTCCCCCCCTGGGGGGGGGGGGGGGGGGAACCATCCCCCCCCAACAACCACTGGCTGGCCCTCCCACTCCTCCCCTGGCCCGCTCTGCCCCTCCTGCCGCCCATGCCCTCCCTCCTCCCCCGACCCCCCCCCCACCCCCGCCCCCTCCTCTCGGCCCACCGCTCCCCACCTCTCCCCCCGGCCATCCCCCCCCCTCGCTCCTGCTCTCCCCTGCTCTCCCCCGCGCCCTCACCCCCCTCTCCCTCCCCCCACCCCTCCCCCTGGGCTGGCACCGGGGGGACTCTGGGTTCCCCCCCCCCCCCCCGCTCGCTCCCGGCAGCCCCCCGCCCCGCTCCCACCCCGCCCTCCGGCGCGCGTCCCCCCGGCCTCACTCCCCGCCCCTCTGCGCCGCCCCCGCCCCCCCTCCTCCTCCCTCTCCCCAGGGCCGCCGTCCCTCCTCCCCTCCGCCACCCCGCCCCCTCACCCCTCCCCTCCTGCTGGCCCCCCTCCCCTCTCTGCCCCCCTCCCCCCCACCCCCTCGTCCACGACCACCCTCCCCTGGGCGGGCTCTGGCCTCCCCGGGGCCTCCTCCCTCTCCTGCCCCCTCCCCCACCGCTCCTGCCTCTCCCCACCCTCCCCCTCTTCCCCCTGCCTCCCCTCCCCCACCTGGGGAATCCCCCCCCGTGCCCCCCCTGGCTCCCCCTAACCCCTCCACCCCCCCCACTACCCCTTCCCCCCTCTCCTCTGCTCCTGCCCCCTCCCCACCCCCCCCCCACTCCTCTCCCCTCCCCCTCCCTTGCCCCTTGCCCCCTGCCACCCGCCCCCCTCCTCGGGGGGTCTGACCTTCCCCCCCCCACTGGGATCTCTCTTCATCCTCTCCCCCCACTCCCCCTCCCCTCCCCTACCTGGTCCTCCCACCCCCTCCCGGGGGGGGGACTTCCCTGGACTCCTCCCCGCCCCCTCCCCACCCCTCTGCCCCCACCCCCTTCCCCCTTCCACTCCCCCGGCCCCCTCCCACCATCTCCCGCCCCCTCCCCCGGCTCCTCCGCCCCCTGCTCCTCCCTCACACCCTGTCTTCTCCTCCCCCCCCACTCCCCCCCACCCCGCCCCGGACTTCCCCTTGCACCCCCCCCCCCTGCCATCCCCCCTCTCCTCTGCCCCCCTGGGCCTCCCTCCCGCCCCCCCCCTCATTCCACCCCCGACTTCTCCCCCCCCCCCCCTCCACCGCGCCCTGCTCCCCCCCCCCCCCCCTCCCTGCGGGGAGGGACGCCCCTCCCCCCTTTTTTTTTTTTGCCATCTCTCCCCCCCCCCCCCCCGGCCCTAGCCCCCCGGGGGGACGCTCCCCGCCCCCCCCCCCCTACCCCACCCCCCTGCCCCCCCCCGCTATGCCTGCCCTCTCCCGCCTGCGGCCCGACCTCGGACCCCGCCCCCCCCCCCCGTTGGCTGGCGCCGCCCCCGCCCCCGCCCTAGCTCCACCCTCGCCCCGATCACCCACCCTCATCCCGCCCCGAGCACCCCCTCTACCTCCTCCCTCACCCCCCCCCGCCCCCCCCCCCGCATCTCCCCGCCCTCCCGCCTCGGCCCCTCACTCCGCACCGCTCACCCATCGGGGGGCGCTGCCCCTCCTCCTCTGCTCCCCGGCTGGCCTCCCGCGTCCACTGCCTCCGACCTCCACTCCTCTCGCCCCCCCCCCCTCCCTCTCCTCCCCCCCCCCCCGGTGGCCCCCCCCCCCATCTCGGCACGTGATCCCACCCCCCCCCGGGCCCTGCCTGCTGCCGTGCCAGCGCCCACGCATCGCGGACTCACACCCAGGCCGCTCGCCCCCGCCGCTCACTCCCCCGCTCCCCCCCGCCCCCCCCCGCCCGCCTCCTCCCCCCCCCCCTTGCCCTCACCTCCGTACCCCACCCTGCCTCTCCCTGGGGTCGGGGGGATCCGCGCCCCCGCGCGACTCACGCACCTGCACCACTGGCCCAGACCGGCTACCACAGCACACCCAGCCCCACTCCCCTTAGACCCCCAGCTAGTGACCGCTCACCAGGACCGGCCCGCCCCTCCGCCCCGTCCCCCGGCCCTCCCGGCCTCCCCATCTCGGCCCGCCCCCCCCCCGGGGGTAGCGCGCCCCCCCCCCCCGCGCGCTCTCCCCCGCGCACGACCTTGTCCCGCCACTGGCGTGTGCCCGCCCGCCCCCTCGCCCTACCTCCCTCGCGCCTCCTTCCCCCCAGCTCCCACTCCCTTGTCGTGGCTGCCCTCCCGCCCTACCCTCCTCCCCTCCCCTCCCTCTCCCTACTCACTTACCTCCCCCCCCCCCCCCCCCTCTGCCCCCCTCGGCCCCCCGTCGCCCCCGCCTCCTCCTGCTCCCTGCCTCCCCCTTTACTTGCCTGCCCCCCCCCCGCTCTCCCCCTCTCCCCCCCACCCTCCTCCCCTCCCCTCCTCTCCTCCCTCTGCCCCCCCGGCCCTCTTCCCCCCTCCCACCTTCCCACCACCCACCACCCCCCTTGCTGCCCCTCCCTCCCCTAATATGCCCTCCCCCCTCACTGGGCCTCTCCCCCCCCCCCCACCACCTGCCTCCCTCTCTGCCGGGGACCTGCCACTCCTCATTGCCCCTGTACCCCCCTCCCCTTGGCCTCCCTCATGTACTCCCTCCCCCCCCTCTCTGCCCCTCCTGCCTTCTCCCACTTACCTGCTGCTCTTCTCCCCCCCTGCCCCACCTTCCTCGGGGGTCCCCATTGCCCCTCACTTCCCCAATCCCTCCCTCTGCACCCCACCCTGCCCTGGGCTCTCCGCCCCCCAATAGTGAGGTTCCACTGTATTAATATATGCATGACAAAAATGATGTGAATGTACATGTACATGTACATGTAGGACTTACATTTTCAGTTTGCTGTGTCATGCTCTAACTCTGTAATTATACATGTTTTTCAGTAAAACAAAAAACTGATGAAATCACAAAGTCAGTCACGGTCAAAATGACCAAAATGTTCATCATATTAGTATTTTAATTTTTTAACCTTATCCAATCAGCCTACACCTAATGGAGACTGGGGAATATCATAATATAACTTTTCTATATACACAGTGTAACACATGAAAATAGAGAAACATATACATTTACTAACATTTAATTAATATGAACTAAGGCAATGCTTTGTAAGCAAGTGCAGGTCTTGATATTACAAATGCAGAAATAGCATTCATCAGAAGTCTATCCAGTCCTATCCTACAAGATGATGTCACAGTTTAATTTTGACTTCAAAATATTTTGAACTTTAGCACCTCAGCCAAAAATATGACCAGAAAAAAGTCTCCTAGACATTGGACATAGTTGATTTGAATACTGTTTTGTAAAGAGTGACTGGTAAAGCATCAGGTTGATGTGGTCTAGTCTGGAAAATTTACTTTAAGGCTGTTCAGAGAACACCTTCTGATGCAGTTCTGTTACTTTTATAAGTTATATACACACATTTTCTGTGAGACAGACCTTTGGGTGTTTGAGCTGCACATTCTATTAAATTCATTTCAGGTTGAAGGGAAAATGATACATGAAGATAACAAAAGCAAGAATACATTAGTGATTCCTGGGGAAAAAGCTTGTCCACTGTGTAAACTCAATATGAAGATTAGATATACAGTAAGTACAGATAACTTGTCAATGATTAAACTTCATATCTATGAAATTGAGTGAGTGGGTGGTAAGGGTATTAGGCTTATGCTATCCCCAAAAATCAGTCTCCAATTGAAAAGATTTTCCGAGTCAGATTTACTTGCTTCCACTGTTCATACATCAGTGAATGTTCTTATGATTCTTAACACTTGCTTTGCATCAGATGCTGGATTTATGGTCCTGGGCTTGAAGTAACCAGATATACTCAATACTCAAACTCAACACTCATTTCATTATTTTGACTATATAGTTGCTTGCTAATTTTTAAATTTCAGTGATTAGGCAACATATTATTAATTTTTCATCTTTCACATATGAAGTTTTGTGTAACACATGCTTTTCCTGTAAAAAAATGTTGAGTATGGTACTTAAAATTTGAGTATGTACTCAAAATATTTTTAATATTTCTGAAGTTTTCTTCAAATGATCATGATTTCGATTATTTTTTACAGTTGTATGCTGTCAGTATACAAGCATGTCCAGTTATAGAAAATATTTCTGTGATGTTCCATTTTATGTTGGTAGACTTAAACTTTTAAGATGTTTAAAGCAATATAACCTGTCAAAATGATGATTTTTTTCCTTTAAATTTAAAAAAATGTGTGTTCAAACACATGATGTTGCTAGTTAAACATTGGAAAAGATCTTCTTTTTGATGTTATGTGAAAAGTGTTCAATTTGAATTTTTTTTGGCAAATCAAATTCTTATTGATAATATGTATGACACACAGACAATGTCAGAAACAAATGTTTTGAAATGGGGGAAAATCAACTTTGTCTGATGCATTTGTTTATGTATCAACCAGGTGATCTCTTTATGATATATATTAGATAAAATATTTCATAAAATTCTGCATACAAAATGTTGTGCCGACAACAGTTCATGTTGCTTTAAAATTATATTTCTGAGGCATACATGTAGATTGACAAAATATTCTGTTCTTGTTTTTTTCAATAATCTAACACAGCTCTGATATCTGGTTGAATTAAAATTTCTGATATTGACTCTTCTTTTGTGTATTTTGAAATGAATTACTTGTAATGTTTCAGCAGACTGGTGATCAATTTCTGAATCTCATTTTTGATTTTGAATCCCATTCTTAGTTTTCAATTTTCATTTTACCTTATGTCCCACTGATATAGATGAAGCTATGCTAAAAACGGCACTTCGTATGTAACCACTTCTGAAAATATACAAAATGTAAGCACAGGAATTAATTCATCTATCCCTGTGGTTGCATTTAAAGAAATCCATTTCAAAGAATTGGAAAGTACACTGGCAGAATTCAGGAGTTCTTGATGAACAAAGTTTACACTAATTTAATATGCATTATTAATTTGTTCATTCCTGATTTATGACAGTAGACCATACTTTTAATCGATTTGGGTGAGTCTAAATGTGGTCATAGGGTGGATAATTTAATGAAAATAAATGCTTAATGTATACAATGTTTGTTCTTAATAGGATGTTCTGATTCTGCATCAGTTTCTGAGGGAAGATGGATGCCTTTTACCTAGGAGAACAACAGGAGTATGTGGGAAGCAACAAAACAAATTAAAAGTTCTAGTCCGTCAGGCACAGCGTGCAGGTGATATCATTATTATTACTCTTGCATAATTATTATTTGTGTAGTAGAAATGATAGGTTCAGTTAACTTAAATAAATATATGTAATCATGGTTTTAATTTTTTATCATTACTGAAGTTAGAAAGTTCTGTATCTTGATAGATATCTTTTTTTAAAAAAAATTAAAAAAAGTTCGTTACAAAATGTACCTTGATAGCACACAAGGAAATAGATAGTAAGATTTTAAAAGGTTCAGGCACATGTGGAGAAATTTCTTAAAACCTAAAATGCACCAATAGAAGAAACAGGGTAGCTGACCGTTTTACAAAATGTCTTATGTTTTAGGCTTTGCCTAGATTTTACAAACAAATTAGATTTCAAGAAATCTAAAATTATATACATTTTATATTTCAAATAATTTACAGACAAACATAATGAAGGTATGTAGTTGATATGTTATCGAAGTTCATCTGTACCGAAAATAAATATTCAATAATAAATGTAAAACCAGACATATTGTTTTTTTCATTGGTGTATTACATCGCAATCAACTATATACAATTATATGGTTTTGGCCAATTTTTTAATGGTGGAGCAGAGAACCCGGTTACACTGTACCTTGGCCGAGACCACCGTATTCAGTATTTCAGACCAGGGAATCCATTTCCTTGGAACTCTATTCTTTATTAATATAATTTAGAATTAATATTTGTTATATTTTCTGTTAAACTGATATAGTCTATTTTTTTCAGGTATTGCAAATAATTGATAAAAACAACAATAAATGGCCAAATCTTTACACATACACTTAATATAATCAGAAGCAGCTGTGTCCCTCATACTGACCTTTCAGTCTCTGTTTGATTTGGCATGTGATACAATATTTTGCCTTGCATTGTAATCTATGTTATAATGTTCTTCAGGTTTGGTTTAGTTATCTATACAAATTAAAGAGATTTAAATGGTCTATTTGTATGTTTTACCCTAGTAAAGGACTGCATGTATTGAAGTCATGTTACACAAGATTTTTTGAATCAGTGTTTACAATTTATTTTATTTATTCCTAAGCAGAGTTATCTTTCTTTGTTCAAGTATTTTGATAGTTGTGTTTACAATGCCGTAATTCATTGTATAGGCCCTAATCTCTTTATTATGCATTATACTATATGTATTGACTCAAGACCAATCTCACAAGAACTATGATGACAAATTCCAGATCTGTGACCTGTATCTTACTAATGTTTTACACAAGCACGTTGATAAACATTTTTTTCATCAGATGGATGATCAGTGTGAGTTGACATTTTTTTTGACATTTAAATTTCGTGGATAAGTTGGTCTCAAGTGGGAGAAAAAGCGATCCATTTTTAGGTACATTATAAATGTACATATATATTAGGTTCAAATTCAATGTAATTCTCTTGTAAATTTGATATGATCAGACTTTCTATATGTAATAATTGATTATTTCAGGACTGATGCCAAACTACAGACCACAATTAAGAAATGGAACAGAAAGACATGGACATTTATCAACGTTTAAATGGAAGAAATATGCAGCCTATTTTGATGAAAAATGAAACAAATATATATTGTCATGATTTTTCTTGTTTATTTTTTCCTATTTTAAAGGTTTCGTTCACTCAGTATGTTTTGACTTGTTTACACAAAGAACATATAGTTCTACCACGATAAAATTGCATCTGTTTACAAACACTATGTTTCTAGACTCATAATGGGGATGACATACTGATTCTTGGCCAAATACATTAACCCTTTAAACCTAAAAAGCCATAATAGACTTGTCTAAACAATGGAAAAGAGCATACCATCTAGATACTAAGGGTTGGAAGGATTAAAGCCACTATAATGTATAGAATCAAAGTGAGGTTATGGGTTTGACTTGTAGATCCCTAGAATTGGACTGTATCATTTGATCTTCTTAGACCCATACTTGTTAGTTGTACATCAGTATGTCTTATCTATGTTCTTTGTCTGTTTGAGGCCTGTCCATCTCTCTAGTAAAAGGCCTGTTCATCTATCTGTTTAAGGCCTGTCCATCTCTCTGGCTAAAGGCCTCTTCTTCTGTCTGTTAAAGGCCTGTCCATCTCTCTGGCTAAAGGCCTGTCCATCTCTCTGGCTAAAGGCCTGTTTATCTTTCATCTATCTGTTTAAGGCCTGTCCATCTCTCTGGTTAAAGGCCTGTTCTTCTGTCTGTTTAAGGCCTGTCCATCTCTCTGGCCAAAGGCCTGTTCTTCTGTCTGTTTAAGACCTGTCTGTCTCTCTGGTTAAATGCCTGTTCATTTATCTGTTTAAGGCCTGTTCATCTCTCTGGCTAAAGACCTGTTCTTCTCTCTGTTTAAGACCTGTCCATCTCTCTGGCTTAAGGCCTGTTCTTCTGTCTAATCAAGGCCTGTCTATCTCTCTGTTTAAGGCCTGTCGATCTCTTTGGTTAAATGCCTGTTCTTCTGTCTGTTTAAGGCCTGTCCATCTCTCTGGTTACAGTTTTTGTTAAAGTTTTGGTTGAAATTTTGCTCTCCATTTACTTGATAATTGCATTTGGCAATGCACAGAAAGGCCATAAATGTTTTGAAGAAAAGAAATTGCAATTACATTCACTTTATATTAAAAAAAAAAATTAGATATATCACAGAAATGTAATGAAATATATTTACAATTATATTTTCGTTTTTATTTAAATATTCTGATATGATCAAAGAAATGTTAGGAAACAAAATTCAAGATCATATTGGGGAAGTTTTACACATACTGAAAATTGAAATGCTTGGCCAGTTTATATACAGGAACAAGTTTAGAATATTTTTTTCAGGATCAGTACATACTTTATCTAATATTCATAATTTAAACAAAGTTTCATAAGTGCATAATTCTCGATATAATTCATAAATTTATAATTCTGTCGCAAGTTGAAAAAACGAAATTGTGAACCAGCTGAAATGTACACGATGTTTTCATGTGTATGCAATTCAAAATGTGATTAAACACAGGACAAAATATTTTTATAAAAATTGGAATTCAAATGTCTTGGCACATTAGAATTCAAAAGTATCATTAAGACTCTTTTGAATCGATGTACATGTAGAAATGACTAATGTTCAAATGATCAAGCAATTAACGGTATCAAAGACACGCTTAGGCAAAACTTGATCCTGCAGATGACAATCTGTTGAGCTCGGCATCTCAACATGTGACATTGATTTACCTATTTCAATTTTATACATGATATGTCACCAGCTTTAAATGAAATGCTACAAATTTTGACATGTTTTGGAGTATAGACTGGTGCAAATGCAGTGAGGGTTCTTTACGTGCCACACCTGTTGTGACAGGGTTTCGGAAAAACTTTTTATGTTCAATTGGTATGGTCGAGCACCTATTGTCCAGTTCACATAACGGAGAAACATTTCCCCTCTAAATATTTGAAGCTATGATGTGGCTTGAAACGTTTTCTATTGCCAGTGCAATTTTAATGTTGCTGTGCAACATTAGCTAAAATATAAGGAAACTCATTGGTGCCAAATGTAATGTGTAAAAAAAAATATTGCGTATATACACAATACTTTTGCGAATATACGCAATATGTTTGTAAATATACGCAGTGCTTTTCCAAAAATGCACAATAAATATTGTGAATATATGCAAAACTTTTGCAAATATACGCAATAAATATTGCGAATATATGCAAAACTTCATTTTTGTTAATTCTTATTTTTAGAGTAAAAGGGGTACGCGTGGACTTGTTGTTTTGTATTGCTCTTATACATTTTCCCACAAAGGAAATGGATATGCCAAAATCATATTAAGCGGTTAAACTAGATTTTGTCTTGTCAAAGCTCAACCTAGTTTTTCTTAGTTACCCATATTAAATGGAGAAAAACTAGATTTAACTGCATTATAATCACAAAAATTAGTTAAACGTAGTTTTTCTTGAGAAAAACCTAGTTAAAATGAGAAGAACTAGGTTTAACTGAGAAAAACTAGGTTCATCACAAGTAACACTAGATTTAATTCAATGTGACATGTAACCTAGTTTTTCTCCAGTTAAACCTAGTTTTTCTCCAGTTAAACCTATTTTTTTTTTCATCAACCCGCGTTAACTGGTGAAAAACTAGGTTAAACTGAGAAAAACTGCGATAAATTGAACAGCGACGAGAAACGGATGTTTACCAATTATAACTAATTCTCATTTACAAAATAATGATAAATAACGGGGTTTTCAAGTATAGGTCTACCAAGGTAAAATGACACATCTGGGTTGAGTCAAAATCCAAAACAATACGGTCTACATTTCAAACATAGGTTGTACAAGTAAAAGATATTGCCTTGCATGGATTCCATGCATTTCCGAATCTCTAATGCTTTTGTGACGACAATTGGCTTGTCACCCCTGTTATGATTTGATTTACTAATAGACACGTTGTGTTTGTAAACATGTGCCAATTTATAAGGTCTACCAAGGTAAAGTGGCACATCCGGGTTGAGTCAAAATCCAAAACAATACGGTCTACTTCCCAAAAATAGGTTGTACAGGTAAAACGTATTGCCTTGCATGGACTCCATGCATTAATTAACCTCTAGTACTTTTGTGACGACAAGTAGCTTGTCATTCCTGTTATGATTTGATTTAGACTCGTTGTGTTTGTAAACATATGACAATTTACCTTGGTTGACGTATACTTTGTACATGTGTAAATATAAAACATTCGGTTTGATTTGATTTGATTTGATTTTTTGTTTTACGCCATACTCAACAATATTTCAGTCATATGATGACGTCCAGTTTTTATTGGTGGAGGAGAAAACCCGGTTACCCGGGTAAAGACCACCGACCTTCCGCAAGAAAACTGGCAAACTTTCCCACTTAATATAAAACATTCGAGTTAGTGATAAATGAATGTTATGGTGTGACGTCATGGAAATTTTAAACAGGATGCAATTCTGTTCTGGTAAATCATTCGTCTTTCTTTCGTCATCTACCCCATCGAGGTAAACTGGCAAACTTTATCTAGAAAATCAGCTCCAGTTCCAGCGGGACTTGAACCTGCACTGACTAGAAATGAGACTCCATGATTCATGGCGCGAAGCTCCATCCCCAGATGAAGACTGAGACATGTTCCCACTTTCTGAATTATCATGTTCCCACTTTTTGGTAAAACCCATGGTAAATCAAAAAGTGGGAACATGATAGATGGAAATGGCTATGTTATTTATCCGTTGAAAATACGCGACATGTTCTTACAGATTTGTTCATCCGCAGGATTAAAAATGGGCCACGATGGTTTAAACCAAACGAGGAAGTTTGAATTATATAAATATATCCTTCGAGTTTTCACAAATTGTAACGGGAATGTGAGGAAATACATCGAAAAACGTAATAAAAACCCAAAATTACTAAATTATCAATATAATATTTTAAGTTTAAAAGGTGTTGGAACAATTATATAAAACATCTCAGATACCAAAGCATAAATCTTTAGGATGTCCAGGATATAGATACAATGCAACACACAGGTTTCACACACACACACACAAAAAGAGAAATATATAGAAATAATCATCTGGTAAGTCACCTGACAGGTCAACACGATTATCTTACAAGTCGATATGATAATTCCATAGATTGGCAAAATTATCTGACAAGTCGGCACAATAATAACAAGTTTTAAAGGGAAATATGGGACGCCAAAATCACATAAATAAGTTAAACCTAGTTGTTCTCAGAACTAGTTTTACTGAGTTAAACCTTGTTATTCTCCAATTAATGTGGGTTACGTGTTAAACATAGTTTTTCTACAATTAATCCTAATTTGTATTGTAACCACATTATCTGGAGGGGGAGGACAACTAGGTTTAACCGAGAAATCAAGGATAAACTTGACCAAAACCAGGAAAATACTAATTAAATTTAGTTTTACTCTTTAAAACCTACGTTTTCTCCAGTTAATGTGGGTTGCTGAGAAAAACTAGGTCTTGCGTCAGAAATACAGTTTCACTTGTGATGAACCTAGTTTTTCTCCAGTTAATCCTAGCTTTTTTCATAGACCACATTAGAAAAAATCTAGAGTTAACCGAGAAAAACCAGGATTAACTGCACCGAAATCACATTGATACTCATTAATGTAATTGTGGCACAGTTATTTGCAATATGTATTGAGTGTATTCGCAAACGTATTGCGTATATACGTTGAACATTCTACCAGTAGAATGCTGCTTGTAATACTCTGCAAACTTTCTAAGAAACACTTAAATATCAACACAGTTGCTCTACACATGAACAAAAGTATATATGAAACACAAATCACTATGCAGATATTCGCTAGATGTTATTAATTTGCAAGTAGAGCCCTTCTCTTATTTACGCAACATTTATTTCTTGGGAAATAAAAATGATTTTCAATCTATTGGAAGTAGATAAGACCAACAGCAGTGCCTGCAATAACAATAAAATGAAAACAATAATAGCGATACAGAATAAATAAATGAACACATTATAAGTGAAGGAATGGATAAATAAAACCGATATACAATATATCGCACATCAGAAAATTGTCTGATAACTTCAGTATTTCTATATTCATAAAATATCTAATGAGAAATCTAGTTCAATAAATCAACGGATAATGATAATGAACATCAAAGGTTTGTGGCAATGAATTTATACATGTAATTACAAAACCGCATACTTAAGAAAATCATACTAATTTTCATTTTGAAAGTAATGTAACACTAGTATAGTCCTTAAGATTAAGAGAGCCCAGTATAGATTTTATTTAACCAAGTTCGACTTTACAAGCGATTTTAAATGGAATTACTCCAAGTCTTGATGGATATGCCGCTGCGTTTTATAATTGAATTTGAAATAAAATTTTGTTTTCACTATATGACTTTGCATTTAATGTGTGTTCACATGTAGAGCGTTCGAATCCATCATTAACGGAACATAAACACTCGGATCCCTAAGGAGAGACCAGAAAACAAATTAGCGAGTATTTGAGGAAATGCATCAATGCGAATTGAAGATTGTAGAATCTAAATATTGGCGTTGTCTTATCGACTGTAAAATGTTATTTTAATTCAGAGTAATGGAAATACTTTTTGTGGATATATTGCAAAAGTGATATAAAGGGATCGTTTTGTAGGTTGTCAGAGAGATATATATCTGTTTTAGCTAGAATTACATATCGGTGATCTTTGGCTTGATGCTCAATAGAACTGCAGTTTAACAATTAAAAGACAGCGCAAAATGCAGGTGCGTGTATCAATAAAACCAACTCCGGTCCACTAAATTTACGGAAATTTGTGAAAACAACATCATTAAAAAGCAATAAAGTTCTTCGTAGTATGGTTGCTTTGATTTCTGATGTGACAGGTCATAGGAGAAGTATCACATAATTTGACTTATGTTGTGGTTTTTATGTCAATGCTGAGTGTGTTTGGCTATGCAATGGAGTCAGAGGACCCCGATTTGATTTGGAGCTTAGTGTTAGAACATTTACTTCCGGTATTAAAGAAGCTCACGTCTTACTCGAATTTGAATAATGGTCGCCATTAAATAAATAAAAATACAGGAATCGGCCGGTCTTTTATGCTTGTCTATGCACTCTTTTGTATAGTTAAAGAAAATAGTGGTAATAAATTATTTTATATGAATGTGGACTAAGTTTTAAAATCTGTTTTGTTGCTGTATGGGGTTAAAGGATTGCTGAGATGCTTTAAATTCGAAAACAGTATCCTGAATTAAAAACTACCATGGGATTCTTATGTACACGTTAATATGTGAACCGCTTGAATTGGCCCAGAACATTTACCTAGCGACTTGGAGGCATAAGTTTCAATTTTCAATTCATGCCTGATAAATTTCCAAAGGATGCTAAATATTCCTTCGTCAAGCGTTACACATTAGAATAAAAGTAGTTGGTATTCCGACCGGGGCTAAAGACCAGAGTTTTTTGTCCAGGTAGGCGAGAAACATAAAATAAGCATCATTGAATGGAAACAAATTCATCATTGTTCATAGCAAAAGGTAAAACATCTCAGCCACCTCAATTGCATCTGATGTCTATCCATACAAGTGAAAATATCTTGGTGGTATGACAAAAAGTTTGATATCTCAGAAGTTATTCAGTGTTAGTTACCTTTAGTGATAATTTGTATTTTATATGAACACATGATGTATAATAAACGTCTGGATCCAGTTGAACAATGTATTGTTAAATTTAACCTGTGGTTAGCCCAATTGTTTAACTTCAAGTAAATTGTAAGTAAGTATCGAGGTTTTATGCTTCGTAATGAATTAACTAGTCGTTTGCTCAGTTTTATGCACTCATAATTAAAAACAAAATATCGAGTCTTATTGACATCTCTCTCTCTCTCTCTCTCTCTCTCTCTCTCTCTCTCTCTCTCTCTCTCTCTCTCTCTCTCTCTCTCTCTCTCTCTCTCTCTCTCTCTCTGATAACATATATAATGCCTCAAACATTGTCCGGATTGGTCTCTGCACAATACAGCTGCCCTTCAGATATATCTGATCAACAGCATATAAACATTCCATGTTCAGACCGTATTGGTACTAATTAGTGTCAATTCAAGAAGGTACAAATCTATTTTCTAATCATCTCCTATACTAAAAACGTTAATTAGAAAATAACCATAAACCAACAGAATTTTAAAGATAATGGTTATTTCCGTTTACTTTGTGTTTTCTTAAATAGTGTCATTATGAAATCTAAAATGGTATAATGTGTATTGGGAACATTAATGGTATCTGTCCTTAATTAGCTGACGTTTAACATCATACCTTTAACATTATTTTCATGAGCGTTTACAATTCCATCATAAAAAATCCATGGCTTTGATGTCAAAGATGATTTTGATTTCAAATGGGACAACAGCAATTTGTTGTAAATAAAGTCATAGAGAGTGGGAAGGGGACAAAAACCTAATGAAAATGATTGTTTTAAAGTTAAGTCATGATGTTGATAGGGATGTAAATTAAGGGTTTGAGAAAAAGGATCATTTGTGTAACTTCAAACCGATCACTAACGCCCCCATCATCACTTCTTTTTCTACTACTGCTACTACTTCTACTACTATACAACAACAACAACAACAACTACTACTACTATAACTACTACTACTACTACTACTACTACTACTACTTCTACTACTTCTTCTAACAGTTCTTTACTACTACTCTTAAAGCCGATGATAAATATGTGTGCAAATTTTATTGAACTAATTAACTAGATATTTTTCTTCTTTATGCAGTTGTATATCGTGTCTAGGAAAACTTGCAGTATTGTCAAGGTCAGGGCTTTTTCCCGACCCTACATATACATGTATGTGTGCGATTTTCTATTTTCTTCTAGGGATATTGTAACTGGATTTCTTCCCCACTTTTAATACTCTTACATTACAAATAAACAAAAAATAGCATTAGATATGAAGACTAACAAAACCAAAAAAAAAAAAAAGAAGAAAAGAAAGATATATTATCATCAAAATTGGTGGAATAGCTAATGTTTCAAGTACACCGCAGTGGCCATTATAAAGTAGAAAAGAAACTCTAAGAGTATATGGCGGCTATCTACCTGTGTGTTATCCTGAGGTCTCGACCACCACTTGTATGTTATACTGAGGTCTCGACCCAACTGAATTGGTTCCTTCTAGGAACGATAATTTTGATGTTACCAAGGCATCCGACAGACAGAGACATGTGCTTGTAGTATTATGTAATATCCTTCTCTTGGCGTACACTGCAATTCACAACTGCTTTTTTATATCTGCATGATAATAATACCTCATCCAGGCACACTCTTTTAGACAGAATACCTCATCCAGACACACTCTTTTAGACAAAATACCTCATCCAGACACACTCTTTAAGACAGAATACCTCATCCAGACACACTCTTTAAGACAGAATACCTCATCCAGACACACTCTTTAAGACAGAATACCTCATCCAGACACACTCTTTAAGACAGAATACCTCATCCAGACACACTCTTTTAGACAGAATACCTCATCCAGACACACTCTTTAAGACAGAATACCTCATCCAGACACACTCTTTAAGACAGAATACCTCATTCAGACACACTCTTTTAGACAGAATACCTCATCCAGACACACTCTTTAAGACAGAATACCTCATCCAGACACACTCTTTTAGACAGAATACCTCATCCAGACACACTTTTTAAGACAGAATACCTCATCCAGACACACTCTTTAAGACAGAATACCTCATCCAGACACACTCTTTTAGACAGAATACCTCATCCAGACACACTCTTTTAGACATAATACCTCATCCAGACACACTCTTTTAGACAGAATACCTCATCCAGACACACTCTTTTAGACATAATACCTCATCCAGACACACTCTTTTAGACAGAATACCTCATCCAGACACACTCTTTTGGACAGAATACCTCACCCAGACACACTCTTTTAGACCGCTTGCGGTGGTCTAGTGGAATAGCGTTCGACTCGCAGGTGGAAGGTTCCGGGTCATACCCAATACTTTTAAAAAGTGGTAGCTACTGTCCCTTTGCAAAACGCTTGGCATACGGGGTGAAAGTTTTCGTATGAGACTTGAGACGAGGTCCTGTGCCACAGCAGGCGTGACACAAAAACTAACACTCACTGCATTGGCGTCAGTCCATAGCACAGGTCCAATTGTGTGGTACTTCACCTTAAACTAGTGATATCTCAACATAATGAAAAAATCTTGACGGGCTGTTAAACAACAAACAATGAAATCGCAATTTTTTAAGAATATGTACCTGACGAGAATAATACAAATGGTATTATGTGCTTTTGTAAATCACCGTCAGTAGGTTAACGCATAAATATTCTTTTACTGAGACATATATACATTATATTCATATTTGCTAAAGATGAATAGATGATATTTATGTTTCTTTTCCGGTAATATTTATCATATTATCCCCCTTGAAGTATATAACACCTTGATACCTGACATAAAATACGAAAGATTACAATGGAACAAAATGCTCATTTCATATTTTTTTTCACAATTATGTTAACAATGTTTAATACCGTGTTTCTGTCGTATTACAATATCCCTTGGGATACTTTCACATTCGTAATGCTATCTTAGAGGAGCCCTACAAAAGAACACTTCATCAATGTCCAAAATTCAATATTAAGTGTTGTGATATTTAATTTGTTGCCATGTAATTCGGTGTTTAGTAATCTCAATAATTTATCCCTCAGGGAAAAATCAACCATTTGGACGAGTAATAAATGCGAGTTTGATGTTTGCTTCCTGCGGATAAGTTAAGCAAAGGTCCGTCGATTTCCTTTGAAGACGTTTCAAATCAATTACCTCTTTATAGCTATTTTTCTATTGATCTTGACAATATAGAAGAATTATTGGCGTTTGTACATTAGTAACAAAACTGGGTCGTCATAAGTTAAAAGTTGTGAATTGAAAATTGAAAGTCGAGACAGTAACATACTGTACTTCACAGTATGCGAAATTGATGTGCTTCCATTTAAGTGGATAGTGCTGCACACAATTCGCCATTTGTAGGATTTACTTCTAGGAAACCATTGATGTGTTTATTCGATCATTAAGTATGGAACAATAACTCAAAAAACCAAATGAAATCATAAGGAATGAATCTTATAAGTTGTGTATGAACTGAATTATTACTTTAAAACATAAGACATGCACAAATGATGCAGTTGTCCATCTCTTTGTGTGATAACTCGGGCCACACACAAATAATCAGATTCATTCATTACATCACCACTATAAACTGGTTATATTTAGGCAGGTGTATGTCACCAGGTGTATGTCACCAGGTGTTTAAGATACGAGGCGATGTCAATATTAAATCAGCCTTGCAGTAATAATATCTTATTTGTTCCGATGTGGAAAGGTAGTTGAGTGTTGCCCCACTTAATATTCACGCACGCTTGTTCTTTCTGTTTTAAGATTTTTTTTCGTTTAATAGCTTTACACTTCAAGGTACCATGAAAATCATAAATATGAAAAAAAAACTAATTACAGAGTTTTAAGAAACATTTTTTCCTTGAAGGGGAGAACGGTGTACGAAAAGAGATGCTGCCACACCCGCCCTACTCACCGTTGCTACCAAGTGACTTTATTATGTTTCCGACTTCTTTGACAACGCTAGGATGAGGATGATCAGCTTCAGGCAGCTATTGAAGGATGGTTTAAAGGTCGTTTTAGGATTTTCACATCTTCCTAACTATAGAAAAAAAAACGTATGATACATTATTGTGGAAAACAAAATTAAAATTGAAATGAAAACACTGTCTCATTACGTGAGTTTCAAATAGTATTGGCATCCTTCGTACTTAGAATATGCACTTTGTTATCTTGTCATGTAAATTGTATTATTATACGTCATAGACGACACACAGGGATTGGTTGAGAGTCGTCACGTGACAAGGCGGCAAAACTTGGAATCTCCCTCTCATGTCTCTCCCATTCTGAGTCCCTTATGGGCTTTAGACAGACGGCGTTTTCACCTTCATGTCAAAGCTGATGAATAGATTTATCATTGCAAAGCTTAGTCTTTGTTGATTTTGTTTGTCGGTATAATAAACAATGTATTCGCCCTCCGGAAGTATGAATTGCCGCGGGTAAACAAATTGCACTGTCAACATACAAACAGGGCAATAAATATATAACATTTCAGAGTTGATAAAGCAACCTGTATACACCGTTTATGATATAACATGATGTAGAAATTAACGTCGAGTCAGGCCAACGTTATCCTATCCTAGAGCTGGTAAAGCAAGGGATTCAGTTTTTCGCCTTTTCGACATTTTTGATATAACTGTGACCAAGAGATATACTGAATCACGTATTTAAAGTGGGAGGAAGGCATAGGTCCCGTTAATATAGTGATAGGGCACGAATAACTGAATCTTTGAAGAAAACTCAGAAGACGATATCTTCAAGATGCTGGAATTTCTAGTAGACATTATCTTTGTGGTTTTGCGGGAAAGGTAACAAATGGGTACCAATTGTGCCCCTCTCCTGACTGACATCTTTTTGTAGTCCTCATAAATATTGTAGTGTGTTATTAAATACTATTTAACGAATGAAAATATAAAAAATCACACACGCCAAAGTATTAGTTGAAAGATGGTACACGGTACAGCATACAAATCAGGTGAAAATTGGACATACATGCACCTCTGAAAATCCGGAGGTGGGATCTGGTACCACGGAAGAGTAAGCATCACCTGTCCATCGGTAATACCAACTGTGAGTCTACAGTTAAATTCAAATGAGACAATGGAGGAATTAACCCTCATAGAAATTAATAAAGGCGGTTCAAAAACAAATATCGAAGAGGATATCCAACATTTAACTCAGCTTAATAATGTAATTGCAAACAAGGTTATAACGACTGTAAAATTAACAAATGTTTACATAAAACGCGATTCCTGATATACTTGCGAGAACAACTTTTCCGTTTGCCACTGTATATGAAATATTCATAAGCTGAACGCGTCTGGCATATCGGTTCATCTGCGAGATATAAACACCACATGCAACCAACAAATAATATTATTACTTAGATATTAGAAGTTGAAAATGTGAAAAAAAAGTATGAAAGCCAAAATCATCAAGTTTATCATATAGCTTGGTTGTTTATTTCCCGTCTGTGTCTATAGTCTAGTAGGTAAAATGTCTAAGTAGGAGGCGAATGTTTCTGATTCTTTGGTGTATTTTATTTCTAGTTCGTCAGCATATATCCCATTCTCATACGTATGAACATTCTCATTTTTAATTTACAAAACGTCAACGATATATCTAAATGTCAAATTAAGGCCATGGCTAGCTGGTTCTTCTCCAGATTTTAAAGCTTCTGAATGAAGTCCGAGTCATATGAATTATAAAACATCTCAGCTACCAAATTGTAAAGAATAAAGAGATAAACTACCACTTATCCATGAAACAGTTATCATTTTAAAAATGTCGAGTTTTGGCATATTTTGTACAATAACCATCATGCTGGTCGAGGTTCTTTCTACATTATTCACAAGTATTTACATACATAACAAACAGCATTATTACTATAATAAAATGTAATTTGATTAATGGCTGGCCTGTATGATATTCGCGCCTTCAAATCCATTAGAATATCTGTTTTGTTTAAATAGGCGACCACTAGGGGAAATAGATAATGGGTTAATGAGCGTTGATTATGATTATAATTTTTGATTGGGTTATTAAACATCAAATAGATACCAATGAATTTCGATGTCTCCACAGGAAAAGCAAATTAACTTCGCAATATTTTGAAGCATATTTGTTTACTCTAGTAAATCATTTTCACACATGATTGATATATAAATACAGAAAACGACTGCCTACTTGAAAGTCCACACTACTCCTAATGAAGTTTCATAAAATCGAGCACGTTAAAGTGAAAATCAAACAGAACTCAATAACAAAAGATGAAATAATGAAAATTGCACGGATCTTCAGTCGAGTAATCGAAATCGAAATCTGTAGATTACAAAACCTCCACGAAATGTCGCATGCACGTGTCTGTGATTTGTTTTCAAGTTAAAGACATACGTATCTAAAGATAAAAGAGAAAAGAGAAACCATTCTGAAACAGTGATACAAAGTAAGGCTTAGAATACATATATGACATTCATGGAAATATGTGCTTTTATTGGTAAGTTAGAATGATGAATTTACAACGAATACAAATGTATGTGGGCGGAAACAAATAAACTGCACGCGTGTTAGACAAAGGTTCTGAGATAATATCTGCTGTAAGACTAATTAAGTCTTGCATCAGTAGTAATGGGAAATCGGTTTAATTTATCTGAAGACAAAAGAAAAAATATCTGATTATTCTAATTCATTGACATATCCATTCTTCAAACGTCTATATAATATTTCTTTGTAACGTCTAATGTATGCTTAAATGGAATGTGATAACGTAACATAACTTACTATCACGTACAATAAACATGCAAACGAGTGTGTGTCACCGTGGGCCATATTCCTACGCACTACAACATGTATACCACTACTACAAAAAACCCGACTTAAGTATCAGAGATCATGGTCCTCGTAATACCCGATAACGTTTGTATGGGACTGTGTTTCTATTAGTGATGGAATGTATGGGCCACCGTTCTCCTTTTTAATACCAGTTAGTGATATCACTCTTTCGAATAGGCGATATCACTTATTCGAATAGGTGATATCACTCATTCGAATAGGTGATATCTCTGATGCGACTCACTTTTATAAAATATTAAGTGATATCACTAATGAGTGAAATCACCTATTCGAGTGAATGATATCACCTATCCGAATGAAAGATATCACCTATTCATATGAATGAGTGATATCATCTACTCGAATAAGTGATATCACTCATTCCTGGGTCTAACAAAATATGACTTGTGTCATCTTGGGTATTATAAATTATTCTGTTTTATTTCCTTACATTTGGATCAAAGATTTTTTCATACCACTACTACAAAAAAACCCGACTTAAGTATCAGAGATCACCTAATACCGATAACGTTTGTATGGGAAGATGGAATGTATGGGCCACCGTTCTCCTTTTTAATACCAGTTAGTGATATCACTCTTTCGAATAGGCGATATCACTTATTCGAATAGGTGATATCACTCATTCGAATAGGTGATATCTCTGATGCGAATAGGTGATATCACTTTTATAAAATATTAAGTGATATCACTTATACTAATGAGTGAAATCACCTATTCGAGTGAATGATATCACCTATCCGAATGAAAGATATCACCTATTCATATGAATGAGTGATATCATCTACTCGAATAAGTGATATCACTCATTCCTGGGTCTAACAAAATATGACTTGTGTCATCTTGGGTATTATAAATTATTCTGTTTTATTTCCTTACATTTGGATCAAAGATTTTTTCAGTTCAACCACTTTAAAAACAATTTTGTACTGCAATCGGACCCTAGTTCAAAATGGCAGGAGTCGGCGGTATGGTTTCGGCGGCTCTGTCTTCTTTGAATGCCGAACTTCGTCCAAATCCTACAACAGACACGGGAGATGA
Organism: Atrina japonica; assembly: GCA_030159075.1. NCBI lineage: Eukaryota > Metazoa > Mollusca > Bivalvia > Pterioida > Pinnidae > Atrina > Atrina japonica. Next base: position 663,969 of record BROG01000248.1, on the reverse strand, counting down.
TTCTGATTCTGCAGCGCTGCGCCTTTATCACTATACCGTAATATCATCCTTTGCGCTTTGTTCTTTCATAGATATATGCCTAGTGATATTCACTGCAGATCTACATTTATGGAAAAATGGGAGGATAAAGTTTTTACTGTTTTTGGACACAATTCAGGAAAAGATTATATCGGACAAAATCAATGTCAAATTTTCAATATGCATATATAATTAGTAGGATCTAACATTCATGTTCGTGTAAAATTGATTTTAATAAACACGTATAATAATTTCATATGAAACTAGAAATAGGCTCGTTTCATATGAAATTAATAGGCCTATACTCGTTTACTAGATTCAATATTACATACCCGTGTTAGACCTCTCTCTCTCTCTCTCTCTCTCTCTCTCTCTCTCTCTCTCTCTCTCTCTCTCTCTCTCTCTCTCTCTCTCTCTCTCTCTCTCTCTCTCTCTCTCTCTCTCTCTCTCTATATATATATATATAGACAAAGGACTAAAATCAAAATCGCTATAGATCCTAGAACGTCGGATCTCAGCAATAGATACGAGTCAGAAAATGAATATATCGGACAAAATTAGTGCCAAATTTTCGGGACGACCTGTCCCTTTATCAGAACAAAACAATTAAAATAACATGATAAAACGTCCCGAAAATTTGACAGTTAATTTGTCCGATATATATATAAATATATGTATGTATGTATGTATGTATGTATGTATGTATGTATGTATGTACAAAACTACACATATGTTTCGATCTATATTTTCAGACCTCACGAGAGACACGCCTGCAAAGGATAAGAAAAACTTATGATCCGAAATAAACTTTTTGCATGTAGTATTTTGCTTTCAGATGAGACCTAGAACGAGACCCTCTGTTATAGCAAGAATGACACGTTAAACCTACCGTAATTCCATCGACAAACGTCTATATCATATGCCAAAATTCGGTCACCCTATCTATTGATGATGGTATAGAATAGAAGCGAAGTAACAAACAAAACAAAAGTCAATGGATACAAAATGACAAGATAATATGTATTGTATGTTATTTGCTAACGAAGTTCGGAAGGGAAACTACCTGACACTGTTAATGATATGGCAAACAAAAATCGAGGAGTAGTCAACACCAGCTGTGAAATAGAAATATTGTGTTTTCCCGTGTAATTAATTGACCGTCGTTCATTCTGCATTTTATAAACTCCTTAATCGACTACGTATTGTTTATTACTAGAATCCCCTGCATTTCTTCATTTTGGTCTTCGATTTTCTTTTCCTTTGAGACCTCAGACGGAAATAATACGTTGACAATATCCGCTCGGTAAATAAATAAAATTGGATATAAATTAATATCAATTGATTCCAATCTTTATTTCATTTAACAGAATTTGATGTGAAAGTTGCCAAGCTAAATTCTCAAAATTATGTCTCACAAATAAAGAATCCTACTGTTTATTTCATTTCCCAGCGAGTTAATTTTATCTTACATTTTGCCTTAAAGCATTATATATAATATCAAATACCAAAGTATTCATCTACAGGATGTCCAGAATACATACGCGAATCTGGTGATATTGGACAAATCCATATTGGAAATTCAGAGGTGAGATCAGGTGCCACGGAGGAGTAAGCATCCCGTGTTGACCGGTCACACCCGACAAATTCAAATAAAATAGGCGAGAAAGAAATCCTCGTCACAATTGGTACATATGACTATTTCTTTTCTTGACCTTTGCGAGTTTAAATTTTAGGTTATAAAGCATAACATAGAAATTACACTGACTATATCAATCGTTCCATACATAAGATAGTATCCAATGAGGAATAAAACGTTTTTTTCCCGTGCAGCTTGTCATAATCGAAGAGTAAGTAGTAGCATCCGGATTATAATAAAAAAATCTTAGGTCTTCATGTGAATCGGAAAATACCGACCGGAAAAATTTTATTGACACCAAACGCTATTTTAATAACTAATCCGGTACAATATCGACGAGAAGTTATACCCAAACAGGGAAACGTTTTGCGACTAGTGTGGCATGATAACAAGGACATTGACTCCTTTCGGACACCTGGTCTCATCCCATTTGTGATTTGCAATTGTTCTTCATGTTGAGACCGTTTTTATATCTGATATGTCGTGTTTTAATGGCCTTGGAGTTTCGATTATCCATTGGTATTTCATTATTACTTTACAAACGGGGCCTTAGTTATTGTCCAAATGGTTAAATCATCGAGGTTTAAACAATGAAAGCTCTCAAGTCTTGTCAGCTCAGGTTCAAGTACATTTGATCCCCATCTAATTTGATGAGAAAAGTTGGCGGTTTACTTGCAGAAGGCTGGTGGCATCTTCCAGGGTATATTATAACCGCTTTCCCGCCTCCATCGTTTAAAACTTGTTTCCACCATATCACTAGAACATTGTTGAATGTAGCGTAAGATACCATGTAAACACACAAAAAAGTAACAAAATAACAATTGCCAGAGATCGACAGACCAACACTCGGAAACAGCAGTAACAAAATAGCAATTGCCAGATATAGATTGACAGACGAACACTCGTACACAAAACAGTAACAAAATAACAATTGCCAGAGATTGCTAGACGGAAACTCGGAAACAAATAAGTAACAAAATAACGATTGCCAGAGATTGACAGACGAACACTCTTATACTAAACAGTAAAAGAATAACAATTGCCAGAGATTGAAAGACGAACACCCGGAAACAAATAAGTAACAAAATAATAATTGCCAGAGATTGACAGACGAACACTCTAGATATGACATAAAATATGTCTATATAACTTTTAGAGAGGCTGGGTTAAGATTGAATGACAGTAGGTTTTTCTGAAATAAAACAAAAATTAAAAGCGTCAGGAACACGCTACTAAACCATTTATGTTCATATTTCAATCATTTCTATTAAACTCTAAATTTATAATCTAACATCACATCACAATAAGTAACAAAATAACAACTGCCAGAGATTGACAGATGAACTACCGGAAATAAATAAGTAACAAAATAACAATTGCCAGAGATTGCCAGACGATCACTCGTATACAAAACAGTAACAAAATAACAATTGCCAGAGATTGACAGATGAACTACCGGAAACAAATAAGTAACAAAATAACAATTGCCAGAGATTGCCAGACGATCACTCGTATACAAAACAGTAACAAAATAGCAATTGCAAGAGATTGACAGATGAACTACCGGAAACAAGTAACAAAATAACAATTGCCAGAGATTGCCAGACGATCACTCGTATACAAAACAGTAACAAAATAACAATTGCCAGAGATTGCGAGAGGAACACTCGTATACAAAACAGTAACAAAATAACAATTGCCAGTGATTGACAGACGAACACTCAGAAACAAATAGTAAAATAAAACATCTCAGATACAAAAGCATAAATCAATAGAATGTCTGAGACATAGATGCAAATCCGGTAAAAATGGACAAACACATACCTCTGGAAACCAAGAGGTTGGATCAGGTGCCATGGAGGAGTACGCATGCCCTGTCGACCGGTCAAACCCACAGTCAAGTCCAATGAAATACGTGAGGAGTGAATCCTCGTCACAATTGGTACAGACGTCTCAACAACCGCCAATGAAAAGGCAACTCAACATTTCACTTAGTGAAATAGAGTAATCGCAATCAAGACTATTATACCGACCGTAAAATTTGCGGAACGTTGACATTAAACGCGGTTTTCGATATCACTGTGTCAATAATGTGTCAGTGAGTAGTTTACCTCTGTTTATGAAATCTTCATATGTTGTACACGCCCTGGCATAACGGATCATTTGTGAAGTATAAACTCCATATGCGGGTGACTGAGGGATATTACTACATAAATGTGGAAAATGTACGATGGGAAAGCCGAAATCGTCGCGTTTGTCGTATAGTTTAGTTGCCAATTTCCCGTCTGTGTCTATATTAAGTAAAATATCTAAGTATAATATGTGCAGATAACAATACCAGAGATTGACGATGAACATGTGCAATGATAACAATTATTGCCAGAGGTTGAGATCTGACAGATGAACATATAGCCAAGATTGAAATGAACACTCTGAAAAAAATAAGTAACAAAATAATAATTGCCAGAGGTTGACAGACAACACTCTGAAAAAAATAAGTAACAAAATAACAATTGCCATAGATTGACAGACGAACACTCTGAAAAAAATAAGTAACAAAATAACAATTGCCATAGATTGACAGACGAACACTCTGGATATGACATAAAATATGTATATATAACTTTTAGAGAGGCTGGGTTAGGGTTGAGTGACAGTAGGTTTTTCTGAAATATAATAATATTAAAAGCGTCAGGAACACACTGCTAAACTATTTATGTCCATGTCTCAATCACTTCTGTTAAATTCTAACTTTATAATTTAACATCACATGGCGTCAGGTATGTGACTATATAGAAATAGATTTCTAGTGACTTCAATCGTACGAATATTGTTGTTCCATGTCAATCAAAACAATTATATTACTTTGTGATTCAGTGCAATACTTCCGCCATTCGTGCGCAACTTCATATTCTTTAGATCAATGCAGTTTGTTTGTATGGATGCTTATTTGAGATGAAGTAACACGAAATGATTTAATTAATGGTCTAACAACAATAATAATATCTTCTATTATCAAAGTTCAAGGAAACAGGTATGTTTATTGATCTGCCACTGGACATTCTTCAACAGAAAGAAAAAAGAGTGAATAACAAAGATAATATTGAAAATATATCAATTTTAAGATTACAGAGAAAAATTATATATATATATATATATATATATATATATATATATATATATATATATATATATATATATATATATATATATATATATATAGTCATTATTGATATATGACAAAACAAAATAATAATAATAATAATAATAACAAAACAAAACAAAACAAAACACCCAACCCTGTTTACTGTTTTGTAGTTTTGTGCATGCAGATCATTTTTGTTCTTTCAATTTCCCTCTATCATACTTTTGTTATGGGTCAGAAGTACCCTTAAGTATGCCTGCCAGCAAAACTCAAAAACACAGTAAAGTTAATTCATAATTTTCTTAACAATTACAAAGTAAAAATTGGTTTTACAATAAATAAAAACTCACAACTCACTGTCCGTTGTTGTTCAGTTCGTGCAGTCAAAGATCTAATCGAATACATATATAAATTCCAACCCCAATGTATTATGAAATGAGATCCACTCGAATACACAATAAATTCCACTTAGAATAATAATATTGATGTGCACTACTTTTGTATAACTTAACATAAGATGTGGTCTGTTCTCTTATATAACTTGGTCTTAGAACTTGGTAACATGTTGACAAAGTCAGACTGACCTTGAAACGAACACATAGAAACTAATCTTCTAGAAAGGTCCAGATAGTCCAGATAAATGATTAGTAAACAAGCACCCATCAACCCATCAACCATCAAAACACTTGTCATGATAATGTCAAAAACAACTCAAAACAAGAAAAATCCACTTAAAAGGGGAAATAACTCTAATGATGGCCAATCTGATAATATCTTTGCGTGTTGAACATTTTTGCTTCCTCACAGGTACTTGTGGACAGGACCATCTAAGTGTGCCTTGCCCATAACCGCTTGATTTTCTAATCTATATCATTTATTCTTTTCATCAAAACATGGTAATTTTGGGATGTATCAGGAAATATGGCTCAACAAAAGACTTAAAGCCAAATGTGGTTACACCCTATATATAACTATATATATATATATATACTATATATATATATATATATATATATAATATATATATAACTATATATATATATATATAATAGAAGGTAATACACTTCTTATTGTTAACACTGACAATGCGAGCACCTGCCTGGTTATAATCGCCTGTATTTTAAATTAATAAACATTTAGCAGTCTTGTCTGTGCCTTCCCTCTTCTCTAGAAAGATTGACCTCACTGAAAACATAAGTAACTTTTCACTGATGATGATGATATAAAAGACATAAATCCCTCTTCTTTCGTTCGAATTTAATTTTATTTCTGACATTTGGAGTAGCCGATACTTTGGTGATTATAACCAGGTAGGTGTCTCGCATTGTCAATGTAAACAATGAGAAGTGTCTTACCTTCTCTTTTTTATATATAATTACATTTAATACAGAGTGTAACTACATTTGACTTAAAGTATTTTGTTTGGCCCTATTTCCCAATATATCTCAAAATTACCATGTTTTGAAATTTAGGTTACAAGTTTAATATTATTAGCCGCTTAATACTTACTTGTAATCAGTTAAGAATTTTATGCGCTTTTCAAATATGCCATTTTGAAAGAGTACTTGGAAATATTGTTATTATAGAATTGAAATATTTGGCTCATGGTCATTATTCTGTGCAAGTAATGTACATGCATTATAACTCTTTCCTAATTCTGTAGCTATTCTACTGCCTAGTTTTAGGTTTCAATTAAATACCAATCATAAACAACACAAATTGAATAAAACACGTAGAGGTTGTATGTGAAACAATAATATTGTTCCTTTCATCACTGTCTGTTCATTGAAGTAACATATAAATGTTTTTCGCATGAATTAACAGGAATTGATACGAGTTTGAAAGTATTAAAACACAGATGGAAAAGGAAATCACTTACATCATTCCTGGATTAATTATGTAGCGGATTTCGGTTTTTTATTTTTTGTTTGCTTTTTGTTTTATTATGTCGTTTCCGAGATCCAGAACGGTTCAGAAATTACAACGCACTGCTCACGTGACCTTGAGGAAATTTAGGGCACTTTGGTCGCAGTGAATACGAAATAACAATGGAGGGTAGAGGAAATCAAAATAAATAAAAAAAAAGAGCAAGTGCTGATATGTGGTGCCATGTTGTAATTTGGATTCCAGAGAGAAAAATAAATCAAATATCCGTGGATGGATGACAATTCATTTAAACGAATTTCCTAATAAAAATATGAATCTACAACTGAAGCATATTTGTAATTATAGCCTTTAGGTCTATGATACGCTGTCACTGACACTGATGTAAACTTTGAGTCAAATCAGGAGTATACATATAGCCAACAACTCTTAGACATAGGAGAATGTTTAAAAGTTAAAATATTTATTGCAGGACTTTTTGTATCAATCAGAACTTATCATTTATCAGCTGATACGAAGACTACCGTAAGGTATCCGCCATTTTGTCTAAAATATGCCCTAAATTTTGTCACGTGGTGATGAAAGTCACATGACAGACAGTGGTCTGTGGAGGGATCTCGAAAACGACATATTGTGTTTTACACCAAACCCAACAAACTTTCAACTATTCGGTGATGGCCAGGTTTTGATGGCGAAGGAGAAAACCCGGTTGTAATGTAAATCACTGTTCATCCGCAATTAAACTGGATAACATTCTCATAAATCAGCTAAAGGTCCAGTAGGGCTCTAACCTAATCCGCCCTGACCTCTGTAACAGTCAAATGTTTTTATAAGACGATAACTAGGCAGCTCGGGAAAAATCAATAGGATATTTCTTTATAAAAGACCAAAGGATACTTTATTGAAATCTTAATAACTTTTCTATTCAAATAATGAATATTGTTCATAAACTATGTTCATGATTTGAACAAAAAAAAAAACAACAATTTATTAACTATATTCAAAGTAATAAATTCTATCTATAAAATTTGAAGATTCCAGTCAGAGTAAAGAAATTGACAATATGTATGTTAATTTTACCAATAAACTTCTTTATAAAAATGTCTGGTATAGCATTTTTTCGGTAAATTGTTTATTAAATTGATTCAAATTTCGGTGCAATTCATATCTATTGATAACATAGAAATGCATGATGCATTGAAATCTCTAGATGATACTATTGACAGCATGGATAAGTAGATAATGTAGGTATGATATCAAGTCAGAAATCAAAGTAAAGGATAAACAGCATTTCAAGGAAAATATATCTTATCATTGGTATAGTCATTATCAATGCAATTTGTTCATCAGCAAACACGGCAGTAAAAACAAATCAAACCAAACAGAATACACTCTGTCAACACATATATCAACCGCATATTTTCCTTCACACAAAATATCTTCTTTTCCATCTGCTTGAAACACAAAATGACTTTGGATTTCACTGAATTATACAAAAGTTCCAGCTAAAATTCCATAGTTACAACGAGAAAAGGAGAGCCGTCGTGGCTTCGCTGTAGAGTACTTGATTCGGAACCGAAAAAATAGCGGGTTCGAGCCTCGGCGAAGACGGCTGACTTTTCCTGTCCTACGGATGAGACCATGAAAAATATGAGTCATGATATCAGGTGTCATGGGGCACGGTTACCGTACATACTCTAATTATTGATCATACAAGGGTCCTCCTTAACCAAGTGGTTATAACATCTTAAATTCTTAAATTCATATATATTTTGTGAAATTATCTTGAGAAACCCAGTTTGGCAATTATGCACTTGCGAATGATTAAATCAATATTAATATTCGTATATGTATACTACACTGGGACTGATCTTATTGTCACAAAATATAGGAACATATTAAGATTTTTGTGACTGAGTATAGCTATTTTATCATTGTTATATATATATATTAATGGTAAACACAGCTCATACCCCTTTATTATGACATGGTCTAGACAAACGAAATCATCTTATCGACTGTAAAATTCTCCATAATTCTATGTCACCAGTTGGTAATGGGATACTACTTGCCATATTTGGAAATTTGATTATTGAAAGATCCAATTAATTACATTGTATTTTTGTTAACTTTAAATATTCTGTTGTTTGTTTACTTGCAGAGGGACTTCCTGTATAGTTATCAAAAAGCCACCGTCACTAACTGGAAAATGGTTGAAAGAAGCGTAAAACATAATTTAACAAGAACAAATAATCAATTTCTTGCCGCTGTATCTATTACATAACATGTGGATCCATAAAACGGATAACACGAAATTGAAATAGAATGAGCTTGCAATAATTTGTGACAAGTGGTTAAGGAGGAGATAGATGATTCTTTACTTCCATCCTTGACGAAAGTCAAAGTAAGAATGGTAAAATCAATTTTCATATTCATATTTGGTTAATCAGACAACCCTTGTCATACGATATTTTGACCCCCGGCGACAGAATGACCCCGGGTCATTTTATCGTGGTTTACTGCCGCGATAAAATTACCCCTTGCGATAAAATGACCCCCCATATCCAACCATAATTATTTCTAATTATGTCGATACTAGGCGGGGGGGTGTCAAAATATCACGACTGCGATAAAATGACCCCCTATGAATTTTTTTTTTAAAAGTGTCTATTGGCATGTTTCTTCATATAGAATCAATATTTCATGACCATGTGCTGAATGTGTGAATGCTATTAATGGGGTGGGGTGGGGGTGGTTGTCAAATTATCGCAGCCGCAGCAAAATGATCCCTCTTTGAAAATGTCTCTAAAAACTGTTTTCTTATATGTAGCTTAATTTCAAATCACTATGTCATAGCTATAAATACAATATTAATCCTGATAATGTCAATTACATAGCTATCCAACCATAATTTTTTCTGAATATGTCAATACTAGAGGGGGGGGGGTTAAAATATCGCGGCTGCGATAAAATGACACCCCCTGTGAAAAATTTTCTAGAAATGTCTGTTGGCATGTTTCTTCATATAGAAATAATGTTTCATTGGCAATGTGGTCATCACATGTGCTGAATGTGTGAATACTAGTAGTGGCGAGGGATTCAATATATCGCAGCCGCGGTAAAGTGATCCCTTTATGAAAATGTTTCTAAAAATGGTTTTTAATATGTAACTTCATTTAAAATCAATATGCCATGGCTATACAAACATAATCATCCCTGAATATGTCAATTACATAGCTATCTTACCATAATTATTTCTGAATATGTCGATACCAGAGGGGGGGGGAGACAAAATATCTCGAGTGCGATAAAATGACTCCCCTATGGTTTTTTTTCTCTAAAAATGTCTATTGGCATGTTTCTTCATATAGAATCAATATTTCATGACCATGTGGTCATCACTTGTGCTGAATGTGTGAATACTAGTAGTGGGGGTGGGGTGGGGTGGGTGGGGGGTCAAAATATCGCAGCCGCGATAAAATACCCCCCTATGAAAATTTTTCTAAAAATGTTTTATTATCTGTAACTTCATTAAAAATCAATATGTCATGCCTATACAAACATAATTATTCCTGAATATGTCAATTACATAGCTATCCATCCAACCATAAGTATTTCTAAATATGTCAATACTACAAGGGATCTTTTGACCCCCTACTATATGTATATGAAGAAACATGCCAAGAGACATTTTTAGTAAAATTTTCATAGGGGCGTCATTTCATCGGAGCCGCGATATTTTGACCCCCCACTATTATTGACATATTCAGTAAAAGTAATGACCACAACAGCATGAAATATTGTTTCTAACTGATTTTATATGAAGAAACATGCAAATAGACATTTTTAGAAAAAAAATTATAAGGGGGATCATTTTATTGCAGCCGCGATATATTGACACCACCTAGTATTGACAAATTCAGAAATAATTATATTCGAATAGCCATGAAATATCAACTTCATTCAGAAACTGCTGCATCAAAAGAAGAAAAAGTTAGCGGTGTCCTTTAATTTGACATTTAGATTTATATCGACGACGTTTTGTCAATTAATAATGACAATTTTCATACATATGTCAATGCGATATATCTCAGCGAACTAGAAATTAAAGATACAACAGAATCAAGCACACACGCTTCATACTTAGACATTTTACTTAATATAATCACAGACGGGAAATTAGCAACTAAGCTATCCGACAAACGCGACGATTTCAGCTTTCCTATCGTAAATTTTCCACATTTGAGTAGTAATATCCCTCAATCACCCGCATATGGAGTTTATATTTCACAAATGATCCGATATGCCAGGGCGTGTACAACATATGAAGATTTCATATACAGAGGTAAACTACTCATCGACAAATTATTGACACAGGGATATCGAAAACCGCGTTTAATGTCAACGTTCCGCAAATTTTACGGTCGGTATAATAGTCTTGTCTTGTTTAAGACTACTCTGTTTCACTAAGTGAAGTGTTGAGTTGCCTTTTCGTTGGCGGTTGTTGAGACGTCTGTACCAATTGTGACGAGGAAACACTCCTCACGTGTTTCATTGGACTTGACTGTGGAGTCACGGCGGGTGTGACCGTCGACAGGGGATGCTTACTCCTCAATGGCACCTGATCCCACCTCTTGGTTTCCAGAGGTCCGTGTTTGTCCATTTTTACCGGATTTGTATCTATGTCCTGGACATTCTATTGATTTATACTTTGGTATTTGAAATTTTTTATATTCTAAATGTAGTTACATATCAAGAAACATTTTTAGTAAAAATTCTATAGTGGGTCATTTTAATTCAGTCGCGATAATTTGCCCCCCTTTTTACTGACATATTCAAAAATATTTATGGCTGTATAGCCATGAAATATTGATTGTATATAAAGAAACATACCAATAAACATCTTTAGAAAAACATTTATAGGGGGGGGTCATTTTATCGTAAGGGGGTTGCGATAGAATCACCTCAGGGATCACTTTATTGCGCGATGAAATTACCCCTGGGTCATTCGATCGCAATAAAATGACCCCGGGATCATTCTGTCGCGGTGGTAAAAATATCGTATGACACCGGTATATCAAAAGATTTTTAAAAATTCAGTGAAAAGTCATGGACTTTAAGAAAGATTGCATTCACTTATTTTTAAATGATATAAAACTGTAAAATATTTGGCCATACCTCAGCATATTAAGTAAATATGGCGACATGGGGCTCTGGATTTGGCATAGTTAATGTAGAGCCAAGCGTAACTGACACCATTTCAGATTACGTATATACATGTAAATAGTTACCCCTAGATATCTTGATATTTTCGATGCCGTTTGATTTTCACAATTTTCGTTTTTAGATAAATGTTAAATTTAAAATGAAAGAGAGATTTTAAAACGAAATGATTGAAACATAGATATACATGCCATCCATGAGACTATAGTGATTTTGGGCGAATATAAGACGGGGTCAATATGTATTCTGTCGTAAAAGTGCGAAAATAAACAGGGGTGAAACTTTCCAGTTATCCAGTACATCAGACTTGCCAGAATGCCTTGCAGATATTTACTGACACCTGTGATACTGGTGATTTTTTGATGCAAATTAAATTTCAATGAGGGAAAGTATCGCAACGTGATGATTTTGGTTTTTGTTTTATCAACTTTCCACATCTGAGTAGTAAAATCGCCTATATATGTTTTTTATATCTCGCAGGTGATACGTTATCAGAGTACGTGCTCAACATACGAACATTACATATACAGAGGCAAATCGCATACTCATAAGTTGTTCTTACAAGGATGCCAGGAATCGCGTTTAGTATCAACATTTCGCAAATTTTACGGTCGTTATGTGATCTTGTTTGCAATTAGAGTGAAACGTTTGAATTGCCTGTTCAATGGTGGTAATTAAATCGTCATTTTCGATATTGACGAGGATTCATTTACCAGTTATTTCTTTTTAATTTAACTGTGGACTCATGGCGGTTGTGACCGGTCGACAGGATATGCTTACTCCTCCATGGCACCTGATCCCACCTCCGTATTTTCATAGATATTTTTGTTCAATTTACACTTTATTTGTATAATGTCTAATGATCCTTCTGTCGATTACTACTTTGTTATATGTGATTAATGTTAAATAATATAAAAAAAATTATATAGAAAATATCATAAATATAAAGTTATTGTTTTGTAAAATAGAGGCTAAAACAAATGCTCAAAACGATCGTTTTTGTCTATTAAACTTTATCAGCTAATCTTGAATTTAGAACAGATGCAGAGTTCCGAAACAGAAAGTGGTGTTACTCAAGGGTTAGCAATAACCTAACTCTATTCGTAGACCCGTCTAAGAGAAAACACTAAGAAAAGATGACTATTTTATACGCTATCCATTCGAAATATTTCTTAAGTATGAAATACTCAGATATTAATTTGAATATTTGTAATCTAAATTCATATAATTAGTGATGTAATGTAAATTTCATCAGGAGTTAATTGATCTAATGTTATTTTTTGTAAATTTTCTGTTCCAAACTTCATTGTTTATTGTGATGTATCATTTCTTTTTATTCATACTTTGTTCGAAATTTAATTCAACAGGTAGGATGTAAAGAAGACTCACGCGTATGCCCTAATCGTGCGTAAGTTTCAACGTAAAACTTTGCGTGTTATCATGAAGAATTGGCTTCGGAACAATTAAATATTCCAGATATACACGCAATATAACAAAAAAAATATATATATATACATGTATATGAAAGATGCTGAGATCGATATTGTCTGATGTATTTGAAAGCTATTGATAATTTCCAAACCCAGCAGGATTTACATAATTATATATATACATAAGCTGATACATAATGATAGATAGCAATTTATATTTCTTGGTAGACGTTTTCTGTTTTTGTTTGTTTTGTTTTTATTTTTGAAGACTGCGATAGTATTGCAACGAAAAATATTGGAATGAAAATTTTCAAAATACACACACACATGAATATTATGTTCCATTAAGACAATAACTGAATATTATTTCTGACAAACCGCAGCATGCGGGAAATGAGAAAATGAGTTTGGCATTATCATTCATCTTCCTCTCCACGTACTTTTGCTGCAAAAACAATATAAACAAATTGCTAGAAAAACTAAAACTATAAACCACATCTGTACAGTATTTACCGACACAAAAACACACAAAGGAATATGTACATTATCTTTATTATTATTATTATTCTGTTTGATTTTATTAATGTATAATCAAACTGTTTTAAAATCATTTTTTCAAAGATACATTTCTAAACATAGAAATACTGTCCTTGTATAGTAGAATTGATTTCTTATGTTACTATGCATAATATTGGTAGAACACGGGCCTTGTATAGTAGAACTGAGTTCTTATGTTACTATGCATAATAATGGTAGAACACGGGCCTTGTATAGTAGAACTAAGTTCGTATGTTACTATGCATAATAATGGTAGAACACGGGCCTTGTATAGTAGAACTGAGTTCGTATGTTACTATGCATAATAATGGTAGAACACTGTCCTTGTATAGTAGAATTGAGTTCTTATGTTACTATGCATAATAATGGTAGAACACGGGCCTTGTATAGTAGAACTGAGTTCGTATGTTACTATGCATAATAATGGTAGAACACTGTCCTTGTATAGTAGAATTGAGTTCGTATGTTACTATGCATAATAATGGTAGAACACGGGCCTTGTATAGTAGAACTGAGTTCGTATGTTACCATGTTTGATAATGGTTGAACCTGGACCCTAAATAGTTCCTCACGCATGTTTATAAGTCAAAACGTAACGGAAAGTATCTACTGACAAAATTAATTATTTCATTCCAACACAACTGATGCAAACGGAAATACTGACATACCGATAACAGGCATGTACGCAATATTATTGCAGAATAACATTTCAATGTCATTTCAATCAAATTTTGACTTAATTAACAACATTTCATCTTTTATTTAAAAAGACATCAAACTTGATTAAAAACCCATTATCCTTATCACACTGTTAATTAAGTCATTAGGTACTGAGGCAACATTTCAAAATTGTTTAAGATTTCTCACGTCAGGTAGCCTTGAATGATAAAAATATTGTTGTACAATACTTTACATGTGCAATAGTTTACAAAGTTTTTAAACAACATGCAACTTAAATGATACACTTTGCTAGACAGAAAACAGACTATATGGTAACATAGCAGATAAGGTAAGCTAGTGTTGGAACATTCAATTTGCAAGTCGGAGTTATCGGGATTGAATCAAGAATAGACCTTTGACCTTTGTCATACATTTATAGTAAAATCCATATAAACTGGCAAAATGGAGTATCCTTTGACCTCTCTTGACCTGGAGAAGATTTAAAGTGATGGGTCATCACGACATTTTGAATTACACTGACAAGAGTATTTGTTCCTACGTATCATACGACCTACGAGTAAAACCGTCAGGAATAAAAGCGTTTCCCTGTGAAACCTGTCTTCATCGAAGAGTGAGTAGAACCATCCGTATGATACTGAAAAGGTTACTCCGCGCCACCAAATTACGTGTATTGAACAGTTCCTTCGCGAAGAACATAAGAAGTGAAAGTCAATCGGGTTAAGACTTAAAACTAACTTCCAATGTCACGATAGTCATGCAGGGTCGGCTAAGAATCATCACTGAATTTAGATAAATCTGAGGTATCCATATAAGAAATACATTAATATCAATACACAAATCTACATTCAAATAAAATAAACAAAATGTGCACCCAGTTCTCAGCAAATACCAATTTTTACCCAGGTCCGATCTTCGAAATTGACAAAGAAGTATGCGAGATGATATGGCGGACTACACGTCTGAACCATAATTGCTCTCCTGTTCTCCTGGTTTCCTCATACAGCCAGCACCGCATTACGCCAATACCATAGCTAACAATAAGCATTTATACAAGTTGATGTAAACTGTTGGTTAATTGTTGTAAACTGGAAACATTTTTTACTAAGTAGAAATGAAGATTTTTCAATGGATAAATATATATTTCCAGGTCCTTTAGAATACACCAAAATCGAATAAGACCACCTAACTGACTGACTCAAATTGGCCGTATTAGTGAGGTGGTCTCCTAAGCGAGGTTCTGTACTGATACAGCTGTAATGAACAGACTGGAAATTCATGGTCTTAATTGTGAGGTGGTCTCCTAAGCGAGGTAGTCTTTAGGCGAGGTTCAACTGTATAATGTTAACATTCCTCAAATTTTACGGTCGGTATAATAGTCTTGTTTGCGATTACTCTGTTTCACTAGGTGAAATGTTGAGTTGCCTTTTCGTTGGTGGTTGTTGAGACGTCTGTAGCAATTGTGACGAGGATACACTCCTCACGTATTTCATTGGACTTGACTGTGGACTCACGGCGGGTGTGACCGGTCGACAGGGGATGCTTACTCCTCCATGGCTTGTATCTTTGTCCTGGACATTCTATTGATTTTATACTTTGGTATCTGAGATTTTTTATTAAGATCATTTATGGGAACACACAATTCATTGTGACATACTTCTCATGAATATTTGTTTGCCTCGGACTGATAGTCATTATTTCATTGGATATAAGGAGTCGCGTGTCTTTCTTCAATGATTCTACAGACGGTCAGCAAAAACAAAGACGAAAATGGCGGATGGATAGTGGCAATTGAAAATATTAACACATCAGAATATGGTCTTTGATAATGTTTTTATGTTTGTTACTGACCGTCCATGGGACTATGTCGGGTTGATCAAGTTCATAGAAGGCGTGGAGAAGCCTAACAGGGCGGACCGTCAAATTCCAAGGCACGTAAATCACCCATGAAAAAATATCTATCTATTTATCTATCTATTTGCCTGTCTGTCTGTTTGTCTGTGTGCCTGTCTACACTGTCTTTCTATCTATTCTGTCTATCTGCCTATCTATTCTGTCTGTCTGTCTATCTATATATCTGTCTATTCTTTCTGTATGTATGTCTGTTTATCTATCTATCTATCTATCTATCTATCTATCTATCTATCTATCTATCTATCTATCTTTCTATCTATCTATCTATCTATCTATCTATCTATCTATCTATCTATCTATCTATCTATCTATCTATTCTGTGTGCCTGTATATCTATCTATCTATCTATCTATCTATCTATCTATCTATCTATTCTGTGTGCCTGTATATCTGTCTATCTATCTTTCTGTCTGTTTGTCCGTCCGTCCATTGGGCTGGTTTTAGTCATCCTTTCCAAACAGATATCACTTAAATTGTCGAAGTGTCCATCCAACCCGTCAAGTTATTCGTTATTACAGCGCCTTTTAATTTCTATTCTATGTACCAGACATTCGTTATCATAACTTTTAATTGCGGATGAAATTTTATTGATGCATAGAAAATGTTACAACAAAATATGGCATCACAAGTAATTCTGTTAGGTACATAAAACAGGATATCGCTGTAGACATAGATAACACATCGGTAACATCAAACAAAACGAAAACGATGTTTAAACTGGCTAAATGGGTATGTTATCTAAAGTAGCGATACAATCCTTCCACTAAATAGATTTGAAGAATAGACAATAAGTCTGACTGGTTTCTTTGGAGACGAAATTTGTATAAATAAATCACTTATTTTGTGACAAAATTGAATAACGACAAATTATCGTGTATTCATTGGCTGTAAGTAACATTTACGAATATCCATTGACTGTCAACTCTTATTATGTATCTCTAGAGAAATTGGAAGACAGCAACTTACAAAAAGAATGTATAACCTTTATCTTATCACGTGGCCAATAAATATTTCAAAATCGTATTTTAATTAGACGAAGCATGAACAAGATATTGTTTTATTTGAAACAATCAATTATGTAACTTTCATCTGTTAATACCATTTACAAGGAAAACACTTCTATAATCTTCAAAGGAGATAAACAAATAGAGAAGGAACTAATGTAATAGCCACACTGATGGTTTTTCTCTTTGGTACAGTTTCCTGCCTTTAATATTCAATTATTCTCGTGTCTTTTTCAAACGGACTACATTAAAAAGCTACATCTACGTGATAATGTCTAAAACTAACGCAATAAGGTCGCCTATGACAATATGAACCGGACATTATATCAATACAGAGAGAGAGAGAGAGAGAGAGAGAGAGAGAGAGAGAGAGAGAGAGAGAGAGAGAGAGAGAGAGAGAGAGAGAGAGGTTGTTCTAGCTCATAACATAATAATGTCATAGTGCATAGAGCATATCTCTTTATATCGTTCAATTTTAAGAGGTAAAAATGACTTCCTAAAAATCACAAGAATATGAAATTGATTTATAACAAATTATCTTAACTTGTTATCAAAATTACATTTACTTCAGAGTGCGTTCTCGGGTTTTTGTATACTTGTACAACTGAATTATAAGACTGATTAAGACAAAAAACAACTTGAATGTTTAATATCATATCTAATGTCTGGTTTATTATAGGAGATCCTTTTCTGCAAGGCATCAATTACACAATGAATGGAACAGAGAACTAGGGCAAGCTGATGTTAAGAAATATAAAATATTGAAGTACATTCACATGAGTATAAAAATCTAAATTGAGCAAAGCCCATCAGTAGATATATAAATACGATGAAACCGACGTCTGGGAATTTAAGACACGGGTTCAGTTGTCCTGATAGAATACGGGTCCCCTATCACGTAAAGCTTATAGTACATCCATATTAGTAAAACATTCATGATAAAGGTCGATGGTCTCTTCCCGGGTATATTATAACCGGGTTCTCTCAACCACCATTAAAACTTTCCCGCCACTATATAACTGAACAATTGTGGCGTAAAACACTGATTTAATTCATGGCGATTTGCGAAAAAGATAAAAACCCCGGAGAAGGTCGATGATCGTTGCCAACACATTTTAACGACATTTCTTCGCAGCAAATTAAAAACCTGTGGGAACAGATATATTGCTATTGAGGTCAACGGTATTTGTCTTAACCTGGTTTTGCGCATGATCACTGACATGATTTTAAACGGTTAAAAATAACATCAACAATACAACGAGGGAAATTTAATATACGTACTTATATACATGTTTGGCATGTTTTATAATCTCTATGTAATGTAAAGCATGACATAAAAGGTCTCTATGATAGAGACAAACATAACAGATTCATTAGAGGCTTATTGTCCGAGAATATACTAAATCTGTAATCATTTCTGATAATCAAGACTTTAGTTACTAACAAGCAAGAGATAATTGCCTTCATTTCTGTCCTATATCCTCTATGTTTGTCTGAACTATACATATTGATGAAGATATCTTCTAGGACTTTAATGTTGTGACAAACACAATGTCGTTTTCAAAAGCTTCAAAGAAGTTCATACGATGATAAAATGTTCTTTGGCGCCTGGTAAAGATACGTTCTAACGAAAATGCTGACTTGATTTTTTACACTCAATGCTTTTAATTAGTCTTGCATATTTGAAACATCTTAAGTGAGTATTCCTCAGAATTCTGACTATAAATTTGAATAAATTTACAGAAACTGACAACGAAATGTTTTGTATTATACGTTATGATGATATAAAAAGATTTATTCTGACTTTCTATTTCAATATATTAAATGAAATATTATTAAAAGATCTGTTGATATAACAAGGGTACTTATTTGAACAAGACGTAAGTATGAAAGTCGCAGATACCAAAGTATAAATCTTCAGGATGTCCAGGATATATATACAAATCTAGTGATATTGGACAAACATGAACCTCTGGAAATCCAGAAGTAGGATCAGTTTGCATGGAAGTGTAAGCATCCACTGTAAAGTATAATGATAATGTGAAAAACCAAGCTACGTACAATACGTGTATATACAGTACAGGTGAAAATAAGAGTAAAGATGTAAAACTTTAAAGAAATTTTAATTGACGTGTTGTAAATTTAGTATTTTCTTAGCATATGAATATAGAAAAAGTACATAGACATGCAACAAGAGTGACTAGCTCAGATTAACATGCATAAAATTATGAGATTAATACATCAGTTAAATTTAAACATATAAAAATATATACGTACATAGTGACAGTATAATACGTTGAACGTGATTAAATTTTCCACCAAGTTCCACAAAATAAGTAGGTCTAATAAAGGTAATAATGATGCTAAAATAAATCAGTGTCTAGTAAGTAGTAAACAACTCAAAACTTTACGGCTCGCCTCAGCTATTTTCTAAATTGAATTTCTTGAACATATCGCTTATATAAATAAAGATACCAAATTATTTATCGAAGGAAGGGTTATGAGACAATACACTAATTGACTGAAAATTGAACATACACGGACCTATGCAAATCCAGAGGTGGAATGAAATGCCATAGAGGAGTAAGCATCCCCTGTTGACCGGTCACTCGCACTGTTTCTAAAATATGATTTTATTTACCTTTTTCTTATATGAAGCATAATGTAAATTCCCATTTTAATGTGATTTTCATCCTTTCACCCTATGTGTTTTATGGTACTTTTTTTCTTTCATTTATTGTTGTCTGTATGGACATCTTAACACGGATTAGTTCAAATATGTTGATGTTCACAAGTATTGCGCTGAAATCAGTCGGACGAAATGGAACCAGAATCGAACACTCACATTCAATTGCTTATCGATGTAAAGAATAAATTCACTATCTAAATAACTGCATTTGTATACGTAACTGAAAATATGTCCGAAATAAAAAAATGAAAAGTGGACAAGATCAGTAAATCATTAAAATAAAGACTTACAACTATAAAAGTAGTGTTAAGCCTAAGAGAAAAATTATATCGATTTACCTGTATACCTTAATGTACCTGCACATGAGTAAAGTTGCTAAAACAGCATAGCAACCTTTACGAGAAAACCCTGATTTTCTCAGTAAGCCACATTAATTGGAGACAAACTAGATTTAACTGCGCCAAAATCACAAAATAAGTTAAACCTACTTTCTTGAGAAAAAAAATAGTTTAACTGAGAAAAACTAGGTTTAACTGCGCCACAATAATATTAATGTGTATTTCGCACAGTTAATCCTAGTTTTCCTCAGTTAAACTTAGTTTTTCTAGAGTTAATGTGGGTTATGAAAAAAATAGGATTAAAATTAGGTTTAAATCGGAACCCACATCAACTGGAGAAATACTAGGTTTAACTAAGAAAAATTAGATTTAACTCATTAATGTGATTTTGGCGTGCCATAAACCTTTAAGCAACATCTTTTGTTCACAGAACGTTGTAAAGATGGAGTTTATTTTGTTTTAAATTATCTTATAGAAGTAAAATAAATTTTGAGACACAATCGTATTTGACGTCGTTTACCGAATTCATAACATCCTTTTTTCTAATTGATTTTCTATTTACAGAAATATATCTCTCAATTCTCACCGCGAAAACAAAGACACTCGTTAGATAGATTGATCATGTAATCGGTTTTTTTTTTTCATAATCTCACAAACAACACATTAGATAGATAGATGAATCAATTTGTCGGTATTTCATAATCTCACAAACTGAAACCTTGCTTCGTAAAACATCAGACGTGAACACCATTCGACTCTTTGAATACATGGCAACTGTGGCATATCAACTTCTGTACTGACCTAGGACCAGGTGAAATTATAATGTCTTAAAATTATATGACCGACGGCTGGTAATCTGTTTCACTTCGTTTCAATGAAAACTTAAATTATTTTCCAGTCTTACCTAGTTTTAGAAAAAATAATTTACTTTTGAAAACAACTCACTTTAGCATTTATTAGTCCTCCGCCGGTTACCGGGGACTATAGCTGTGCGATCTATCCATCCGTCCGTCTGCCTTTTTTGTTTTGTCTGGTAATATCGTCTTCATTTCTTCAACTAGACTTCCCTGTTTTTTATTTTCTTTTTTGTTCAGGTCATATCTAAGTTATTTCCTCTACTAATTATTTTAGGAGGTTAATAAACTCGTTGTTCAGAGTATGTGTAATCTTAAAACCTGATACAGGATTTATTGTTTTTCACTCCTCTTATAAGGTATATGTGAGAGTTCTAAATATTGACATTGGAACGTCACTAGTCTATTTAGACCACCTAAAGGATTGACTCAATATGGTCTGATTAGTTACAGTGGAACATCACTACATAGACCACCTATCTGACTGACTCAATGTGGTCTGATTAGTGTGTTGTTACAGTGGAACATCACTATTTAGACCACATAGACCACCTATCTGACTGACTCAATGTGGTCTGATTAGTGTGTTGTTACAGTGGAACATCACTATTTAGACCACCTATCTGACTGACTCAGTGTGGTCTGATTAGTAAGGTGTTACAGTGGAACATCGCTATTTAGACCACCTATCTGAATGACTCAATGTGGTCTGATTAGTGTGGTGTGGTGTTACAGTAGAACATCACTATTTAGACCACCCATCTGACTGACTCAATGTGGTCTGATTAGTTAGGTGTTACAGTGGAACATCGCTATTTAGACCACCTATCTGGATGACTCAATGTGGTCTGATTAGTGTGGTGTGGTGTTACAGTAGAACATCACTATTTAGACCACCCATCTGACTGACTCAATGTGGTCTGATTAGTAAGGTGTTACAGTGGAACATCGCTATTTAGACCACCTATCTGAATGACTCAATGTGGTCTGATTAGTGTGGTGTGGTGTTACAGTAGAACATCACTATTTAGACCACCCATCTGACTGACTCAATGTGGTCTGATTAGTTAGGTGTTACAGTGGAACATCGCTATTTAGACCACCTATCTGGATGACTCAATGTGGTCTGATTAGTGTGGTGTGGTGTTACAGTAGAACATCACTATTTAGACCACCCATCTGACTGACTCAATGTGGTCTGATTAGTGTGTTGTTACAGTGGAACATCACTATTTAGACCACCTATCTGACTGACTCAATGTGGTCTGATTAGTAAGGTGTTCCAGTGGAACATCGCTATTTAGACCATCTAACTGACTGACTCAATGTGGTTTGATTAGATAGAACTGAATGACTCAATGTGGTCTGATTAGTGTGGTGTGGTGTTACAGTGGAACATCACTATTTAGACCACCTTTCTGACAGACTCAATGTGGTCTGATTAGTAAGGTGTTACAGTGGAACAACGCTATTTAGACCACCTATTTGACTGACTGAATGTGGTCTGATTAATGTGGTGTTACAGTGGAACATCACTATTTAGACCACCTTTCTGACAGACTTAATGTGGTCTGATTAGTAAGGTGTTACAGTGGAATATCGCTATTGAGACCACCTAGCTGAATGACACCATGTGTTCTGATTAGTTAGGTGGTCTTTAGGCGAGATTTCACTGTATATTCGCCGATGTTGTCTTCTACAGAATTCACCTACAGCAAACATCATCTCATTATAATTTTAGCTATCATGTTCTATTGTTGATAATGCTCTTGGTATTTAAATATTTTGATATGAGAAATCGTACAGTTTTGTAATCTTTTTTTACACATTTTGTCAACATTTTAGTCAAGAACACACACACACACACACATGTGTTTTCGAAATATATTTTGGACTATATTGTCATAAATTTTAGAAATATGACACATACACACATTCAGGACATTAAAGGTCAGATTACTGTATTTTAGTTCATCATAATTTATATACAATACAGATACCAAAGTAATACCAATGTGCTACACCACTATCATCAATGCTGATAGACAAGTTCTGCTTATACCATGAGAATTAAATTTCTAATCACAAAGTATGGTCTTGCAATCATCTAAAATGCATTTCATGTTTCTAAACAGTGACTTTTATATTCCAACGTAAGCGAGCAATGAAATGCTGACAGCTGATTGTAACAATTGTCGTTTCTTTTCGACTTCTGTTCACATTTTGCTTATCAAATTTAGAGAATACAATGAAGATCATTGAGGTCTCTCTACGTGCAAATTCCGTCAATGGAGTAGACAAAAGAGTTCCAAGCTACATGGCGAGAATATTTATAAACACAAATTACTGGTGCATTCAACTACAAATTGCATTATATATTAATGTTACACACACTTTGAATTGCTAAGATAAAGGAGAACTATTTTAATAATATCTAACTTGTTTACCAACTTCCTTTGATATCAGGTTATACATCAAACAACACCAATATAGTTTGTTGTCAGATCAAATATTACTTTATATTTAAATGTATACATTCATTTTCTGTATATTAAGAATCTGTATTATAATAGTTTCATTTCCAGCCCCATCCCCTCCCTTTAGCCCAAAGCCCGGGATATGTAGATTTTGTTTTGTATAATTTTTCAGAGGTCCAAACAAATGTTTTTCAAACAGCCACCATATTTGTCTTCTGACCCTCAAAACGGTCAAGATATTTACGGTTCATTTTAAGCAATACGTTTGGTTCCTTTTCTAAAATGATGTTCATGTTGTATGTCTGTGTGCAATATCGTGGGCGCCTTTTAGTAAATGTTAAAAAATTAAAAGAAAGACTTTTAAGCATCATAGACAACTGCTTTTTCACTAAAAGTGGTACGCGAAAAAATAGATATCTAGTGATTGGTTATCATGATACTTATTTTGTGAAACAACACTCTGATTCTACACAAAAATACACTGACGTTGATATAATAACATGCTGGAATTTATAACAGACAACATATCTGTAATGTTCGGAGACGTTGTGTTTCAAAAAACTGTCAGCATATTTATGGGAACCAATTGTGCTCCTTTATTGGCCGACTTCTCCTTTATTCATACTAAACAGACTTCATTCAGAAACTGCTGAATCAAAAGAAGAAAAGGCTAGCGGTGTCCTTTAATTTCACTAATGATCCGTTATGCCAGCATGTGTTCAACATATGAACATTTCATATACAGAGGTAAACTACTCACTGACAAATTATTGAAACAGGGATATCAATAACCGCTTTTGATGTCAACGTTCCGCAAATTTTACGATCGGTATAATAGTCTTGTATTGCGATCACTCTGTTTCAATGAATGAAATGTTGAGTTGCCTTTTCGTCGGCGGTTGTTGAGACGTCTGTACCAATTGTGACGAGAATTCGTTCCTCACGTATTTCATTTGGACTTGACTATGGACTCAAGGCGGGTGTGACCGGTCGACAGGGGATGTTTACTCCTCCATAGCACCTGATCTGACCTCTTGGTTTCCCGAGGTCCGTGTTTTTCCATTTTTGCCTGATTTGTGTCTGTGTCCTGAAAATCCTAAAGATTTATACATTGGAATACATTTTGTAGTAACCAAAAGCTGTATGCTGATTTCATATCTAGAACGGGCACGATTTTGACCAACATTCTTTAATATTTGATCTAGTCAGTGGTCCCGATATCTCGACAAATGACTTAGTCCTAATAAAATAGTAGTTTGTCCGGAATATTATTGATGTACACCTCAATAGATTTAGGCTGAACCAAATTTTCCCTTACAAAAATACCTGTTAAATATTCACTTCACATGCAAACATTTGGCATTCAAATCAGTACAAATATTGTATCTGAAATCATAAAGTGGAGGGGTTCATTAATGGGTTAAGTGCATGGAAAAACAATGTCGTATATTTCAATCACATTTAATTTGATAAATACCTGTCACAATATATGCGCATCCTTTGATTCAAATCTCATTCAAAGGGCGAATGCTTTGCAGTTTTTATAACGTGCATTTGGCGTACTAACAGATTTACCTCTATTACAGAGGTATTTGATACGAACCAGGAGGGATTTCCGTGGCCGAACGGTTAGAGTATCACGCTTTAAACCACGACACCTCTCACTTCTTGTCAGCTCGGGTTCGAGTACTGCTGGAAACTAATCTGATTTCGTGAGAAAAATTGCCAGTCTACTTACCGATGGTTTCTTTCCGGGTACATTGTAACCGGTTTTCTTCCAATATCATTAGATACTGACCGCTAACACATGACTAAGAATTTTGTGTCTGTCATAAAACAACAATAAAAAACGAACTAGAAATGATACCTGACACACCCGATCGGAGGTGATCTCTTAAACATTAAACATACCCTGCTGGTGCGATGTATAACAATTTAAGATTTGTATTTTGAAACCAAGTCATGGTCAACTAAGTCAACATGAAACAATTTACCGGAAAATGTTATACAGAAATGTATTGTTTATCAATTACGTCATTCCTCATTAAACAGAGGAAGCATAAATGGAAATTGATATGTGTTTCATTTTTATATATCTTTTGATATTTAAAAGGCAGTAAATTTGCTAAATGGAAAACAAAAACCAAATGCAGAAAAATCTTTATTCCAACAGGAAATCAAATAAAGAACAAATATGTACTGGAGATGCAGAATTTCAATTTGATAATTAAAATTGTGTATTCCATAACAGAAGATATCTGGCAAAAATATTGATTTCTTTAACTTGCACAGCCGTTAAAATGTGATAAACTTGTTAAATATGGTATCTTAGCCAGATGTTTCACAAATATGATTGTATGGTTTTTCCCTTTAGGATTCGATAAAACGTTTTTCATTTTCTTATCAGAAAACAATTTGAAAATGGTATTGGCTTACTAAATTATTAGGGTTATTAAATACCGTTATATCACCAAACTCCTTGGCGTTTTGATTTAATTAAATTTTGTTATGCAATTTGTAATAGTTTCATAATATTTATTTGAATTACAGGTCGACACCCAATTCTTTATTGTCAATCTGCAGTTTACAATAATCATTTTCAGAATCTTGTCAGTGGTAGACAGGGAAATGTAAACAATGTATTTTTTGTATATCGTGACAAAGCGACAAGAAGATATAAATTCTATGCCCCAAAGAGCTGTCTTCATTACAATTAAGATTTTAAAGTCCAATAACTGGCATGTAATGACGAATGTTGGTCATCATATATCAACCAAACTGTCTAATTATTAATATGTTTTGCAATCCATAGGAATCAACCATTTGTAACAAAGAACTATCATATGTTAAAGCATTTCGTCTCCATGGAAATACAATCTCATAGGGCAGATCATTACGATTTTACGTTTCTGTCGTCAAAAATGAAAACCTAAATTAATCTTATTTTAGAGGTTCAAATACCGCAAAGCCTGTTCATTTAATTGACGATCTAAAATCTGCTTAGTTATAAGAATTTTCGAGGATTATGTTGATGATCTAGATTTTTCTATTGTATAAACGATGTCCATGGCAACAATTTAATCTCCCGCTAGTATTAAAACGTCCCATCACACTGATGTCGATCCATTGTGGACTTGAAAAATTCGCTACACACTGAATATTGTCAATACATCAATTAGGGTATAGAGTGTAATTCAGTATTTCCCACGTTGTCTTACGAAAGGGTTTTGCAAGGTTGACTAATAATTCCGACTTTTCAGTTATATGTACCCTCATGGACAGATCGGAATGGTTACTTGAGTTGATTAAGACTTTTGTCCCCTTTAACCTGCACTGTTCATTAATGGGAAGAGACATTAACACTGTGAGGGTACTTGTCACGGCATCACTGTATTGGAACACGACCATAGCACAGTTAAATATTTGTGACACAATACTTTTAGATTGTAATGTGGTGTCTCCACTTAATCGGAATGTGATTGACGGGTCGTAAAGCAAAATTTAAGCAAAGAAAAAAAACATTGTGTAAGATATTTGTTACTTACAGGAAAGTTAGATGTTTCTTCCAAACACAGATTAAAAGCAAAATGGACTGTATGGCTGCTGTAAATATCTTTAATTGCCTCTAATGGTTCGCATCTGTTTTATTCCATTGCAAAATCATAGAAAGTAATCGAATTGAATAAGAATAAAAGATATCTCCTATTAGTTTGGAAAAGATTTCCGGAATTAAAAAAGGATACAATTTAATACGTCTCCGAGGGTTTATTGACATATTTTCCTTTCTTTTTGACTCTGTTCATCTTGACTTCTTCTTGCATGTTTTGGAATTGTTTATTGCCGAATTATTGGTTCTCAGACGTCGCTTTCTATGTCTTAATACTCTTTTTGAATTTGTATGGCTACCTATAAAACTTAAACTCATTAATCTTACTGGCATGTATACTTAGAAAGGATAAGTGTGTTCGTTTAACTTAAACTTTGTTAACAATGGTATATCTGTCGTGTATTAATTGACGCATATTTACATAAATGATAAGTGCGTTCGTATGGATTGTCAATTGCCTATAAAAACAAACATGTACTTGGAAGCATAATGGGTATGCCTTTTCCTTGTAAATTATTTATGGTAGCGGGTCCATTATTATTTGGCCTCCAAAATAAATTAACATTGACATTATCCGCACTTGATTTCAGCATACTTTCAACATGCAGAACAAACATACAGAGAGATGCTGCCTATGGTGTAGTCTGTATGCTTGTTAACTTTCTATCATGGTGTATCTTAGATATGTATGGGGGAAGTATATATGCTAAAGAGGGTAAGTTTTGTTGGCCGTTCAGACAACAACAACAACATCAACAACATCAACAACAACACAACAGAATAACAGTTTCAACAATTCCGTAATGATATAAGAATCCCATATTCCAAAGTTTTAGTCGCACGATGATCACGAGACAATACATACAAATCGGGCGAAAATTGGACACACGGGTCTCTGAAAATCCTGAGGTCGAATAAAGTGTCATGGAGGAGGAAGCACACCCGCCTTGCGTCGATAGATAAATTCAAATGAAATAATTTAGGAATGAAATCTCGTCATAATCAGCAGAGATGACACAACAACCAGTATCGAGACTTCAACATTTCCCTCAGTGAAGCACTCTAATTGGAAACTAGGTAATTATTTCAACCGTATAAGTTGAGAAATGTTGACATTTAATGATGATGATGATGATGATGATGATATCTTGTGACGACAACTTATCATTTAGAAGTTTTCCTTTGTATATGAGATGTTCCTGATCATGATGTACACGGTCTGACATATTTCCTCTGTATATGAGATGTTCCTGATCATGATGTACACGGTCTGACATATTTCCTCTGTATATGAGATGTTCCTGATCATGATGTACACGGTCTGACATATCGGGCGAATCATCTGCCAAATATAAACACAATGTCATGGTGAAAAGGGATATTACTACATAAATGTAGAAAGTGGACCATTAGAAAACCAGATTCACCCCGTTTGTCGTAAAGCTTGGTTTGTCTGTGTAGAAAGTAAACTCTCCGAGTATGAAACATAAGTATTATATTAAATTTCACATTTGAAACATTGTACGTACGGGTAGTTTAATGCCAATTCATTACTATATTTATTCTAAGAATTGGTTTAGAAAAATAAGCATTGATATAAAAATTCCTTTAATTTATTTTCCCTTGAAGTTGAACAGATCTTCACCAGAGGTGTGAATCCATATGACCTCATATGAACTGCAATAGCCCTGGACAAGGGGACATGCAATTTATAATTTCTGTAACCTGTTTACCAGAAATACTATAAACAAAATGTAAAAAGAGTTGGCCCTCTTTTTAATAAGAACTTATTGTTCACCGTAGACGGATGACAATAGACATAAATTGTATAACCGCATTATTGTATAGATGACGATAGGAAACGAGAAGAAATGTGTAGCCTAAGTGAATTTATGTGTCTTTATCTTTTTAATATGTTACTGTCTATTCTTTCCGATGCATCACATTGATATTTCTATACTTTAATCTTGTTCCATTTAACTTTCCAGCAGAAACTATCTTACTTCTGATCGACAGTCTTTGTTTTCATTATTCAACGTTCCTGTTTGCCCGATGATTTATGACCGCCTTCGTTATGTTATCTTCTGCTGCTGTTGTTTTTTGTCGAAGACCACATTTTGCCTCAAATTAATTGATGTTTTTTCGCGCCTTTGCAAATGTCTGATGCCTAACTCGACAGTTAGTAATTGGCCTGACTATATGTTCACATACCGTATAATATCTTAAAATGGATGTAGATTACTTTCTCTCATTTCGATGTCCTTATTATATGAGATTTTTGCAATACATTATAGTGTCAACGTGTTTCTAATTGTGTTCTCACTCGGTCTGTATGGACATTTAGTCAGTTATGTATATGTTTTCATGGTTGGAGATTTATACCACACTTAATAATTTTTCAGGTTTTTAATTGTGAATTTGTAATTTAAAATTAACTAGTTACAGTGTACAATAACATCTCTCCGCATTTAACTTAATATCTAGTAATACACAAACATGGGCTTTCTAGAGATGAATGACGATGCACGATTATCTAACCACCTGTCCATGTAGGTATCTGTTCCTCCAGTACATCTTTACCCACAAAGTCAAAAGAGGATTTTGAATGGATTTAATTAATAGAATATTATACGATTGTAGTAAATCTTTCTGAAAAATTCTCCTTCTCAGAAATCAATAAAAATAGTTAATACTTTTTTCGAATATTGTATACATGTTTCATTGCATTGTTCCTAAAGTTACATATCATAATAAGAAACACAGGGTGCGAAATAAATATAACATATATGACGCTTTACAAAGATAATGTGTTTTTTAGTTTTTAAAACAATTCTTACATTCCTATGTATGTTGTAAAAGTCGCTTGAGATACCCAAGTTAGAAACTTTTCAATTCCAATTGGTTAACTTAATATTTTTATATAAATACCATTCTGGACCTGACATTGTTATTTACAAAATATATAAGAATATACGATTTTTATGCCTATGTATAGCTCTTATTTTTTATTATACATCAAACAAAAGAAGAAAAAATGAAAAATCTATAATTTTTATATGTTTTGTTAAACATACCTACTGGCCCTTGAAGACTTTTTATAAACAGACTTGACACATGTAAGTCTACAGACTGTTTACTTAACGAATTAACGCTTGTAAGAGTGCATTTATTGTCATTATGGATGCTGTTTGAATGACAGATCAATAGACTGGTGCCCGCTAGGATTTTACATTATTATAGTATTATTATAGCAAGAAATTGAAATATATCTTATACAATTATAACAAGTAAAATGAAAACGTACCATTAGATTACAACATGTTGGATATGGAATGGTCTCAACATAAAGAACAATTGCAAATCGAAAACGGGATGAAACCAGGTGTCCAGAAGGACTAAACGTCTCCCGATGGCATGCTTCACCAGTCGGAAATGTTTTATGGAAACCTCTCGAATTCGTTGAAAAGGTCATCAATTAGTTTTAAATCTAGCTATAGATTGGTAATCAAACGGTTAAGAAACATATTCATTGTTTCATTGGGATTTCTTATCAATTTCGTGTTCATTTTATGTACATATACCTTTTTGGCATTGCTGATATTTCACCATAAAAATCTGATCTATCTGTTTAATCTGATGATTATTTTCATTTTCTTGCAATACAAAATGAACGTTATCAATACCTGGTAAGACATTTTTGACACATGTTTTTAGTTTTTTGCGCCGCACTAAACAATGGTTCAGTCATATGGTGGTGTTCCCGGGAAGAGACCACTGACCTTCCGCAATAAATCTGAAAACTTAAAAAGAATAATCGAGACTCGACCATGCGCTGACCAGAAGTTAATGGTGACTAAATGGTGCACAGTTTAATGGTCTAACCATTCCGTCTCGGATGTCCCTGGTAGATTATACAACGATATTCCAATTCACTATTAGATTAACACATATTTGTGTTATGTCGACAATCATATACA
Source organism: Atrina japonica (assembly GCA_030159075.1). Taxonomy (NCBI): domain Eukaryota; kingdom Metazoa; phylum Mollusca; class Bivalvia; order Pterioida; family Pinnidae; genus Atrina; species Atrina japonica. The sequence goes on along the minus strand of BROG01000248.1, from coordinate 632,537 downwards.
TCAACTTAGTTAATAGCGACAATTATTAACATTGGAGTATACTGACAAAGAAGTGTACACATTCGAGTTAAAACGTCAGTGATTTACATATATATGAGTAATATTAGCATATTTGAGTTATATCGACAAATTCTGAAACACAATCGTATCATGGATGACATATATATTCGTGCTTTAATAATAGAGCTTCCAAAATGCACTTTCATTCTAAATTCACTCTCACATCTACGAACGACAATTCCAATTTAAATGTGAATTTTCAGGAATAAAGTATTTCAATTGTAATGATAAAGGAAGTTAGTCTACAAAAATATAAACAACAATAACAAAACAATAACATCAAAACAACAACAATGAAAACGCAAACCTGGATACGAAGAAAGTTTTAAGAAACATGAGATATTTTTACAGAAAATATTGTAGACATTTTACATATAACATTTTATACGGGATCGGTTTTTTCTCCAATAATGTGTAAATCTCTATTTTGGGACTGCTATAAATCATATACAAGAACAGGAGTAGGATTCATATTAGCATTAAAGATAATTTATGAAATGAACATCACGAATCGATATTCTTGAGAACCATTATAAAACGTATAAAACACTATAATTGCTTGTTCAAAATGGTTTCGAAAATCATACCATTAGAAACATGCGTGTTTTAAACCAGATAGAATTCATGCAGTGAAATTTGTACATTTGGTATTAGTTATTGTATAATCATTACACACAGTACGTCCAACACACATGGCAATTCCATAAAACACCTTGCTATCTTTAACATACGAATTAGCATAAATATGTTCGACACCTGCTTGTTGTGTTTTTTAAATGAATGTGTATTTCATGCAAGACATGAAAACAATTAACTTCTTAACGTGTTAGATACAAATGCACATGAGAAGAATTTTGTCGAACCATTTTGTGTATAACAAATGGTTTCAATTCGTTTACGCATGTTTTGATAGACGGAGGCAAAACTACGTTGGCGATATCCCCCTTACAATCGTATAGCTACCGATTGATATTGTCGATGAGAGGGTATAAAAGAGGGATAGGAATGAAAAACAAAAGTAGGGTAATAGAAAACGTATAGACATCAGTACATAGACACACATACATATGTGATGTAAATGAACGCTAACGTGACAACGTGGGCGATACTGAAAATAACAGAAATATTTCGAAAATCTAAATACGTCCTAGTTTTGCAAAATTATGAGATATATATTCGATATAGAACTTAATAGTAACACAGCAGTTTGAATTATAAACTTAGAGCGATCTGAAGGCAAATAATACAACATATAAATAAAATTAATGTCTATATGTTAAAGGTGCTGATACCTGTATGTGGTGAGTGAGAAATATATTTTATCTGGCGGTTGCCAGATGAAATATAATTCACACGGAGCACATAAGCGCTTCCGCAAAAAATATATAAAGGGCTTCCTTTTTTCCTGTTCATTCATTTTTCATTATTTTATTCACTTCTCAATTTAATAATCCTACTCATCATCATCATCGTCTTCGTCGTCATCGTAGTCATCACCATCGTCGTCGATGTAATCATCATAATCATCATAATAATAATAATAATAATAATAATCGTCGTCGTCGTCGTCGTCGTCATCTTCGTCATCGTGATAGTCGTCGTCAACATCATCATCATCATCATCATCATCATCGTCGTCGTCATCATCATCATCATCATCATCATCATCATCATCATCTTTAATAGTTTATTATTATCTTTATCATCATTATGATTTTGGTGAACCCGAAAGATTCTTATGTAATTGCAATTTTTTGTCAAGAAAGAAAACAAATTCATATGTACTTTACCCGTAGTATCAGAAGACCTACTGGGATATGCATTATATGCACAGGGATGTAGAAATGTACATATACAATTTCAGCATGCGCAAAAAAGAAGTTAATTGCAGATAAATCAATTACTTATTCTGACGGGGACACTGAAGATTCACTTAAACGTGCAAGCCGTTGCAATATAAGTGTAATGAATGTATGGAAGCCCATGAGTACATGTTTATAGACATTACGATATAAAACGTATGCAGCTACATGAAACTTCTGTTACAAAAGAAATGGATTCATGTACATATTATTTTATGCTTTTTCTGATATATTATATATGTAGACTGTCAATATGGACTAATATCTCTATATTAATTTCCACATCAACAGTAAAGAAATTTTAAAATCATAAAATGTCATTAAATGTCATTAAATGCTATAACATATTGTATACTATTTCAATTCAATTATAGTTGAATAACGAAATCCCCCTCCAGAGTGAAATGAATAGCTAGTGTTCCTTAATTTATGCTCTCTCATTGATTCTGGGGATAAAAAGATTACACACCTTTGAGTCGTCTGCGCAATCTGCCATCATTTGTGTTAAGATTGGCGACTCCTAACTTTCGATGCTGCAGTGTATCGGTGCCTGCCAAATACTATTATGTGAGACACACACACACACACACACACACACACACACACACACACACACACACACACACACACACACACACACACACACACACATATACGCATATATATATATGTATATTTATAGAAATACATATATATATATGTATATCTATATATATATATATATATATATATATATATATATATATATACTGTTATCTAAATAATGCAAATTTTGCAAAAACGATGTTGGAAATAGTTCATTTTCATTTACTGATTGGCTGAAATTAATGTTACATCGACGTTTAATATCTTTTTACTATTAAGCTATAACTCAGATATTAGCATTTGAGGTTCACGTACTTGCTATACAAGAAGGCACACATCTTAGTATCATTTTACTTTTACTCTCGACGAAATGAATTATTTTATTTTTATTTCAACAAAGATAAGTTTCCATATTATGTTATAATATCATTAAACTGAAGAAATGCGTTAAATTGTTTCGCTAATTCCACAGTCAATGAAACTTAGTCTATCCTGTTCAAAACATATACTTCGCTACATGAAACACTAAAAATGTTTCTTTCTCATTAGTTTCTGTTAAATTCGTTATTATTAAAATTATATATTATTTATTATTATTATTATTATTATTATTATTATTATTATTATTATTATTATTTTATTTATTATTATTTTTGCCAATTATATAATATATACATACCCAAGAAACTGTGCACCAGCTTTTACAGCTTGAGACAGTAAAATTTAAGAAAAACACTTTAAATGGAATTACAAGCGTATATTTGATTATAATTAGGAGTAACAGTGACATGTAAGCCATAATCTTGAATTGATAAAGCTAATATCATAATTGCCATGCTGATTTGTATACACATGTCAAATTTTATTATTATCAGTTTGGTCTTTACTATACTGCATATTCCGGTTACATACATTCTACTCTGAAAATGGAAATCCAGCAAAGTATGATGAGGATTTAAGATATCATAATTGTGGCAAAACAGGAGAGAATGTTGCTGCAATGAAATTAGTAAATAAGAACAGTTTTCAGTTTAATACTTGAACGTAATTATGATAGTATGCTATAGTGCCTGATACCTATATTTATCCATCATATCTGCTGTCTCAGTGATATTGTTATAAATAATGTGATATTAATGTCTGTTTATGTCCCATACAGATAATTTATAATACCATATCCAGGATGATTTTGACATTATTTTCAAGATGACTGGATACTCAGCGCATAATTGTATAAAACTAAAAATTACGTAGGCGAGGGACATTCTGAATCTTTGTCTAATATGATCTCAGTATTGTAATTAATATCATAAATTGACAGGTAAAATATATATGACATGTATTGATTAATTTTAGGTATCTACGACGTCTTCTAAACTGTCTATAATCAAACTAATATAAATGTGTTGCCACTGAATCTAACATATTGAGAACTCGCTGTCGTAAATTTATAATGATAATGTATTTCTTTTCAATGTTGAGAAAAAACTTTGACCGTCATAAAACATTTAAAGACAAATACTACATAAATGTTTTTATCCGTATCATCAGACTGCACTTGATCGTTGTAGAGAATGGATTTAACTAGCTCTCATTGAATCCATCCGCTAAAACGATCGCTGATGATACGGATAGAAACATTTGTGTGGTTTTGTATTTATTACATCCTTATTTATCTATTGGTATACACAAATTAAAAAACCCATTCCACTTTTAACGACGCTATCAAATATTTTGGATGACATGAGTCCCATTTTAAAAAAGTTGCTCCGGCGAAATTTCCGTATCTAACTACAGTGCAACACGACGTTACGTATGGCACCGGCGTATTGAAATCTGTACTGTAACTGTATTGTTGCATATGCATGTAATTAAAGGGTTTCTTATATGGTAATACATACGCTATTAATAATCTTCATAATCGTTCTGATGACTAATGAGACACTTAACTCAGATCCAATATAGAGCATCGCGCTTTACACCATGAAGTCCATCACTTCTAATTAGCGTGGTTCGAGTCCATCTGGAATTTTAGCTGATTTTTGGAGGAGATTACCAGTTTACATGCAGAGGGCCGGTGGTTTTCCCGGGAACTTTATAGCTGAATACTCTCCTCCATCTTTAAAAACCGACAGCCACCATAATCATAACTGAAAAACTGATAAATGTGGTGTAAAACGTCAATAGTACACAAAGAAAAACAGTAAAGAACTATGACATGAATCAACAGCATAAGTGAAATTTGTGTTTACTTCATCTACAGCTGATATAGGCTAGGTGTAAACATCTCTATATAATCCTCACTGATAACAATTTTTAAATACATGTATCTGACATAAATTAAACAAATTTGTGCGTTTCTATAAAAAATATTAAAGTACATACGATTAATCAAAGTCTTGACAAAATTTAATCTCTGCGTCTTAAGTTGAATATATCTTAAACTTCAATAAACCATCTTTTATTAAAGGAACTAGTTTCTTTGGTTAAGTAGATATATTTAATTACTAAGAAAATGACGATGTAGACATAAGTCTTCTTTGGTTCTTGGATCATATACATCTTTAAATAAAACCATGATTCCAAAGAGATAAATATTGAACATATGAAAGAATACTAATGGGTATTAATGGGATAATTAAGGAATACTTTTACATTAAGATATGGTTTAAAAATTGTAAACATTCCCATTTGCCATGATTGCATGTTTTTATGGAAGAAGAACGAACTATTAATGTATGTAGATTGTACATCATACGGATAAAACACGTGTACGGCAGGTGCGATATTTTCTTATATGGACTCAGTGACGGTCGGAATTGTAACTGAAGTCTTATTATATTCACATGACAATTTAATAGGTTCCGTAATTATAGGACATAGCCCGTCCTAATTTATATCGATATTGAAATATACATGCTGATTTATTTCAATCGATATGTTATCCCTTTATGTTACTAGTGTTATGTAATGTTAATTATCTATACTCCCTATACTGAGTCTGTCTAATGATATTTACTTCTGTTTTCTTTGTCGTCGGCGCCATTATATTTTGTTGTGTCTGTAGACAAACAGTGATAAATGATCTTTTTACTACATATTGTAACATTCGTGCATTCTTTTGCATAAAACATTATAAAATAAACTCTGGAAAATAAAAATTCAATTCGCTTGAGCAAGTAAATGACGAATTTCACAGTTGGAAATACATGAAATTACATAATAATTCATAATTATTTCAGGAAAATATGCTTTCACGTATACTGATAAAAAGGAAAAACTCTGGAAATTTTATGTGTAGAACAGGAATGGGTTACAATGTAAAAAATGACAATATTTCTAAAATTGTATAATGCACATACACGTTTCCAAACATCCTGCACACCACTATTATTTTCAAATTGAGAATTTGTTAAATGCAAGTCATTCTGTTCTCAAGACTTTACCGTTTATGTATTGAAACACCTACTACTACTACTACTACTACTACTACTACTACTACTACTACTACTACTACTACTACTACTACTACTACTATTACTACTACTACTACTACTACTACTACTACTACTACTACTACTACTACTACTACTACTACTACTACCACTACTACTACTACTACTACTACTACTACTACTACTATTACTACCACTACTACTACTACTACTACTACTACTACTACTACTACTACTACTACTACTACTACTACTACTACTGCTGCTGCTGCTGATGCTGCTGCTACGACGACGACGACTATTACTACTACTAATGCTGCTCCTGATTCTACTAACACCACCACCACTGAAAATAACAATAATAATAATAATAATAATAATAATAATAATAATAACAATAATAATAATAATTGTAATAATAAAAAAAAAAAAAATCAATAGAAGAAGAAGAAGAAGAAGAAGAAGAAGAAGAAGAAGAAGAAGAAGAAGAAGAAGAAGAAGAAGAAGAAGAAGAAGCAGAACTGATCAAAAGCATAACAAAAAAGAAAGGAAACAGAAAGCAATATAGCGTTGCATTGTTGTTGTGCTAGTTCTCCAGATGCGCTCTCTATGATAGCGTGTCTTTCAGATACTTTGCAAATATCACTTCTGATATTAAAGCTATAAAACTATTTAGATTAAGAAAATATTTTCAGATTTTATAACATACAAATACTTAATGTATGTGTCAAGATGTTATAAGAAATTTACTTCTCATAAAGTGTTATGATGTAGTAATTTGCAAACATTTAAAACTTTAACAATTATAACAATTATTGCAACAATGTACTTTTTCAAACAGTAAAATATCCGGAAAGAATCACGTAATTTTGTTTGGGTTTTATGTAAATACTTTGAATTGTTATTTACCATATAGACATAAAGAATTGCAAAGTATACCACGAATTGAACATATGGAACATTTAAGATAAGCTTAAATCTAAGTGTAATACCTAAAGTATGATAAGAGCAGCATCATATACTTTTAGATAAATAGTCTTAGGTATGCGCCAATTTTCTTCAATTTATAATCTGTTTATATTTCACAAACTAATGATTATCACTTATATTTACACATTTCTATATATCTTATAAACATACAGAGATGAGCTACAGCGATACATTTTACTCATTGACCCATGTGACCATATTTTGACTCATCCATTTCAAAAGAATGGTAGAGTCCATTGTCATCACTCTGGCGTGTATAATTTATAATCCAAATTTTCAAAATGACTGTACATTCAATACTAACTTGTGAATATTGATATTAGACTTTACGGTCACTGATTTGGGTGAGTCTAAATGTGACCACTGGGGTTGATGAGTTATCATATTATGGTCCTTACCTGAGGGAACCGTTCTGTTATAGTGTTGTATGTAGAGACTCTTTAGACAACATGCATTTTAGTAGAACGGTCCACAAGGGCAATATCAGATTACTTTCAGTACAACACAAACTCTACTCTCTTCTGGGTTCATAGTACTTGACGTCGTGAGCATTTGACTTGGCAAGAAAACACCAGCAACCAAAGGGGAATAACTGTGTATGTTGTTACTTATAGTCATCTCTTGTCAATAGAGGATAGATACTACACTATTAAGACTAAACCGAAATATCTAGCCGTTATAATCCGCTCACTAATCGGATTGAATTATTCGAGTTTGGTTGAGAGTAAGTACTTATCCAATCAAAATACAGGGGTCTAACATGTGATGCAATTCACTGGGGCAATACATAACCCATTGAATGCATGTACTGAACTTAAAAGTTACATATCACATGAACATCTGTTTTGAGACTTTTTTCAAAACTATACCGTTTGTACTACATCGAAAACATTCAAGATAAAAGGTTGAATTTGAAATTTGAACGTAAAACAATTAATGGCTGAACATGAATTTATTCATGTATATCAATATGAATAACTAAAATGCCTATAATTTGACTTCTTACCTATGGTAATTTAGGACGATTTTAAGACAGTGTGAATATGTGTCCTGTCATAAAAGGGCGGAAATGACCAGTAGCGAAAAAGTTCCAAATATATGGGTAATGAAAATGCTCTAGACGAATGTTTTTGTCATGGAGTAGAGTATGGAAGCATAGGTTGGTATCATATAAGTCCTGATATTAAACCTAAATGTATTGCCAAATCCATATATTATCTATAATAAGAACTCGCAGCATCTTGGTTCTTTCAGTTCTTGTTAACACACATGAGTCTGAATTAGGGATACATATTGGACAGAATACATCAAATGATATAATATGGTTGAAAAAATGATAATATTGATTTTATTAGATTCTTCGAAAAAGCGTTTAGGTGCGGATAGGAATTAAAACAACAAACGAACAAATTATCAACTTATGAAGATGTTAAAAATATGTTACGTCAAAAAATCGAATAAAACAAAACAAAATAAAATAAAATACTAATTAGAGACGTTTAGTTCATTAAAAGAAGGCGGTCGGATACCATATTCGTATTCATCGTGCTTTATTAAAGCACCTTCTCACACAGAAGAGCGTATAAATCGCGAGTACATATCTTATTATAATATTTATCGAAGTTTTATACGTGTCATGTAGAACAGATTCCACTGGCATGCTGACATAATGCTGACATATTTTTCTAAAGTATTTTGCAGTGTTAAAGACAAGTCAGAAGCACGGATTCGTGCAAGTATTAAATCAAGGTTAAGTTTCTGGAATTACGAACAAAACCTATTTGATGTTTTATGAGCCTTTAACGATCTATTTCCGCTAAGTGATAATAATGACTGCTCGGGGATAATTTTCATTAATATAGCCAGTTGTTTAAGTGTATCACAAAGTTTTTCAATTTATCTCATTCGTGCGCCTGCTTCTTTCAAATTTGTTACGTGTTTTAATCTTTGACACTCTGTGATATAAATTACAGCAACTGTTCCGTGATGAAACAAAGCTAATACATTACAAAACAATTTGTATGCAAAACATTTCGTGTCAATACTTTTCAGATAGAGAGCCCTGTGTTTGACATGTTGCGCTTCATGTTGATGCTAATTATGTTGTAACAAATATTAAATATTAGGATAATGGATTCATAGTAACTAATATATTTTGAACTGCTCTTGTGGTTTGTTTTCGTTTAGTTGTTTTTTGTTTGGGGGGGGGGGGTTCAAATTACAATTTAACAATCAACAGTTTAACTTTCTGTACCCGATCCTTAGCTTGCAAATTTGTTGAATAATAATGAATTACTTCCCTGTTTCTGTATAATATTACTAATACGGTCAGAACCCTTCACACCATGAAAGACACGTATACACTGATTGGTGTATAAAATATCTTGTGTCAATACACCTCTAATATAAGGGTCTCTTTGCGTCTTATAACGATGGTAATGATATAAAAAGAAAAATCAACATCATAAGACAATGAACGTATTGTGACTTAGATATCTTGGTCTCTTGAACTAATGTTTTGGTTGAACTTCATATAACAGTTTCAAGTTCAGTTTATCTTCTGTTTAACAATAACCACATGTCTTTTCTGTTGCATGTTGAGTAACCAAAAGGGACTATATGACGCTTTTTGTTGTCTTTTGGATACGACAAATATCTTTAACAAAATAAATATTATAAACATAATACCAAAGTTATAATAAAAAAAGTAACACATTCCGAAATATTGGTGCTATTAAGAGTCATATGTAAATTTGTATCCAAATTTGAAAAATCTGAGTAACACCTATGATAAAACTTTCCTGAAAATTAATATTCGACAGTGCTTTAGCATTGGAACGGCTTACCAGTTGATATCACGACCTCAATAAGTTATATGAAAGCTTCTTACTGCCGTAATGTTCATATTTACCAAGTACTCTGCCAAAATGCATCCTTACATCAATATATAAAATATGGTAGTAATATTTAGCTTAAACAAATTCCCAAACAAAACAGAAAAATGAAAACAAATAAAACAAAAACAAAAACAACAACAACAAAAACAAAACAAAACAAATACGAATCTACCCAATCCACTCAGTCATGTAATGGCAAAGTTATTTTGAAAACATTCTGTCTTCTTGATCCGATACGATAAAATCTAATTATGTCATGAAACGTTAGACAATTTATTAGTTCCTATAATTTTTATTTATGTAACCACAGTCAAAACTTACTAGAAAAATCTGTCATACATATTACCGGATTTGTAGAATAGATAGAAAATAATGATATGTGGGAGAGTAAACTCCCTAGTCAGACTATTATTTTCATAACCAAAGAGATAAGCCTCTTTAATTCGAGTATTTTATTTTGAATGCACAAATAAGCCTGTTGAATTCGAGTTTTTTATTTCCATTACTTTGAATTCTTGATGTACTCCAGACGCAGTGTAAACAGTAAAATGTCGGTTGATGTCCCATGTGTGACTTTTTGTTTCTCCTACAAATCACTGATCAATCGTCAAAACTGAAAATGATGAAATATTTCGAGGCCATTGAGAATAATAAAATAATATCTTCATTCAACGTACGTGCATTATGGGAAACATAAAATTTGGCGACATTAATTGGATTATTTGTTCTACGATTTTATTACCTTTCATGGTAGATCCCATTGGTCTTTTGAAATGACAATAATTTACGGAAGGTAGTACAAGAAGTTTAAAATAACCCAATGAACAGGGTATGGTGTTCGTACACGTGGACTCAAATATCAAAAGATATAGAATCGGAACATATGGTAATACATATGACACCAGTTTGAGGGAGGGATAGAGAAATCTCATATCCGAGTGCACACAATTCTGTTTATCCCTGAAGAGACTTGTCAAGTCATAGATTTGCTGAACTTTGTGCATGAGGTGTTTGATGCTTTTCCGCCACGTTGAAACAGTATTTGTGCTTCCATTTTTCTTTACAAACAGACGGCAAAAATAAGCATGAAGTAGAACCGGCGATTTAGGAATGAGTTTATCTCACCAGGGTGAAATTAATAGATATATCATGTGTGTGAGGAGTGGATGAGAAAATCTCATCCCATGTGGTAAGAATCTGGTTGTCCAATCCGAGGTATCCCGGGGATTGGACTTTCAGACTCCTCTCACGAGGGTTGATATTTTCCTTTCCACTCAACACACCCTTGTTTGATTATTCTTCTCCCATGTTTCAAACACTGGTTTATGTACTTTAATACACTTATTCTCATCGCATAGCTTAGAAGTCCTACCTTATAATATGACATTGTGACTTCATAGCGAGTGTGGCTTGTCTTCATCTTAGGGTGTGGACAGAGAAATTCTGGCCTGGCAAAAGGCAGATACGCCTGTTCAAGGTAGGAGAAAACATTTCCCCGACATCTAATTTAGCGGACAAATCGGTCTCAGGTAAAAGGTAAACGGATACTGTTAACCGTACACGTCGAGTATATATATATATATATATATATATATATATATATATATATATATATATATATATATATATATATATATATATATAACTAAACTAGTAACGGAAAAGAAATTAACTTACCACATTCTGTTGAAATGTGCTTTCAGTTTGGGTAAGTCTAATGGAACTAACACGTACACATCTGAACTCGTGCCTCTCTTACTCTACCCACGTGTACCTATATTTTTCTCACCTGATTGCACACATCAACGTCTGTTAAATGCTTATTTCCGGTAGAAGTTGAAAAAGTTGTCCCGCGAAAATTCAAATTAAAGCTATATATATCATAGCGTTGTGAAAAAAATATACATGCTGACGTCACAACACCCCCATTGCTTAAGAAAGTTCATAACTTTTCAGAGAAATAATCACATGTATATTACAATGATTGTCACAACAATTAAATTCTGCTTAAAAAATCTGCTCCGACATTGTCGGATCCTTTGATACAAATAACTCTGAACCGATAAGGCTGTAATTGCATTTGCATTTGCATTTGCAGTCTTTGATTTGTTTAAATACGTCAAGGGCTGGTGATCGGTTTCTAACTGAAATTCCTTTCCATAGAGGTATTTGGCGAACTTCTGTACAGCCCACACAATGGCTAGGCATTCTTTTTCTATGACGGCATATTTACAGTCTCTGGGTAGAAGCTTCTTACTAGCATAAGCTACCGGTTGTAAAACATCATCTGACATCTGAAGGAGTACAGCGCCAATTCCATTATCAGACGCATCTGTTCTGAGAGTGAACCGTTTTTCCATACCCGGAAGTTTCAATATCGGTGAAGAACATAACAATAACTTCAATGTTGAAAATGCAATGTCCTGACTGCTTCCCCAAACTACCTTATTTGGTTGGCCTTTTTTAGTCAAGTCAGTCAATGGCGCAGCAATCGTTGCGAAGTTTGGGATAAATTTCCGGTAAAACCCAGCGAGACCTGTACATGACCTAACTTGTTTCTTGGTAAACGGAACTGGAGCATCTTTGATAGCTGCAATTTTATCGGCATCGGTTTGAAGTGCGTTGTTTCCTATTGTATGTCCTAGGCATTCAATGCTTCTGTATCCTATGAAGCACTCACTCGGACGTACTGTGAGTCCAGCATTTTTTTATTCTCTCAAAAACAAATCTAAAAGAGTTCACATGTTGCTGCCAAGTGTCTGTATATATGAAGACGTCATCGATGAAAATTTCAATATTTGCTACTCCACACAACTCATCATCCGGCAAAAAGTGCGGGTGCATTTACCAACCCAAACGGCATTACATTAAATTGAAACAATCCTTGTGGTGTTGGAAATGCTGTATATGTTTTGTAATTTTCTGCAAGAGGTACTTGACAATATCCTTTGGATAGGTCGATTTTCGTAAAAAGTTTACTACCCGCTAATCTAGAAAAAAAAAATTCCTCAGCACTAGGCATTGGCTCCGTGTCGAATATTGTTACTTTGTTTAACATACGAAAATCAACGCAGAAACGGTTTGTACCATCCTTTTTTCTGACGATAACGACAGGAGATGAATATGGAGATTCCGATGGTTCAATAACGCGAGTAGATAACATAGCTTCAATCTCCTTTTGAATATCGCCCTTTGTACTATAGGGAAGTGGGTATGGCTTCATTCGGATTGGTTGATTTGTTGTTAGAATGATTTCCGCTTCCTTCCGCTGATCATCTGTTATCGTAGAAGCAATGCGAACATCGTTAATTGTGTCTTTGATTTTATTTGTTGGTGATAACTGAATATCTGATTGATTAACAGGATTGTCGTGTTCATCAGTCATGTCGGCAACTATACATGATGACAAAACACCATGATCAAGATTTACATCGTCTGTGTATCTCGTAGTTCTCTCAACATAATGCCTCGGTAAATTCGCATGGAAGGTTTTAATCTTGCCGCCCATATCTATTCGATAATCCAAAGAACCTGTACGATCCACAATGATATATGGACCTTTCCACTGCATCAGTAGTTTATTCGACTTCGTTGGTAGGAGAACCAATACCTTTTCGCCCACTTTCATCTGTTTATCCTTTGCCTTTCGATTGTATTGTATTGCTGTAACTGTTCTCTAGCTAAATCACAAGTTTGTTCTAGTCTCTGACGCAGATCTACCACATACTGATAAGTAGTTTTGGTTTCCTGGTTGTCAAAGTCCTTTGTCCATAGTTCTTTTAAAATCATCATTGGACCTCTGATTGTCCGTCCATAAGCAATTCGAATGGCGAAAATCTAGACTTTCATGAGTAACTTCCCGGTACGCAAAGAGTAAAGGGTTTAAGTAATTGTCCCAACTTCTCGGTCGTTCAGCACACATTCTGCGTAGCATCGTTTTCAATGTAATGTTGAATCGTTCGACTAGACCATTGCAACTCGGATGATATGGTGTTGTTGTCAAACCTCTAATAGATAAAAGTCTACTGATCTCCTTCATTAGAGATGAGGTAAATTACATACCCTGGTCTGATAACATTTCTCTCGGGATTCCTACTCTGCTGAATATATCAACTAACGCCTCTGCAACTTGTTCGGTTTCAATACCCGGTAGAGCAAGGGCTTCTGGGTAACGTGTTGCATAGTCCACCAAAGTCAAAATAAATCTGTTCCCATTGTCTGATACAGGGTGAAGAGGTCCTATGATGTCAACAGCGACTCTTTTAAAAGGTTCATCTATTATTGGCATGTTTCCCAAAGGTACTTTGGAAACTTTTCCTTTTGGAAAGGTTTTCTGGCAAACATCGCACGATCTACAGTATCTCCCTACATCTGCTTGAACTCCTGGCCAATACAATTCGCTTAAGACACGATCAACCGTTCTCTTTGTTGCTAGGTGCCCACTCACTATGGAATCATGTGCAAGGTGCATACTGTTTCTCGGAATTTATTGGGAACAACAAGTTGACGGAAAACTTTTTCCACCTGGAATATGTTGATTTGAAAACTCCCTGAAAATTAGACCATCCCTTTTCTTGTATATCTTCGCATAACCTCCGTTCTTTAGAGTTTTGACAATACCTTGATCCGCATACTGCCTAAACTTCTCCAATGTTACATCGGTTTGCTGTTCTACTTTTAAGTTCTCTTTGGTCAAAAACAGACTTTTTGGTACAGTCAAGGGTTTTGATGGCAAACCTTCTTTCTGTTTCTGTGCTCTGGTTTGCACCAATATTAGTTCGGTGTCTGGCTTCCAATTACTATCTGGCATATCTGGAGATCTTGCTCCCGTAATATTACCTATGATTAAATCATACACTGGTGAAATCATACACCATGCTATTGTATGTCCTTTGAAAAATGGGTTGATCACAAAAATATTGGCTGTAGGCACTGTTATTATAGACCCATCTACTAGACAACATGATTGATAATCTCCAGTCATCTGCTGTTCATTAACTAAACTCTGTCGTACAACTACTCCGCTACAACCAGTATCACGTAATACCCATGCATCTTTATTACCAACACGTCCCTTCAATACTGGCATTGGTTTTATGGATGAATTGTTGTTCTCACAAGATCCATTTATTGAACTCAGCATTAGGTTTCATAGCAACTGGTGCACCTCCACCTCTATAATCTACTTGCCCTCTACCTGGTATTCCTCAATTAGATCCTCTTTGAAATTGAGATGGTGGTGGATGACTTATAACTTGACGATTGTAAGGGTAATCACTTTCTGTCGGCCATGGTTCTTTAACATCCATAACACCATGTGCATTCTGGGAATGGGTTTTCTTTGGGCATTCATATGACACATGGCCTACTTTGCCTATCTGCATTTGTCCTCCTAGGTATTCCACCCTTTGATGTTGACTGATGACACTCTACTGGTAGTTTCCATTCTCTGGTCAATTTTATCTTGACACCTGATGATACTGCCCTAGCATCTTTAAACTGATCTGCCAACTTTGCCATTGTAGTTAGATCTGACGGTATTCTCTCTCTAAGAAATAATTCTAATTCTTTTCCACAACAATTGATGAATTGATCTCTTAACATAAGATATTTTAATCCTTCGTAAGTTTTTTCTGTTTTCGCCATGTCTAGCCACCGTTCGAAATAACTGCCTAGACGTATCGAAAATTGACCGAATGTTTCGCCTTGATCCGGTTTAGTAGTTCCGAATTTTTTTCTAAAACCCTCCTCGGTTAATTCAAA
Source organism: Atrina japonica (assembly GCA_030159075.1). Taxonomy (NCBI): domain Eukaryota; kingdom Metazoa; phylum Mollusca; class Bivalvia; order Pterioida; family Pinnidae; genus Atrina; species Atrina japonica. The sequence continues at coordinate 616,925 of BROG01000248.1, read as the reverse complement.
TCTCTTTAATAATGCTTCTTTCAAAACTTGATAATTGTTTGCTTGACTAACTGGTAACCTTGAGAAAACTTCAAGTGTTCTGCCCTTTAATAACGCACTTAAATGAGCGCTCCACTGTTCAGGAACCCATTTCTGAGTAACGGTGTATCTCTCAAACCTTTCAATATATGCATCCATATTATCCTTTCCCCCCTCAAAGGGGGGTAACTTTGGTCCTTTACAACAATGCATTTGAGAGGAATACATACTAACACTTACCTTTGCCTTGGTTTCTAGTTCCAATATCTCTAATTTCCGTAAATGTTCCCTTTCTGCCATCTGTAATTTCTCTCTTTCCCATGCTATCTCTCTCTTTCTTCGTCTGCTCGTCTCGTTTGACGTTCGATTTCTCGCTCATCTCTAGCTCGAACCTGTTCATCTTTAACAAATTTTTGTAACTCTTCATCTTTGTATCCCATCTCTTTCCCCAACTCTACTAACTGCTTAAGAGATTCCATACTGATTAACACTCACAAACACAAAAACCACAACAAAGTATACAAATCTACACTTACCTTGATTACACCACTGTACAGTTTGCATCGAAAAGTTAAGAAACTAATTCAATCTTCATTTAAAAAAAAACTGTCAACCAACAATGAAACTCCTATAAAACTTCTCACAAAATATACAACAAAATTTCTTTTTGAAAACTTAATTGAAAAATTACTATATATTAATGTGGATTAGAGTCTGACCTATCTGGCGTATCCCACCGCTGCCACCATAAATTGTAACGGGACAAGCAGGACCACTAAATTACCACAAAAATTACAAAGTATCAATTTTAAATTTATTCAAAAAATGAAAAAAAAATGAAAAAATGTGTATATATATAAGAAATGTAAACACTTTCACACACCTCTTACACCTATCAATTAAATGCAATTAAGGGAAGCAACTTCATTTTTGTGTACACAATTTGATCAATTAATTAACAGAGTTATTATTTGATATGTCCACACAGGAATTACTAACAAGTCTTTAATCCTTGGTCCACAAAGAATTATAATATGTCCACTCAGGTATTTATAACGTTCACAAAACAGGTTACAACCTTATTTACTATTGATTTGTCTACTAAGGACTCAGCCCAGTATACAATACAGGATAAAATCCATTTCCACAACTTATTTGTCCACTTAGGAATTTGAATCATCCACATAGGAACTAAACAACATTACATAGTCCACTCAGTAAGTTAATATATGTATGGTCCTCTCAGAGAATTACTGTTCAATTATGATGATATTTTATGCTTCGTAAGTTTTTTCTTATTCCATGTCTAGCCATTCGAAATAACTGCTAGAAATAAATTATGTTTCGCCTTTCTTCTATAGTAGTTCCGAATTTTTTTCTAAAACCCTCCTCGGTTAAAATCTCTTTAATAAATCAAAACTTGATAATTTGTTTGCTTGACTGACTGGTAACCTTGAGAAAACCAAGTGTTCTGAAATACGCAATATAAATGAGCGCTCCACTGTTCAGGAAACTTCTGAGTAACGGTGTATCTCTCAAACCTTTCAATATATGCATCCATATTATCCTTTCCCCCTAAAGGGGGGTAACTTTGGTCCGGTACAACAATATTTGAGAGGAATACATACTTTACACTTACCTTTGCCGGTTTCATGTTCCAATATCTTAATTTGGCGTAAATGTTCCCTTTCTGCCATCTGTAATTTCTCTCTTTATCAAAATCTCTCTCTTTCTTCGTCTGCTCGTCTATTGACGTTCGAATTATCGCTCATCTCTACTCGAAATTCATCTTTAAATTTTTGTAACTCTTCATCTTGTATCCCACTCTTTCCCCAACTCTACTAATGCTTAGAGATTCCATACTGATTAACACTCTAAAGTATACAAATCTACACTTACCTTGATTACACCACTGTACAGTTTGCATCGAAAAGTTAAGAAACTAATTCAATCTTCATTTAAAAAAAACTGTCAACCAACAATGAAACTCCTATAAAACTTCTCACAAAATATACAACAAAATTTCTTTTTGTATTGAAAAATTACTATATATTAATGTGGATTAGAGGACCTATCTGCGTATCCCACCGCTGCCACCATAAATTGTAACATAGACAAAGGACCACTAAATTACCACAAAAATTACAAAGTATCAATTTTAAATTTGTTCAAAAAATGAAAAAAAAATGAAAAAATTGTATATATATAAGAAATGTCTTTCACAACCTCTTACACCTATCAATTAAATGCGCGCACTTCATTTTTGTGTACACAATTTGATCAATTAATTAACAGAGTTATTAGTGATATGTCCACACATTTAAAACTTTAATCCTTGGTCCACAAAGAATTATAATATGTCCACTCAGGTATTTATAACGTTCTAAAAAGGTTAAACCTTATTTATATTGATTTGTCTACTAAGGATCAGCCCAGTATACAATATAAAATATCCATTTCCACAACTTATTTGTCCATTAGGAATTTGAATCATCCACATAGGAATAAACAACGTTACATAGTCCATATAATATATGTATGGTCCTCTATTACTGTTCAATTATGATTTTATGCATCGTGTTATTCCATATTGGAAGCTGAAATAAATTTATTTCTTCTATAACAAAACAAACAATCAAACAAAACATGATGTAACTTGAAAACAAAGATTGAAATATTGAATATTTATTTACTAACCGGAACTTATGCTATTTCCGGTCAATTATATTTCCGGTAAATGTAATTCCGGTCAACATGTTTACAACATGCATGTCAATTAAAATGGCGGTGAATCTGAATATCAAAAAATATTTATTCAATTATAGTACCAATTAAATAAATAGTGGTCTTACTTGAACACTCTCTTACTATTTAGAGATTATCTAAAAGCAATTCTCAAGTATACGTAAAACAAAACCATCGAGTAACTAGTATTAAACTGTATTTTAGGTTGCAACATATGACATAGACAACACATCATTACCACTGTTCTGCCAATCTGTAGCTGTCGATTAGGTCATGCTTGACAAGCGCGCACCTGTATTTCATTTACCTGAAGTAATGACCATTTAAAAAACGTATTTATACCCCGCGAAATATATAATTATATATATATATATATATTATATATATATATATATATATATATATATATATCATATATAAAACGTTAGTAACGGAAAAGAAACAAATATCGCATTCTGTTGAAACGCTTTCACACTAACATTCATAGACATCTGAACTCGTGCCTCTCTTACTCTACTACCCCATACTATATTTTTCTCACCTGATTGCACACATCAACGTCTGCCAAATGCTTATTTCCGGTAGAAGTTGAAAAAGTTGTCCCGCGGAAATTCAAATTAAAGCTATAGATATCATAGCGTTGTGAACAAATATACATGCTGACGTCACACATACATTCATACAAACATGCATACATACATACATACATACATACATACATACATACATACATAACGACCGACCGACCAACCGACCTACCTACCTACCTACCTATCTAGCCACCTCCTACATACTTATAAAAGTTATGTGACACAGAATGGTAAAGTAGTTAAAACTCAGGAGTGTATTTTTACAATAATTTAACATGTATACATAACATGTTCATTCCTGATTTATGACAGTAGACCATACGTTTTATTGATTTGAGTGAGTTGAGTCTAAATGTGATCATAGAGGTTGGTGAGTCAAATATAATTTTACATTTGTTTATTATGTAATTTAGATTGCATTAAATCCACGATCATCTTACGTTGTGGAGAAAATATATTTTCATGCCATATTTTCATTACACATGCGATAAGTATAAATGGTTATTTAACTAACTTGTCAGCAAAACATTTACCAGTTATACGTTCATGTTGGTTGATTTGAGTTTGTACAATGATTGCAAATACAGATTTGAAGAAATGACAATACTAGAACGAAAGTTATTCTTTGTTATGTTTTCCTGAAATAGATCTCCTCATATTTGACAGGTAAATGATATATTATGTTTTTGTTGTAGCAAGTTTCAAAGGCAATGGAACTTACATCTTTTGTTTATGCTAAATTCATTATTATTCTTAATAACAAGGCAGATCCGTGATTATATCTATTAAGTGAAGTTCCTTATGACGGGAGATATATCTGATGATTATAGTCCATATTCTAAACACGTAGCTTTTCATTTGCATCGTACAGTTACGCATAATTATCTGTTATTACGAGTTACACCAATATTACGTAATAAAATGTGCATTAGCTGTGTTTTTTTCAAAATGTTATCTTTCATTTTAGTATTAAGATTAATATACTGTATAAAAAATATACACAGGCATAAAGCGTCTTAAATTCCTGTATATTTTGTGAAAATTGCTTGAGAAACCCAGGTTTGGCATTTCAATTGCAATTGATTAATTCAATCTTACTATTTCTAATGCATATCACACTGGACCTGACCTTATTTTCACAAACATATAAGAATATCATATTTGTTTGCCTGTCTGATTTCCGATTCGAAAACGTCATATATAAGTGAGCAGTAATTATTAAACAGTTAAATCACTCACTCGAGAGTCTCACCTGGTGTCACATATTCAAAACTTATTGATGGGAATTCCAGGACAATTAATCATTATAGTAAAATCTAAAAAGGTGCGATATGGCCAGCCTTGGGAAAACATGGACCTACGAAAAGTCCGGAGGTGCGATCAAGTACACTGGAAAGGAAGGCATTACAATGCTGACCGGACACACCGGATAAAACTTAAAAAAAAAAATATTTAAAATAATGAATCGATAACCTGATATGACTATGGACTCACGGCGGGTGTGATCGGTCGACAGGGGATGCCTACTCCTCCATAGCACCTGATCTCACCCGTTGGTTTCCAGAGGTCCGTGTTTGTCCATTTTTGCCAGATTTGTATTTGTGTCCTGGGCATCCTAAAAATTTATACTTGGTATCTGAGATGTTTTATATTTTTGTCATTTACAGATAATATGCCTCTATTGTAAACAAAAGCCAAACATAAAGATCAAACTACTTGCATCGTCTCATCCTTGTCCTTTTTAAGTACAACAATGCCAACTGGTAGACGTGTCTTTGGACTAGGCGATTTTATTCACCAAGAGAGTAATTGTTAGACAGTTTAAGATTCAACGTTCCTATCGGAAAAAAAATGTGTCTGCGAATTGTCCTGTAGGAATAATAAACCAGTACGTATTAAATGGCACATATTTAATGCACCTTTCGTAAAGCTATGGTAATGCTACTTTTGGTTCCCTCAATGGCAGTGTCTCAAGTAATTAATCTTTATTACTCTGAAAATGCCTCCATAAGGATCAATTCATCAAATGACGCCAACATTACCGCGGAAAAACAACAAATTCAAGATTGACTCAAATCGTTATCTTAAAGTTGTACAAAATTGTCATGTCAAACTATCATATATGCAGTCTTAAAACACGCATGATATACTAAAAACTATACACTGAAAACTGGAAATTAATCATCTCGTAATGATTAAGTAAACGTTTCATGTCCGGTCTCCTCCCGTTTGTGATTCACAATTGTTCCTTGTTTTAAGATTGTTGTTATATCTACTCTTTCACCGAGCTTGACCTTTTTACCGAAATTGACTTTTTCACCGAACTCAAAAGAGGTTTCCATGGAACATTTGCGACGGGTGTGGCATGCTGGTATTTTGTTTGACATAAACTCCGATAAGTGTGATCAGGAGAAAGCAGAGAAGGGATGGACACCTCGATAGATAACAATGTCGTGTATCCAACGATTCTCGTCGTCTGTTTTGATCGACTCAGGAAAACAATTTAATTTAAAGATAATTGAGCTCGGAATTGTTCATTAACTACACATGCAAAAATAAAGCAATATTTATCAAAGAGTGATCAATTACATTAACGACAAAGTAAACAGAAATAGAAACCTTAAATCCATAAAAGCTGGTTATGTTTTGTTACTTTTTCACAAGGTGTTATTAAAATTGCATGTGGCAAATACATCATTGTTATTGCAGTAAAATTAAATTAACATTAAAATAAATAATCACTTTTAAAAGACTGTTGTTCCCATTTGAAGATAAAGTACATCATTGATGTGTATCAATATTCTAAGGGGTGAATGGAATCAAGCAAGAAATTGGCGTCAACATTGTAAATATATAGGTCAAATAAAGCACAGATGTTACTAAGTAGAAATCTGGACAGGTCGGTGTCGTCTACATTACAAACTGATCTTTTACAAAAGATCCGAACACGGTAACTTGCGACATACTTCACCATTATGACGTCACAACTGAATGGCCCGTCAGGCATGTGTAATTATGACATCACAATCAAATGATGTCAAATAGTACACGTAGAGAGCCACGTGTAAAACATTTAGCGATGATTCAATTGTAAAGAGTAATACTTTCTGGGTGCTACTATTCCTTTTTGAATAGAAAAAATAATATGCTGAAGTTATATCAGTTGAATCATTAAGCAAAAAAGTTTAATACTTACTTACTACCAGTTCGGATATTTTGTTTGCTTTGTTGAAATGGAGTTTGACGCCGTACTCAATAATTTTCAGTTATAAGGTAGTGACCAGTTATTAATGTTAGAGGAAAGAATCCGGGCATAATGTACCATGGATGAGACCACTGGACGCTCGCATATTAATTGGCAAATTATCTTACTAGATCAGAAAAGTTTACAGAACCTACCCTAACTAGAGGCGATAGGCCTCATGGTTTAAGACGTTATGCTCTAGCCACTCGTTCATGGGGATCCAAGCATGACTATTTTAAGAAATAACACTTTCCAAATTAATTCGACAATTGATATCTGAATTGACTGTAGACGCGGTTTCATTAAAGATATAAAATTTAAATCATATTTTGATAACAGAACATTTATACTAAACCGGCCCTAATATTCATAAACCATAAATGTGCTTGAAGTGCAATGTTACAATGTTCCGAGTTGTGAATCACATTCCCTCCTTAAGTATGTTGCAGTGCTGAAAAGTTAAATAGTGAAAAAAGCCCAGTGGATTAATTCGGTGACAAGGCAATAGTGTTATAATGTAAAATATGGAAATAATTGACGTGTTTTGGTATAGTGCATGTACATTTATTCAGATAAAGCTTAGAGTACAAAACTTACTTATGACATTTTCTAAGTGTATTATAATTCGCATACGTGTTAAAATTCTTATTTTATCAACATTACAGTAATGATGTAAGAATGTAAGATAAAAAATTGGTACATCTTTTTGGATTGCTATTCATGCATTCGTTTTACTATGTGCTTTCTTTCATTTTACGCATTTCTTTGATATATTTATCTTTCTGACGTGAAAGAAAGGTAAAACAAAGATGCTGCTCTGGAAAAAATAAAGCGATATTTTGAAGAATGTTATTTAACACTATAAAAACACGTCGATTTTTCCACTGACGTTAGAAACTAGATAACATCGACTTTTATACCATTGAAACATATTATCTGTCAAAAACGACGATCTCTTTCTCCATCAAGGGTAAAAAATTAGATCTTTGTTAGATGTTTAACACATTATTTTAATGGCAACAGTCATAGAGGTACAAATTCTAATTTATACATTTCGTAATCTAATTCGTGACAGATCAGGCATGATATAATTCCCTTTGAAATCCATGAGATATAGTGGATTAACATAAAGAGGTCTGATCTGCCGCACCGTTGATACAAAAGTAATGAAAAATGATTTTTTTCCTTGCAGTGAATCATTATGGGATACGTTAAACTTAAAGTTTCCTTGAAAATATTATTTACTTATTTATAAACCATTAAGCTTGGATCTAAGTGTTCTTTTATACGAAGTAAAACATCAATGCACTATGATGATCAGCGCGTGGAGTGTTATATGTTCTTTAAAAACCATTAATTTACTAAATACGACGTACGTGCGAAACCCGCGCTGTGTTGATTTGGAGCTTTGTCTGAAATCTTTTTCTTGCCACAATAATCCAGAACAGTTTTCAGTTTATTAGGTTTGGCCAATAACGATGATAAAATTTAATAAAGTTTCCTAAAATGTTGACCACCTGTTGTGTGTAATATTTTGTGAAATTCTTACCGGCTTTAAATCAAAATTTCTTATAAATTGTTTTTATACGGATAAAATCCCTCAGTAAAAACAAGTGAGGTGATTTCTGTTTTAGCGTTGATTGATCTGAATTTAAAATATAAACAAAAATAGTGATTAGGTTTCAATTTTAAGACATTTATGACATCATATATATCAGACTGCATTTTAGTCAGTTATGTTGTGAATGATATAGTACGAGCTAATTCATTTTTTATCATTTCAAGAAAGGTCAAATCGAACATCAAGGAACGATAACTCGGGTCTCTATAATCATTTCATTGCTGTAACAAAATAACAATTTGTATTCTAATATGTATGATACGATGTAATAAAGTTTACAAAATAAAGTGAGGCATTGTCAAGATAATAAGTTTATATGTAAGTTTATTCTCTATAGTCTTTCAACCAAAATAGAAAAATAAATGAATTGACAGTAAATATACGACATGTACCCGTAGTTGTCTTCTCCTTAATTTGTGATATTTTGTTTGCAAAATGTATCTCAATATCCTTATTTAACTTATTGTACAATTTCAAATTTAGATAATTTTATATAATTCATATGTTTCTCGATATATCAGCATTATTACTCGATGCATTTAAAAATATAATGGTTTGTTCAGTTAGATATTATTTAAATTTGATTGCAATACATAGTGTATTGATAATTATAAATTCTTACAATTACAAAGCCAAATTGTAAGTCAGCATGCCCTATAACATTCGAATGTTTTCACCATTAACATTTTTACCAAGTCAGCATATTTCATCACAAAAATATTGTGTTACACGACAGCATTTGTTTTAACTCATCAGCACTCACAGCATTGATAATATACTGTTTATAGATAAAACATATTGTCAGATGATGCTTTAGTTCAATATAAACATTTTCAGATTATTCACCGACATTGTAATATGGATTTGTTTGATATTAATGATACTATATAATTAATCATTAAGAAGTCCAAAAGACAGTATACAACTATTGTGTGCATTGGGCATAAACATACTATTGAGAAATCCAGATATGGGATCAGGTTTAATGGAGGAATAAGCATTCCCTGTTGGCAGGTCACACTAACCGTCTATCCAAAAATATTATAAACATAATACCAAAGTGGTAGTGCTCAAGACGATCGTTTCTGTCAATTAGACTTCATCAGTTGAGCTCCAATTTTAAACAGATTTTCTAAAAGGAAAGTGGTATCAGACAAGGTCAAATATTAAATCTTAACATACAGCCAAAATCCGTCTAAGTAATGGTCAAAGTAATATTTAAACAATTGAAGAACAATCCTTTGTCACATTGGGTACAGATGATTTAACAATATTATCTTAATACGTAATAATAGCACCGTTTAAAATTCTAAATTCCTCATAAGCTTAAATAGTCATCTAAATACAGGGATTAATATTCAAATAAACATGTGTTCCTCATTGGTTTGAATATCAGTGTCGTTATCTGTTATTAAACGGAATAAAAACCCAAATATCGGGTTTTGTCAAGCAATTACAAAAATGTTTTGATTTATAGTATGTTAAGCTTTTCGTATTTATGTTGATGTAGCCACTGTACTAACAGATAATTCATATGTGTGATTTAAAAACCAGTTCTATCAACAAGCAATTTACTAAGTTTATATTAACGTATCTCGTTGGTACTAACGTTAACATGGTAGGCATTTACTGCGAGGAGAAACTACGGTACAAGAAGGAAAATATGCGTGTCGCATCTATACATCATGACTTACTTCCCTGCCAAATTCAACAATTGAATAAAAATTGCGATGTATTCCCTAATCACTGCACTACCTAGAAATTTCTTAAAGGCCCATGACCGGCTAATATTGAACTACATGAAATATCGTAAAAAGTTTTCCGATTCACACATTATACAATTTAAAGACATACCGATCAAAATTAGTGCACACATACCCTGCAATTAGTCAAAAAATGATAAAAACAACGTGATACAAACAACTCTAATTAGCGATCGCACGTGTACCATTCACTGCTGTTACATCGATACGGAAAGCATGTCAAACATTAATATACGTCAAATTATGGGAAGTATTTCATCGAAAACTACAATTATTCATTTTTCTAAATAAAAGTATTGTATTTATATGCATATACTTTTACCACTTTCAAGTTAAAAAGATAAAAACAAAAGAATGTATTGGTATTCTCCGACCAGTTTGAGACTCCACGATTGGACAGAAGTGTTATATAAATAGCCTTGGCAGATTGAGGTAAATACAAAGAAGGGTGGCAAATTATTAATTTGATTTAGCTTCATTTCCTTCCTAAAACATTTCAACGCTATCTTTCTTTTTCTAAACGTACAGCACAATTTCTTTATCGATTCTATCTCTCTTCTTTTTCTGTTTTTTTTTTTTGTATTTTGTATGTTTGCTACCTGTATGGCAACATGTTTACGTCTGTGTGGAATGTAGGTAAACTCGGACCAATCTCAATTTGTGCCCATCTCAACTCGTGTCCTATTTGGTTAAGTCATGCCTTCAGTTGAATGACTCGTAACCAAAACATTGGAAGAGTCGTACCCATTGTTTTACTAATTTGTACAAAATAATGAAGGAATTATCATTACATCGATTACGTCTGTGTGGAATGTGGGTAAACTCGGACCCATCTCAATTCGTGCCCATCTCAACTCGTATCCTATTTGGTTAAGTCATGCCTACAGTTGACTGACTCGTAACCAAAACAATTGGAAGAGTCGTACCCATCGTTTGCCCGACATTCTGTAAACAGAATGTCGGGCAAGATCCCTTCCGCTTTTGTAATATTAACATTGACAACATTCAATGATATTGTGTCTCAGTTCTTCTACTGGGATTTAATTGTTGATAGATGTTGTAATTCTTTCTTGTAACGACTACAAGTGCCGTCACTTCCTTGTATGCTGCTTTTCACATCTGACATCGAGCACTGCATGGTATCTAGATTCCAGGTTATATATATAAGATAACATTTTGAACAGGAAGTTCTCTGAGGTTTCAATCTATTATGACAGAATCAGCTCAAAAAGGTCTATTGACACATAACAGTAGGGAATATTACCCGTATTCCAGATAACTTTATATACGGATCTAGAACAGACACAGCGATATTTTTCACCATAGAAAAAGTACCCTGGATTTTCTACCATAGAAAAATAATCCAAGTATATTTTCACAATAGAAAAAATATATATATTCAACAGTTAATAATAGCCATGACAAGTTACACGTGTTTTAGAAGGCTAAATGCTTTTCTCTCCGGTCATATTAACAACTGAAAAATCTTATATAGTGATTCCTAAATTTGCCATGAACTGTAAACAAACAGTAAATGTAGCCACGGTTCGGATTCGCTGTGCTCTTTCCTACTCGTAGTTTTATGAGCAGATTTTCTATTATTCATGAATTCTCAACCAATTCGAGTAAATGGTGCTCGCGCATTCGCCAGCTAATCAGATCGAGGCTATTAAACAATTTCAGAATTGTATTAGATTGACGGACTTCGCGGTAACTTCCGTTGCCGATCACAACTACTGTGATTGGATAAATTGAACATACTTACTCCTTTATAAATATTCATTAGCTACGAGTGATACCGGGTACATGAAACCACGAGTAGGCAAGTGCATGGCGATTCCGGACCGTGGTTGTTAGACTATGAGGGCGCCCATCTATATAAACATCTATGCACATTCGGGGGTTCTAAATTTCTTTGTTTTTGAAATCAAAATTAAATTGCCAAAAGCTCGAAAATTGTAACATCCCCTTTACCTCATATCCATATAACCTGGCGAGATGTTGTCTCGTGAACCATTTCTTGACCCGGACACGTTCAAACTTTAGGTAATAATGAAAACCGACATTAAATTTACATTGACAAGAATAATCGCTCTATCATGTTATCCTACCTATGAGTATCCAGCGGGAAATATAAAGATTTTTCCATGAAAATTGTTATAACCAAAAGCTGAGTAGAATCAACCGCAAGATAATCAAAAGGTTAATCCGCCTATCACGTTTTGTGAAGTGGATTATACCACTGTCAGCGAGGTACTTCTGAAGACAATTCATTTCCACAGATAGTTGTATGTCAATTCAATACCAAACGGCATTGTGGTAATTACCTTGTTGGTAAATACATGTAAACCATCATAAATAATTTTACAATCAAACAGGCGATGTGCACGAGTCAGCTTAAACATGGGTACGAGTCAACCAATTCACTTAGGTACGAGTTGCGATGGATACGAGATGACATAACCCATATGTTGAACTTCTTCATCTGAGGTTGCCTTAAATATCACGCAACTCCAATTGTATTTATTGTCTTTACGTGTAAAAATCATTTTTTAATCTTCAGTCTCAGATTACTAGAATACAGATAATCACTCAGACGCGTAATTAATGGGAAGTGATAACTTTATATAAACATTTTGTAAAGTATATTGTCATTTAAAATTAACAGCCTTACTGAGCGTAAATCGTCGGACATGGGGCTTTAATGTTTATAGGCATTTGTAAACACGCTACGTTTTAGGTTAGAATTCTATTCTGCGAGATCAATTATTAAGAGTTTGATGATGATGATGATGATGATGATGATAGTAATGATGATGATGATGATGATGATGATGATGATGATGAATACTATGTTGATGATGATGATATATTGTAAAAGGACATAGTAACTCAATTCATTGCCTACTAGGTATTTTCAAAACTGATATCTATGAGTCATACGAGAAGAACGAAACAAAAAAACCAATCTGGAATAGATATCGCATTTAAGTATAGAAAAACAGATCTCGTGGATTTTTTATCTATTGTTAATGCTTCTCTGAAATATAATGTCCTCACTGCAATAACGTACATGTATTAGAGACTTTTAATAATTCTTTGTAGTGATAAAACAAACATACTTTTTCAAGCTGTTTTGTAAACAAAGTATCACATGGTACACACAAACGCGCAGAAACATATTTTTTCGATTAACTGAAATGTTTAGAAAAGTTGTGAAAACTAATATATATCAACCAACAATGACTGATAATCGTCTCTGATGAGTTGTATATATATTGCGCTGCTAGAATAATGTGTTAGCGATAATCATTGCTATGTATAAAATGCAGCATTACGATAAAAATGATACATTTATGTACATTGTAGAATGTTCAAAGAAAAAGGATATTGCTTAAATCATCATTGTCTCAATTTATATTATATCCATATGTACCACATTCTAATACGTAGAATAAAGAAATCAGTTTACAACAATCAGTTGGAATCAATTTCTAAACTAAATATGTTAACGCAGTCAGTCTTTTGTGTTGATTATTGTAAGTACACCACTGACAAAATGTAAAATCCTTGAGTTATTTGAACCATTTGTAATGGTTTAGTGCTAGAGTATTCGACTCACAACTGGAAGGTCATTAATTCTATTCATCCTTTTGACTTCAGATAATTATTATCAATTATTTATTATTATTATTATTATTATTATTATTATTATTATTATTATTATTATTATTATCATTATTATTATTATTATTATTATTATTATTATAATTATTATTATTTTAAACAAAAGTTTTATACAAGTTGAAGTGACGGCTCCAGAAATATGAACACCCATTTAAATCATTGGGATATATACGAAATAACTTTAGAGCAAATATTTGATACAGCTGAACATGTTTCACGATGATTTTACCGCTAAGCTTATAATTACCGTGAGTTTGATGATATCTGAATACTGAATCAGCTGATGCCGTTATACAGGTACAAAGATCCCGATCCTCAATACATGAGTGAAGTCGTTCACTAAAGCAGCCAGGTCACTGAGTATGATTGTGTAACCTGTTTATCACTACTTCGTCATTCTTTGATTGCTGAGTACATTTGAAATTTCTCAGAACAGAAACAATTAAGTAAAATGCACAGGGCCTAGGTGATTCAGTAGAAAATGATATAACTGTAGACAGTTGATATTTATTACTTACTTTTCATATACATCATCTAGATAGCTCAAGACATTAATAATTCTCTTATAAATGTATACCATGTCAGTACCAAAATCATTATATACTTATATATATTATCAGTTTCCTTTTTTTTCATTGGTTATCTTTAGGCGATAATTTCTGTGACAACTGTTTGCTGTTTGGTTTTGTCATATAATGGAAGGTCATCGTTTACCGTCATTAATCAAGCTAGTACAAAGTTTTCGATTTCTCACTATTGGTTCTTTTGATGTCTATTACCTATCTATTTTGTTATCTGTTATTGTTTTTCATTCTCATTGCAATATCTTAAGGTGCGTTTTATAAAATAGCCTTTATTCTTAAGTCTTAAATTCTAAATTGTCTGACCTTAAAACAAAACTTCAGACCGTTGTTTAAATCCTACTCTAACTCAAGGTATACAGACACATATTCAAACAAACATATCTTAATAGTTAATGAATACTTACTGGTATGTTCTCCACGTTTGACAAAACAAACTATGACACAAACAATGCTTCCGGTGGTTCAGTGGCAACGTGTTAGACACGTAAACGAAAGGTTCCGGGATCGATTACAGGTGCGAGGTCATGCCAAGGACTTTCAGAAATGGTAGTGACTGTTATTGAGTGCTGGGCTTACGAACACAGGCGTGGCACTTAACCCCATTGCATTGGCACCAGTCCATACTACAGGTTCGATATATGCCGATAGGAAAAGAAACAGAATAATTATGCACAGAATGTAATGCTATACTTTTGTCCATTAGGAGGTCGGGTTTTAACACTAAATATATATGAATTACCGTATAAGTGGAAATATAACGTTGCGTCCTAAAATATGATGTATGATTTTAGCGAGAAGTAATTTTAGCAATTTTATGATTGATAAAGACAGCTCTTACCCACGATGAGGAATCAATTGTTAGTGATATTTAATTTTAGCGAACTCAACAACCTCGCTTATAATGCTATATGTTTTTATAGTATTATAGATTCATATTGCACTGTGCAGGAGTGGAAGGAATCATTGAAAATTATCATAATTACTTACTTACTTCAAGTATCCAACGTTGACTTAATAGTTATGACCTAAACATCAACAGAGAGAGAGAGAGAGAGAGAGAGAGAGAGAGAGAGAGAGAGAGAGAGAGAGAGAGAGAGAGAGAGAGAGAGCATGAGTATGTGTTGCCAAGTTTTATGAAAACGTCAGTATCAATTAACAGTATCTGTAGTCTGAAATTGTATGATAGTAAGCCCAGCTGTTGTTCAACTATTGCCAAACAGGGGATAAGCTTCCATGCTACAGAAAATAAAAATATCGCAATGTTTCAAATACGTTACATGCTTCAGCATCTGCTTTCAAAATCATTGGTTCATTGAAATTTACTGACAAATGGCACTTTAATGGAGCTTAGAGAAAAATGTCATAAACATTTTATTAAGTTCAACTGCCAAACCAAAAATATAAAAACTTGAAAGCTGCAAACAAAATTTATGATTCCATTCAACTCTGGAAACTGTTAATAGCATTGGGCTTTAACTATATTGTAAAGTTTTCAATATTTAAGCTAATGGTACAGTAATACTATTTCTGTTTGAAAATGCGTTTTGGTTTTATAAACACAATCTAGAAAAATATAAATGTGCTATCAAAATAAAAGGAACTTTTATTATGTATACTTGACGTTTTGAGTGTGTAGTTATGACGTAAGTTTTATTTGATTATCACCTTTTTATGTTTTCGTTCATTATTGTTACTTTGTGTCGTTTGTTGACTGCCAGCAAAATTATATTGATTTCTAATGTTTCCTGAGCTTTGTTATCAGTTATTTTTATTTCATTAAAACGATTCCCAAACATTCTGCACATAGCATGGCCGTATTTAACATGAGGATTATATAGATTGAAAAAAGTGTCCAGATGCTGATACCAGAAATGTTTGCTGCTGAAGACCTGCCCAAAACCCCACACGTAGAAAATCCCGTGCCAATATTATAAAAATGAGTTTATTCTACTTTGTATTGCGAAAATGCTACTATGTACATTTTACAAGAGATGTTTTCTATTTGGAGTCAACAAAATAATAATAATAATAATAATAATAATAATGATAATAATAATAATTATAATAATAATAATAAAATAATAATAATAATAATAAAATAATAATAATAATAATAATAATAATAATAATATTATTATTATTATCATTATTATTATTATTATTATTATTATTATTATCATTATTATTATTATTATCATAACCTATAATTATTAGTATATGAGTTATCATCTAAAAGAACAGGATAAATTCTACAGTCGGATATTGAAATAATTTTGTAAAGAATAATAGACCTTTCCCATGTGATGTTTGGTGACTAACAACAATAAAATTGTTGACAAGGTTAGGTTTTTTTTATCATTCTCATTTCATTTAAATTCGCCAGAAAACAAGCAGAATTGCCGTGTATGGGGGGCTGAAAAACCAGACTACTGAAAAGAGATTCCATTGCATGATGACAAGGTTACTGTATGATGTGCCCTCAGTTCAGCTGGATCTAAAGTGAAACAGTATCCGTAAACAGTGATCGTTATTTGAACCTGCTTAAAATGAAATTTCTGTGAGAATGCGAGTTCTGGACGTGAACAGTATCTGGTTTCAGCAAGATGGGGCTATACCGCACACTTTAGGAATAATTTTGCATTGGCTGCAGGAAACATTCGGAGAAAAGCTAATATTTCCTACAGGACAGACTTTCCCATTCTCCCGATCTGAGCCCATTAATCTTTTGTCTTTGGGGCTATTTGAAGGGTAGAATGTACAACCCAAAACCGGAAAAACTCATGGATCTGAATGAAGTAATTAGAAATTAGAAGAGAAGGGAGTAAAGTGAGTGTTGAAATATGCAAGAACGCAGTGAATAATTTCCAAAAAAGACACAATGTCATCATTGCTCAGGAAGGACGCCATATCGAGCACATTGTGTGATTTTGTGAGCTTTAAAAATCATTTGATATTTTCTTTAACAAAACATAAATTGTTGAAATCATTTTCTTTTTAAATCTTGTTAATGTATATTTCAATATAATATATTCCATATAATATATAATATAAGGATTAAATATATTAAAAGTTTTATTGTTGTTTATGGATCACCCTGTATGAAATGTATATTTCGTGTAGAAATTGCTGGTTTTTGTCATTTTGTTTCGATTTCCAGGCAGAAATCTAAGAATACGAAATAAACTCTAAGGTACTTAATACAAAAGTAATACGAGTTTGAGAATGAATTAATCGGTAGCGGATTCGCTTTTCTGAGGATTTTAAGTGACCTCTTTCGGGACATGTTTCTTTTTATTTTATCGTTTGCAAAACAAGAAAAGCGAGGGGATTACATGGCTTTGTTGAAATTTTGCTGATAAATATTTCGATTCATTTCAGTCCTTCTGATTTTTTCCTCATTTTGCTCTTAAAATGTATTCGCATCTTCCTTATCGCTCTTCTTCTTTTCTTCAGAGCATTTTTGAGATGAAGGTCCAAATCATTCCGCCATCTAGGCAATTATTGTATAGCAAATGCGTCCTTTTTGTTTCCCTATTTGTGCTTACACAACACCGACCAATTTTCTATTTATATAGTGACCGTTGTTAATGGTGCAGGAGAGAGTCCGGTTACAATGTACTCGGGAAAATACCATCAGCCTTCCACAAGTTATCTAGCAACCTTTCTCACAATAACAGCATGGGCTTTAGAGGAGCTTGAACTTGCGATGACGAGATGTTAAAGTGCAATGTTGGAACCTCTCGACCACAATGGCCCCTCTTATCACCAAATATTTGAATTTGACATGGTATTGAACTTTGGCAAACTAGCAAAAGTATGTAAATAGGAAAACAGAAAATATGTATGATTTACTACATGATCACAATGTTAACAGGTAGATTGGAATTATGTTCGACAGATAGATAAATAGATGATCTGGACAAAATTTCAAGATTGGTCTTATAGAATTGCATTCTATTTCATTGCAGATATT
Organism: Atrina japonica; assembly: GCA_030159075.1. NCBI lineage: Eukaryota > Metazoa > Mollusca > Bivalvia > Pterioida > Pinnidae > Atrina > Atrina japonica. The sequence continues at coordinate 598,700 of BROG01000248.1, read as the reverse complement.
ATATATAGTGACAATGGAGCTTAATAATATATCGTTTACGGGCTGCATATATCACTACAAATGTATAATTTAAGTGTCAAATTTTGTCATTTTATTATATCAAATTGATTTCAAATGACATGTTGAACAACAAAACTGGGGTAACGTGTACTTGTTGTGCCTACATATTCTTATTTCATCAGTAATTGCACTATTCATAACATTTATTTTGCTGCTAGATTCATAAGATGCAGCAGAATTGATAAATTGTTTTAGAATGATTTCCATTTGTATATACTAAACTACACAACGTACAGTACGCTGTCATGATCCACAAAAATCTTGACAACCCCAAATTAAACGCATATAGAGAATGACTTATATACAGACTAAAACTTAGCACATGACTGATGTATGGCAATTTATTTCTTCTGATGTAACTTCTTCTCATGGACGAAGAATCGATGTTGTCAGTGTTTGTTAAATTTGCAAACGTTTCTGGTAAATTTTGTTAGCATACATTTGTCTTCGAAATAAGATCAAACTATTCATTGTCTTTGAAGTAGCATGAACAAAACATAAGGATGGAATGAATTAACCCCCCTCCCAAAAATTTAAGTCTTAAAATAGCTATCAGATATCAAACGCGTAAGACATAGCCGTTTTGAAAAAGAGTACAGTCAAACTTGCATTAAAGGCCACACCTGCCTATAAAAGTCATTCAAACATAACGTTTGTTAACTTTTGTATATTGAATAAACCTCTTTATAAAGGTCACCTGTATATAGCGGCCACTTTTGCCTGCTCCGTCGGGTGGCTTTCATAGGCATATTTGACTGGACTGTACCTATAAATTTAATTGATCTTTCCAAGAACATGTGATATGTACTTTAAGTGTGTTTATCATCTTAATGATTTCCCTTAAGATTTCAGTTTTCACCTGCAGTTTTATATGACGCGTAGCACAATCCGTTTCACTCACTTTCAAGAAGGAATCAAGCGGCTTATAACAAGTGATTTAATCAGGAGCGACATTGTTACATTTGATTTTATTAGATGCGACACATTGACATGTCTCTCCTACAGGATTAGTAACCTTAAGCGGTGACCAAGCAACAAGAAAATTAATCTTTCTCCAAGACAAAACATGTCACGTTTTACCATAGCAAATCCTCCTAAAAGGGACCGCACCAGACAACTTCACTTGGTTAAAGTATAACGAGATCTACTTGACAAATACGATTCTTTTTTATATTGTTGAAAACCTTGAACAACATTTTTTTCTCTGTACAATACAAGTTATGTTATGTCAAAACATCAAAATTAACTTTGAAATCAAAGAAATGAAATAAATTACTCTAAGGTTGTATAATACTTTTGGGTTATCTGAGTTGAGAAGTCCTGGATACAATAAGACTTATCTATAAAAGACACTCAATGGAACAGGCACAAGAAGCCATAATAGACAGTTGGTTGTGATAAAGAGGTATGTGCTTATTATAAAAACAGAGTTAGCAAAGGTTACGTTAAAATTGCCTTAATAGGCAGGTGCCTTTTATACAGAAATGATCTTAGAGCAATTTTGACTGTGCTCATTGTGTAAAGTTCAGAGATTTGTTTTCTGTACCTTCTTATATAAAACATCTCAGTCTCAACAATCGCCAACGAAAAATCAACTCAGCATTTCACTAAGTGAAACAGAGTAATCGCAAACAAGACTATTATACCGACCGTAAAATTTGCGGAACGTTATCATCAAACGCGGTTTTCGATATCCCTGTGTCAATAAGTTGTCAGTGAGTAGTTTACATCTGTATATTAAATGTTCATATGCTGAACACGCCCTGGCATATCGGATCATTTGTGAAATATAAACTCCATATGCGGGTGACTTTGGGATGTCGCTACTTAAATGTGGAAAATTTACGATGGGAAATCCGAAATCATCGCGTTTGACGTATAGCTTATTTGCCAATTTCCTGTCTGTGTCTATAGTAAGTAAAATGTCTGAGTATGAAGCGTGTGTGCTTGAATCTGTTGTATCTTTAATTTTTAGCTCGCTGGGATATAGCGCATTGACATATGTATTATAATTGTGACTATTAATCGACAAAACGTCGTCGATATATCTTAATGTGAAATTAAAGGACACCGCTAGCTTTTTCTTCTTTTGATTCAGTAGTTTCTGAATGATGTCTGCATCGTATGAATAAAGGAACAGGTCAGCTAATAAAGGGGCACAATTGGTTCCCATAGGAATGCCGACAGTTTGTTGAAAGACATCGTCTCCAAACATTACAAATATATATTGTCTATTAGAAATTCCAGCATGGTTTTATATTAACTTCAGTGTATTTATGTGTAGAATCAGGGTGGTGATTGACAAAATAAGTATACTAATAACCAATCACCACACCAGATGTTTAAATTTTCTGGTATCACCTTTAGTGAAAACAGAGATGTCTATTATGCCAAAAGACCTTTCTTTTATTTTAAAGATAAAGGTTTGGTAGAACATTTGCTGGATCCTGCTATATACCTATGCTTACATGGGGTTTTATGAAGTTTAGGTATCCATATAAATATAGTAGCTCAAAATTAGTATCGGTTGTAGGTACATCAAAAGAGCGTAATACAGACACGTGATTTTGAAGGATCTCGTCCTTTGAAAGTGAGATACGTGTGTATGTTGGATTACCAGAATTCGTATTAAACCCTAGCTCTTCTAATAAACAATGATAGCAATGTGCTTTGCAAATAAAAACTATATTATTTGAGACTTTGTGTGTTGGGACCAGTACATATTGGTCATGTAATCTATCCAGTTAAGTTACTACTTCTAGATCACTAAATACAGAGGTATAATATGTTTTCATAGTTCCTTTAAGTTTTCGAATACGATATTTTATCAACCACCGTACAGCTGTTAGCCATTCATGCAAAGTGTCTGGTTCCACGTTTTCATGTCTGGCCCATCTTCGGGAATAATCCTCGACAGAATTCATAACTAAACTGAAATTCTGATGGAAATTAAAGGAACAGGCTAATGCACATTAAAGAAATATTAAAATGGTGTCGAGGCCGCTAGCTGAAACATTTGGTTCTGCTAAAACCCCTTGTTAAAGTAATCCATACTTGAAATAAGATATTGAGTCGAATGCGAATTTGGTTGAAAACACTTGGTCGAGTGTTTATATTCGAACCCACATTGTATGTTAGCGATGACCCATTTTAAAAAGTTGGATTCAAATCAACAAAAAACTACCTCTGATTTTAATCGGCTGGATTCCTGAACTATATTTTAATTGGCTGGATTTCTGGGCCTATATTTTAACTGGCTGGATTTCTGGCCTATATTTAAATTGGCTGGATTCCTGGACTATATTGAAGTTTTTTGTATCTAATAAGAAACCCTACAGAGGCAAAGCATTTTCTCGACAATGGGACGAAGTGTTTAAAACATATTGTAAATGCATGCAACTCGCCATCAAACATGGGTTCTTCATAATTGTTAATCGTGTACGTAAGCATGAGTAAACGGGGAACAATAGCTTTTAATGAATTGAAGATTTTTTTTCTGAAAATATTATTCTTTTTTGACAAATAAGGTCATTTGTCATCATTCAATATGGAAATTTTACTACGAATTCATTATTCAGTACTTATGCTATTAATTTAGTCATTGCAATACATACTTGTTATATTCATTATTACGTTTCATTATATTGCGACTGTATCCGTTTTTGTTTCAAGCAGTTAATGTGGAGATTGGTTTATTGTTTTGGGACAATGGATACTACAAGTACTAAGAACAAGCAACATGATAACATTATGAAGATTTATACATTGGTATGTGATATTTTTATATTAAGGGTTATGAGCTTGAATGGACAGACGGACAGACACACACACACACAATCAACCATATCCCTCGCCGGATTTTTTTGTTCGGGGAGCAAAAAAAAAAGCATTTAAAGTACCGACACTGTCAATTAACAAAGTAACAGAAATGTATTCTATGCGTCCACATAATCTGATTCCACTCTACGTAGTTCAGATTAATAATTATGGAATTTTCTCACCCGAACAGCATTATCCAATTGTATCCGTTTTTCTGATGCTGAGTATATCTGAGAACAGATGCTTCATTTATCGTTTTGACAGCAAACATTGTTAAACGAGCGGTAAAAGACCATTAGCTAACTTCTGATCACAGATACATATCCCCTATAATAGCCAGATTATAGTGACAAATAGATCATTGAAATATAGTGCCGAACGTGAACATACATAATCGGAATAATAATGGGGTCTACGGTCTTAAATGATACAATACAGATTGAAAATAAAATTGAAAACAGGTTTAAACAAGTAGAATATATATATATATATATATATATATATATATATATATATATATATAGTATATATATATATATATATATATATATATATATATATATATATATATATATATATATATATATATATATATATATATATATATATATATATTATGCACTCTATTTTATGGCCTGAATAATAAACAAAAAAAAAATTCAATAATTACTAATAGATTTTCTCTCATTTTATCCAATCGCACATGCAGAATCAAATACTTCCTAATTGCTTTTAATCTGTCGATTCATCTTTGCTTATTGGTGTATCTTTCTCTTTTGGATTTTCAGTTGCCTGACGCATTTTCATAATGTAAATACCGATAGTAATGGTAAGCCAAAACGCATTAACGAATTATACTTAGCTTTTCTCTGTTAAATAGGTTTTTCTCCAGTTAATAAGATAAAATGAATTAAAACTATATCTAAATGGAGAAAACCCCGGTTTAACTTATTTTGAACATTCAAATTACTTACATGAGTTCAGTCTAAATTTTATCAGAGTTAAAAAAAACCATGTCAACTGGTAAACAGTATATCTCATTGAAGGTATTTTGGAGTTACAGTATAAATAAGCTTGTTGAACTGTGGAAAATTTCGCCAATAGTATATAAATCGAGTATATCAAGTCCATTTAAGTAGTAAACGGTATATCACGCAATGCTATAGGTACACTTAATACAGATAAATCCCCCCTCTCTCTCTCTCTCTCTCTCTCTCTCTCTCTCTCTCTCTCTCTCTCTCTCTCTCTCTCTCTCTCTCTCTCTCTCTCTTTCTCTCATTTATTCGGAAAGCAATCTCGAATAATACTGATGACTGACAGTTCACCGTGGCTAAGAAAAGAATGTTTCCGTTCGCATCATAATATGGTGTCGAGACAAAACGAATTGGGAATGTATGGTTTGGAGCCTGGAAATTATCCACTTACATTCCACATCAATACAAATGCTACCTGGACATTCTTTTCATAGTATTTATGCATACATATATATTATCTCGTTTTTATTATCATCTAGAAATGATTGATTGTATAACTAATGCATGAAATTTGAACGACAGATTTGATTTTCTTTTTATGTGTGTCTTTTATTTGTGTCAATTTGTATTGTAACTAAATGAGTCGCTGATTGAAGAAAATGTTTACAGAAAAAGGTAAGTTAACGTCATGCGAAAAAAATACATACATACATACATATACATACATACATACATACATACATACATACATACATACATACATACATACATACATACACATACATACATACATACATACATACATACATACATACATACATACATACATATATTTATGCCTACATAGTTACATACATACATACATACATACATACATACATACATACATACATATACATACATACATACATACATACATACATATACATACATACATGCATACATGCATAGTTACATACATACATACATACATACATACATACATACATACATACATACATACATTTATGCATACATACATACATACATTTTCCTATGGTTAAAGACCATTTGTCACATTTGACCATACCAGTACCACACATATCTATGATATGGAATACGATAACTCCATGAGGGTCCGCTTAACATGCTATGGTATGTGAGTGAATTGAAACATTTTACGATTATATTGAAAAGAATTTAGTGCGGATGCAAACCCGGAACGTATTGCTCTTAAGTCGAGTGCTACAGTTAATTTTGATATATTTGAATGTAACGTTTCCCCATCTCCGACGTTTTGTTATGTTTACTGTTCAGGAATTCTTAGTGGATGATGTGATTTGCGAATGAATATTCTGATTTTACTTCCGTAAACACATTTTCAGATATTATAAATCAGTTGCTATGGTGACTTATCACTAACTAAATGAAATAAGTTTAAGCTATCTCCTACTCAAGTTCTTTACGTGTACGTATTCTAATGGACTTGAGTTTCGATTATCAGTTGGTAATTTTTCATTTTCACTTGTTTGTAAACCATTGTTTATCTTTATATAAATTTCTATAATACGTTTCACACAATAATACCACTTCATTAATGGTATCCGTTTCTATTTATAGTATGATATAAACACGATTTTATTTTGATTTTGTATAGTGCCTTAAGCCACAATGAACAAATTTTCAGTTGTATGATGGCGGCTAAGTTTTAATAGTGAAGGATTTCCGCATGTAAACTGGCAAAATTTCTCACAAAAATGATCTTAGGTTCAACCGGGACTCGAACCTGCTCTGACCAGAAATGAGAGACTTCATGGCAATGTTCTGACCATTCGACCACGCAGATGTAAACAGGAAAGATCAGTAATATACTTGAAAACATTATTATACGCCAGTATTTCAGCAAAAACTGTACATGGTACTGGATGAAATCTTAAATCGGAATTGATTCCAATATTTCCTAAACATTGATAACGAATAGACAAACTTCTAACCATTTTGGTTAACATCTAACTAAATTAATATTTTTCAAAATTTTGCTACTGCCTTTTAATGGTTAATTTTGGGGTTTTTAAATGGATGCATTAAGATTTGATTTACTATGGTATCCTTCAAAGAAAATTAATTTCTTTTCATTTTCTCTCATGCCTTACAGCTCTAGGGAATTATAAAATATATCTAATAAGGATGAATGTTTACGTAAGACTGCTAAAACATGTGTTTATAACAGCATCCTCGTCAGAAGCGGCTATACAATTAGTTTCAACACCTTATAATTCTCAGCCAAGAGCAAAATATATAATCTACATCAATAAAAATTCATCAGCCAGAACTTTAAATGATAAATATACGATGAAATATTAATTAGTTCAAAAGTAGCTTTTGAAGATTCGCAAAATAAACAACAAACCATAAATGAAATTCTGCAATATTGGTAATTAAAGAACTCGGTTTGGAACAAAAAAGTAGCAAATATAAAAGTAGAAGTATAAAACTGGAAAGTAGTAAATATAAAAATATAGCATCTCAAATACCAAAGTATAAATCTTTAGGATGTCTAGGATATAGATACAAATCTGGTAAAAATGGACAAACACAGACCAAGAGGTAAACCAAGAGGTGGGATCAGGTGTCATGGAGGAGTAAGCATAACTGTCGAAAGGTCACACCAGCCGTGAGTCCACAGTGAAGTCTAAATGAAATACGTGAGGAGCAAATCCTCGTCACAATTAGTACAGACTCCTCAACAACCGCCAACTAAAAGGCAGTTCAATATTTCACCTAATGAAACAGAGTAATCGCAAACAAGACTATTATACCGACAGTAAAATTTGCGGAACGTTGACATCAAATGCGGTTTTTCATATCCCCTTGTCAATAATTTGTCAGTAAGTACATCTTTATATGAAATGTTCATATGCTGAACATGCTTGGTATTTCGAATCATTTGTGAAATATAAACTCCATATGCGGGTGCCTGTGACATATTACTATTTAAATGTGGAAAATTTACGATGGGAAAGTCGAAATCATCGCGATTGTCGAATAAACTAGTTGCCAATTTCCCGTCTGTGTCTATAGTAAGTAAAATGTCTAAGTATGAAGCGTGTTTGCTTGGTTCTGTTGTATATTTAATTTCTAGTTCGCTGGTATATATCACATTGACATATTATGAACATTGTCGTTATTAATTGACAAAACGTCGTCGATATATCTTAATATAAAATTCAATGACACCGCTAGCTTTTTCTTCTTTTGATTCAGTTGTTTCTGAATGAAGTCTGCATCGTATGAATAAAGGAACAGGTCGGTCAATAAAGGTGCACAATTGGTTCCCATAGGAATGCCGACAGTTTGTTGAAAGACCACGTCTCCGAACATTACAAATATATTGTCTGTTAGAAATTCCAGCATGTTTTTATATTAACTTCAGTGTATTTATGTGTAGCATTAGAGTGGTGTTGGACAAAATAATTATCATGACAATCTATCACTAGATATTTAAATTTTATGGTACCACCTTTGGTGAAAAAAACAGTTGTTTATGATGCTAAAAAGTCTATCTTTTAATTTTTGTTATGTGGAATAGTTGTGTAAAGAGTAGAGAAGTCGTATATTTTGATACTGTAAATTAGAGAAAAATTGTGTCTTAAAATTTTCTAAAAGTTGTTTAGAAGTTTTTAGTAGCCACATCTGATTTGCACCGCTTCTGGAATAAGCAACTGTACAGTATAGCTGAAGTTTTTACTTAACGGCTATAAATATATTGGTAAGAAGAAAAAATAAAGGTTTGGTAGAACATTTGCTGGATCCTGCTATGTATCTTTGTTTATATGGGTATTTATGAAGTTTAAGTATCCATATAAATATAAATCAGTTGTAGGTACATCAAAGGAGAGTAATACGGACACGTATTGATTGAAGGATCTCTTCCTTTGAAAGTGAGATACGTATGCATATAGGATTACCAGAATTCGTATTAAACCGTATTTCTCTTGATAAATAATTATAGCAATGTGCCTTGCAAATAAAAACTATATTGCTTGAGGCTTTGTGATTGGACCAGTACATATTGGTCATTAATTTATCCAGTTCAGTTAGTAATTCTGGATCTTTAAATACAGAGGGATAACGTGTTTGCATAGTTCCTTTAAGTATAAAACAGGAAATTGGAAAGTATAAAAGTATAAATATAAGAAAGGAAAGTGACAAATATTAATTTGTTATTAAATGGGTGTTTTATATTGTTCCTGTATTATGTCCGAGTACAGTCGTTTTAGGTCGAGGTCAGCTGTATTAAATCGAGCCGGAGCCGAGGGCCAATACAGCTGACCTCAACCCAATACTACTGCACGATGACATAATACAGGATCAACATGAAAACATTCCATTGCACCTTTATTGACCAAAGATTTAAGATAACCAACAAAAGCTCACTAAAATAAGAAAGTTATGTGAAGCCGCTATAAACAAAATAACCTTTGACAATATTCCTTATACTGCTTCTAAAGGTAGTGCTAATCTAATAATTTCATTATGATTATTACATCACATTTTGGTTGCATCATATGTAAGGGACGTCAGATATTCAATGAAGTGTGTAAAAACGTTGCTTTTGAACATTTTGTTTATGACAGATCTGCATCATTTTAAACGCCAGGAAAGCTTTATAGGCTCTAGGCCTACCCAAAGGACAATCGTACAGACAAAATTTAGTCTTCGCTCTCGTCCTATATGGAATTGTGTAACCGAAGAAAGACAAAGACTGTGCAAGTTATAATTACATGAGTCAAAATGCTATTCACGTCTTCCCGTCTTGTGTATTTCTGTCTGAGACATTTTTATATTTTCTTTGTTTTCGTCTGCAAATAAAGAAAGTCCATTCCAATTCTCGGGAAATGGATTGCAGTCCATTTCAGTTTACTCCCGATTCATACCTTACTATTTTCAAAGCGGTGCCATTTTCTCGATGGTTCAGAACCTGAAGTGAAAATTATGTATTTACCGGTGTTTCTGTATTAACCGGTGTCCTGTATTAGTCCTGTATTAATGACCAGTTCTTAGATATACGAAATCGTATTAAAGGGATAATTTCCAGTGTATTTTAAGTCATTGGTTAATAATAAAAAGTATGAATATAAAAAGAGGCAAGTATAAAAGTATAAATATAAAACAGGAACGTGGCAAGTATAAAAGTATACTTATAAAACAGGAGAGTGGTAAGTATAAAAGTATAAATATAAAACAGGAAAGTGGCAAGTATAAAAGTATCAATAAAAAAACGGGAAAGTGGCAAGTTAAAAAGTATAAATATAAAACAAGAAAGTGGCAAGTATAAAAGTATCAATATAAAACAGGAAAGTGGCAAGTATAAAAGTATAAATATAAAACAAGAAAGTGGCAAGTATAAAAGTATAAATATAAAACAGGAAAGTGGCAAGTATAAAAGTATAAATATAAAACACGTGGCAAGTATAAAAGTATACTTATAAAACAGGAGAGTGGTAAGTATAAAAGTATAAATATAAAACAGGAAAGTGGCAAGTATAAAAGTATCAATAAAAAAACGGGAAAGTGGCAAGTTAAAAAGTATAAATAGTAAAAAGTATAAATAATAAAAACAAGAAAGTGGCAAGTATAAAAGTATCAATATAAAACAGGAAAGTGGCAAGTATAAAAGTATAAATATAAAGTGGCAAGTATAAAAGTATCAATATAAAAGTGGCAAGTATAAAAGTATAAATATAAAACAGGAAAGTGGCAAGTATAAAAGTATAAATATAAAACAGGAAAGTGGCAAGTATAAAAGTATCAATAAAAAAACGGGAAAGTGGCAAGTAAAAAAGTATAAATATAAAACAAGAAAGTGGCAAGTATAAAAGTATCAATATAAAACAGGAAAGTGGCAATAAAATATAAAAACAAGTAAGTCAATAAAAAAACGGGAAAACAGGAAAGTGGCAAGTAAAAAAGTATAAATATAAAACAAGAAAGTGGCAAGTATAAAAGTATAAAAAAAACGGGAAAGTAAGTCAAAAAGTATAAATATAAAACAGGAAAGTGGCAAGTATAAAAGTATAAATATAAAACAAGAAAGTGGCAAATATAAAAGTATAAATATAAAACCGGAAAATGGCAAGTATAAAAGTATAAATAAAAAAACGGGAAAATGGCAAGTATAAAAGTATAAATAAAAAAACGGTAAAGTGGCAAGTAAAAAAGTATAAATATAAAACAAGAAAGTGGCTAGTATAAAAGTATAAATGTAAAACAAGAAAGTGGCAAGTATAAAAGTATAAGTATAAAACAGGAACGTGATAAATATAAATGTACAACTCTAAGGTAGGTAAGTGGCAAATATGAAATATAAATATCAAATAGGAAGGTGGCAAATATCAAAAGTTTAATATAAAACATGAAAAGGGCAAATATAAAAGTATGAATAAAAAAAGGAAAGTTGCAATTACTACGAGCCATTCAGATCACGATTTCAATAAAACTTGATACGTTCTACTTGTATGTCAACTTTTTATAAGGTGTCAGATTGATACCCCGAGTTGTCGCTGCCATGGTCACCACACGTCATCATATATGGGCTTTAGTTAGGTCCTTCAAACTGTGAATTTAAATTTGTCTTGGCATGTCAAACAAACATAAAACATGCTGACCTGAAGTCTTGATATTTATTTGTCAGCATGAAAACGATGCTCTAATCATATGATAAAAATATACAATTTTAGCAAAGAGAATTGCTATCACATGTTTCTGGTTATGACAAAAACTAGATCATGGCATTTTTGTTTTTTGAATTTCTGGAAAATAGCAATTTAGACCAAGTTTAATGACAGAATGTAACCTACAGATGGTCCTAGTATAATACATAAATCGACCTTACATCATAATGTTTAAAATAAAAAAAATGGGATTGTATTATTTCTCTTTTAAGAAAATAAATGCGTTGCCATGACAATATAAAAATAAAAATATCTCTTTTTGGGGAATTTTTGGAAAATGACAGTTTACACCAATTTTAAAGATAGACGGTGAAAAATGCAATAAAAATAGTTTAAAATGAAAATATCACAAAAATGTCAGACTTAATAATTTCATTTATCACGCTCAATTTTATTCCAAATAGTTTGAACATTTAGTTCAATTGGATCTATGTAACAATTTCACAATATTTAATGTGATATTTATCAAATGAAGATTTTTGGTAACCACAGCAACCATTCATTTTACCATTTGATCAAAAACTTAATTTCGAAAAATTGGGTATTTTTGCATGTTTTGAAAATAATCAACGAAGAATCAAAGTGGTAAATTCAACAAGTTTTCAGAAAATAAATCATATAACTGGTTACCTTGGCTACCAATATTTTTAACAAAAATATTTTAACATCGGTATATAGTAGTTATACTAAATACTAATTTGTGCTAAATCTTTTTTACCATGTAAACCCACAAAAATCACATAGCAAATAAATTAACAATACGGTCATAAAAGTTAACATTCTCTGTGAAGTGTCAGATAAGTATACAAAGAGGCTGTAAAGAACAGTTGTTGGATAAAGTGATGGAAATATTCTGCATGAAAATAATTTCTAGGACTGTGAATATAAAAATGCACCCAAAGTATAGCCCACTTTACTAAAACTTTCTAATGATATATTCCATGCTTGTAATGACGTGGGTACATGAATTTCTATACATAAAAATGCATGTTGATTATGGACAAAGTCCGAGGTTAACATACATCTATCAGATCCTTAAAGCCGTACAATAATGGAATTTTCAGGCTAGAATTGTTCGATCATTTCATTATTATTTTTCATTATCATTCTATGATAATTTAATTAATGTTGTATCCTGTGGTTTGATCGGGTACTAACCCTTCTCATTTTAATAACATTATAGAATGGCTTCCCATGGAGATAGTGTCTGCAAAGCTTTGTTAAAATTGAACGCCTGATTCTTCAGAAGTCCAAATCTGAAGTCGAAGAAAAACTTAAATTTTCCATTTACATGACCAAAACCCCGATTTTCGACCCCACGGCCTTGATATTTTGTCATCATGATCATTAGGTAATCTAATAAATTTCTTATACCGGTATACAAATGTGTACATAAAGTCAATTAACTTCAATTATGAAGCCACAAGACGAATAGGTGAATAAAGTCGCACATTTGCGGGGCTAAAAGGCCACAAAAAGCCAAGCGAAACAATGTAAAGATGACGAAAGTAAATCGCTAATGTGTGGGTTTTTTTGTCGTCTTTTCGCCTCAGTTTTGAGGTTTTTTCGTCTTTTTGATTTGGAGCATTTTCGTTTTTTCGCCCGAATCGGAAAATATAAAAATTTGACCAATTATTTGTTTCTACTTTTATTTTGTTACCATGGTACCCAATGCCTCTGTAAAATCTTCCATTGATTTCATCACACCAAAATACTCCTATTGGCTTTAAATTTTTTTTAAAGTCTATCTTCAGAATACCTCTATATATAAATTTTCAGCAAACTCTGAAAATATCATATTATTTGTGCTTCAAGAACTATCTCTCCAGTATAGTCATGAACTATAAACAATAAACAGTTATATAACTTTTATAAACATAATACCAAAGTTATACTTCTAAAGACAATCGTTTTTGTCAATTAGACTTCATCAGTTGAGGTTCAACTTTAAGCAGATTTCCTAAAGAGAAAGTGGTATTAGATAAAGCTGAATTATAAATCTAAACATATACCAAAATCTGTCAAAGAGTAACCACTATAAAAAGATGGCTATCTTAGCTTTAGAATATAAATTGAGTAATAAGTGCGGAATATTACTTTAATATATTAAGATTATTACATGGCACCGATATACCAGGTACTAGGGTTATGCATACCCTAGGGGTCTCAAACGTCCATCAGCAGTGGTAACGACCTGGTGGCTATATATATTATAAACATAATACGAAAGTTATACTGCTCAAGACGATCGTTTCATTCAATTAGACTTCATCAGTTGAGCTCATTAATATAGCAAAGTTTCATAAAAATCTGTGACCTCGGGTTTCAATCATATTTTGATGCTTGCAGAGAATGGCTCCTCAAGCATAAATATAAAGCAGGAAAATGGCAAATATAAAAGTATAAGTACAAAACAGGAATTTGGTAAATATAAAAGTATAAATATTAAACGGGAAAGTGGTAAATATAAAAGTATAAATATAAAACAGGAAAGTGGTAAATATAAAAGTATAAATGTAAAACAGGAAAGTGGTAAATATAAAAGTATAAATATAACACAGGAGAGTGGTAAATATACAGGTATAAATATTAAACGGGAAAGTGGTAAATATAAAAGTATAAATATAAAACAGGAGAGTGGTAAATATAAAAGTATAAATATAACACAGGAGAGTGGTAAATATACAGGTATAAATATTAAACGGGAAAGTGGTAAATATAAAAGCACAAATATAAAACAGGAGAGTGGTTAATATAAAAGTATAAATATAACACAGGAGAGTGGTAAGTATACAGGTATAAATATAAAACAGTAATTAGGTAAATATTTAGAATAAAAAGAAAAAAGGACAATGGTAAATATGCAGGTATAAATATAAAATAGGAAAGTGGTAAATATACAGACATTAATATAAAACAGGAAAGTGGTAAAGATAAACGTACAAGTATAATACAGGAAAGTGGCAAGTATAAATGTATAAAAATAAAACAGGAAAGTTGTATATATAAATGAATAAATATAAAACAGGAAAATGGTAAACATAAAAGTATAAATATAAAACAGGAAAGTTGTAAATATAAACGTATAATTGTAAAACAAGAAAGTGGCAAGTATAAAACTATAAAGATAAAACAGGAAAGTGGCAAGTGTAAAAGTATAAATATAAAGTCGGAAAATGGGAAATATTAAAGTATGATATAAAACAGGAAAAAGCAAATATAAAAAATATATTGTCGTCTTTTCGCCTCAATTTTGTCGTTTTTTCGTCTTTTTGATTTAAAGTATTTTCGTTTTCTCGCCCCAATGGGACAATATAAAAATTTGCTATTTATTTTTTTAAAACAAGTCTATCTTCAGAATACCTATATATAAATATTTTCAGCAAACTCTGAAAAATATCACTTTCCTTGAGCTTCAAGATATTTCTCCCAAGTATAGCCTTGAACCATAAAAAATAAAAAGTTGTATATCTTTTATGAACATAATACCAAAGTTATACTTCTAAAAACTATCGGTTCTGACAGTTAGACTTCATCAGTTGAGCTCCAACTTTAAACAGATTTCCTCAAGAAAAAGTGGTATCAGATAAGGCTTAGTCATAAATCTAAACGTATACCAAAATCTGTCTAAGAGTAACCACTATAAAGTCGTATATGAATTTGTGAAAAATAATAATATCCAAGCTATATCTATTTAATATCTTCAGTCAGTTTTCCATTTATATCGCAGACGATAGTGTTATGTGAATCCATGTCTACTGTAATTACATTAAATATAATTACATTGCAATGTTTTAAATTATTGAACAGTTTTAAAGATATAATTAAAGAATAAATTTGGACAGATTAATTGTTATAGATAATAGAAATTTCCATCGAATCTGAATAAGTCTGCCTAAAGTATACCAAAAAGAAAATGGTTCTCTTGGGAATCTGATTATCTATATAACCAAATAAGGCATATATTGCTGTTTTATGTCTGTTTTCCC
This sequence comes from Atrina japonica, assembly GCA_030159075.1. Lineage (NCBI taxonomy): Eukaryota > Metazoa > Mollusca > Bivalvia > Pterioida > Pinnidae > Atrina > Atrina japonica. Next base: position 583,145 of record BROG01000248.1, on the reverse strand, counting down.
GTTTATGACTTCGGTTTCTGTGATAAAGTTGTTTTGGTTTGATAGCATCATAAGCACATATAATGGCGGTTTCCTGTATGTTCTTTTCATTTGACAACGGTTGCTATGTTTATGGGGCGCGATGTCTTCTTTCAGCGTCTCTCAAAAATCTAATTTAGCAAGTTATGATTGTTTTGATGTCTTGTTTGTCTGGCCATTGCAAGATTTTATCATTGAAACATTTTAACTACCGCCACTTTGCTGTCGATCCATATCTTGGCATACTCGTCTTTTGAGTTACACTAGAAAGACATTGCTCTGTTTGAAAAAATGAATAATAAAGCTTGCAAACAGTCCTTAGCTGATTATAAAATTCATTTTGCAAAGAGTTCGACTACCAATTTTGGAATAAAAAGATCTCAGATACCAAATTACAAATATTTAGGGTTTCTAGGTTGTAGATTCAAATCTGGTCAAAGATGGACAAATACGGACCTCTGGAAATTAAGAGGTGGGATCAGGTACCATGGAGGAGAAATCATCTCCTGTTAACCTTTCACACCCGCCGTGAGTCCACTGTCAAATACAAATGAAATAACTGAGGAATGAACCTTTGTCATAACCAGTACATACGACTCAACAACCGCCATCGAAAATGCAACCTAACATTTCACTTAGTGTTATCGTAACCAATACAATTACCGTAAAATTTGCGGAACGTTGACATCAAACGCGGTTTTCGATATCCCTGTGTCAATAAATTGTCAATAAATAGTAGTTTATCTCTGTATATGAAATTTTCGTCTGTTGAACACACCTGGCATATCGGATCAATTGTGAAATGTAAACGCCATATGCAGGTGATTGTGGGATATAACTACTTAAATGTGGAAAATGTACGATTGGAACGTTGAAATAGCCTAATCTATAATTTCCCGTTTGAGTATAAGTCTAAGTAAAATGTCTAAGTATGAAGCGTGTGTGTTTGATTCTGTTGTATCTTTAATTTCTAGTTCGTTGGGATATCTCGCATTAGTATAAGTAGGACAATTGTCATTATTAATTGACATCGATATATGAAAATGTCAAATAAAAAAACACCGCTAACCTGTTCTTTTTTGATTCAGTAGATTTTGAATGATTTCCAATCCATGTGAATAAAGGAAAAGCTCAGCAAATAAACGGACACAATCATTTAGCATAGGAATGCGGACAGTTTGTTGAAAGACCATGTCTCTGAACATTACAAATATATTGTCTTTTGGACATTGCAGCATCCTTTTTATATCAACTTCAGTGTATTTATGTCTGGAATCATAGTGGTATTGGCCCTTACCCCACTCTGTTCGGTCTTGGTTAGAATTTGCGGTACTTCACATTGAACTATTGACGGAACATTAAACAACTGCAATGAAGCAAACAATAAATGAGGTCACTTAGGTCAACATCGTTACTACATTATGTCATATACTAGTATATCTCGTAATATATGCCTGTCAGAAGCGGCGACCCTTCCCCAATAATTTGACAACACAAATACTATTCCTTTCTGTAACCTAAAATATGAGTTCTGTTCTAACGGGCAGAAATAGTAAAAGGTTCCGTTACAAACCGGCAACTCATCATTTCATTTACTGAAAAAAGAATGCTAATGTTCTGATGCAGTGACATTGCATTGGAAGTTGGTGGCATGTTATGAATCCATTAAGATTGGGATTAATGCATGCCCTCTTGAAGAGATTCGTGGCTTTTGACTTAGAACGCGTTTTTGATGAACATTCAGCCTCTATAAGCTATGTTTGTTTAGGGTTAAATGAATTAATTTCCCGTCAACTTATAATTTTTGTTGCAATTGTTTACTCTTAAAAAGAAAACCCCCCCTAAACAGAAATTACGGTACTAGAGCATGGCAGATAAAGTTAATGACAAGGTAGCTTATGCTTTTTAGTTGCCGCTGCTATGAAATTTTATTGTGAAATAAAGATGGGAAACATGCACCATCTATCGTCTGCTCAAGTTGTTCTGGATTAATAATTTTGTGAAATTTATGACGATTTTTGGCAAAAAGTAAATCTATTTCGGAGGAATTGGACATATATCATGCAACTTAATGTAGAACATTCATAGAATGTTTCAAAATTAGCAAATAAAATACAGAAGAAAGTGCATTTAATGGATGCAATGGATGAAATGAAAAATATATTTCAATATACCTTCTTCTCGGATCATTCAAAATCAGATTTAAAGTAATGTTGTGTACATTAATGGATTAATACGATACTTGTTATGTAGTTGATAATACCATAGACTCTTTGAACATTTTTCTTGCCGCCCATCTCAAGTAACATCGATATCAAATAGAATATTAATCAAATGTGCTAATTTCAAATAATGATGACTGAAATGTCAGAATATATGTTGTAAAATTACATGCACAAAAGCTCAAGTATCCTAGTTGGAATAATGAGGTGCACTCATGCCTCCTGAGATACGTCTGGTTGGAAGAGAGGCATGTATAAATTTCTTAATAGTCTATATCACAAGTATATATACATAAGTCATACGTAAAATTGTATACAAATTGATTACTTAGAGACTACAAACTGCAATATTTGGATATTGACCCTAGTGTATGAGAATGGATGAACGGATATAAGAAAGGATAAACATTGAGCCTATCAAAATAAATATTCATAGAGCAACAGCTCTCTAAATTGTTATATAGAAATAGCAGTAAAACATCAATACGGTTTACCATATACGATGTGCCATGCCAATTCCATCACACACATGGTTAGTATCGTCTGGGCGATCATACTAAGTACAATGATCTATCAAGTGACAGAACGTCACTTTGTCAGTATGCCTGAAACAAGACATGTCGATTTGACATCTTTACACAGCCATAACATGATAAAATACCTTTTTTCGCGGTTTTCCGTTCCATTTTAGTTCGTCATAATGGTATGCACTCACGAAGAAAAAAGTAGAGCAGCATCACTTACTGTTAAGCAATATATCGTAAATACTTTCTGGAACGGATATTATGAAGTAATAGATATTGTAATGATATACAAACAATATCTGTCCAATACTAACCAGTTTTGTATATTGTATTCTGGGCTTCAGATTAATACTTTGGAATCTATGGTTTTTTATATATCTCCGATACATACTTTATCAGTAATTCTATATCGGGGAAATTGTGAACGTAGTTTAAGATATGTTATTTCTGAACGCTTAGATTTTACCAATTTATTAAAGTTATTATAATTATAACGATAGTTTAATGAACAATGATGTAAAATATGTTAAAAAGTTAGTATTGGAAATCAAAAGTTACAGCCCTTGCTATGTTTGTACTTTAAAATCAACTAAATAGTTTTTAAAAGAATACAATAGATAAATTAAGAGACATTGATCTTTATGCTTTTTTATTTCAATATCACCAAACAAAGCGTAACACGATAAATTATATAGATATGTAATACTTTCATACGAAACTTCAAAAGCTCAACACATAAAAACAACATTAGTGCAGGTGAAAAGTACGAAATCATCACCTTGACAGAATAAAGATATCGCCTATGGAATTTTACCAATCTGATCATTTATCTGTCTCAATACTCTTTGATTGGCATTTTTTATAAACAATAAAAGAAAAATATTTTGGTTGGTGTGCAAATGAGAGATAACAACAAGGTCAAAGTGGTTTACTCTGTTTAAAATTAAAACAAAGAGTTTTTAAAACAAAACAAAAACATATAATAACATGCGTATTATTTCAAAACTGTTCACATCTAGCACTGTTGGCCTGAGTACACAGAAAACAAAATTAACAACAATAGGTCAACGTACAATTTAGAGGAACAAGAGGCTCAAAAATATAAATGATCATAAATTGTGTTTCCTTAGAATTGAATATTAACGTGTCATTTTTGCTAAAAAATAATTAATGTTTAGGTAGAGAACACTTTGTTTTGCGCGAACAAAATAAATATAAAAATCCCAAATAAACAAAAGTTTAAATTATATTTTGGATTTTGATACCGGCTTTTAAGACTTACATTTCAAATTTTACAATTATTTTGGAGCGCAAATATTGAACATGCGTTAAAAGTCCTTGTTAGGACAGACTGTTATCAGTATAATCGTTATCAGACTCAACCCCTGTGGTTTCTTACATAATTAAAAATGATTTTCATGTTTAAGTTTATCCCGTTGTTTTGTACTTATAAATTCCATTGTCTTGCTTTTGTTTTCGCGTTCCGTAGAGTTGTTGTCGGGTCATATTCATGCGGAACATTGTCTGACGTTATAGTCGAAGACACAAACCAGGATACTTCTGGTTTGCGCAAAACGTGTTCCAAATGCAGAGGAGGATCGACGCATCTTAATCAATCTCTCTCATCTCTCAGTTTTCCTGATGAGTAAAAGTTTCTTGTTATAACAATGAAGCAAGAACCATACAAACCACAAGTATCCTTCACAGGTTCATTCAGTATCTATTGTACTTTGATTTTCCTGAATTATCGATAAATCACTTGTACTTTTCAAAACATATTTGACGTATTGATAAGCATTTATAGACACGACATGGTCGTACTTTAATATTTCTATTTTCATTTGTCACAATAAACATGTATTGTCAATCAATTTTACATACAAAATATTACATGTCAATAAAGTTTATTTTGTTATCTTCCAGAATCATAGAATCTGAAATATTTGCATTGCATCTTTTTTTTTTTATAAAACGTTCATTGAAATATTGCGATAATTTGAATAGAAAAAGAAAGAATTTATACCAGCACCAATACAATAAGATAAGAAGAATGTGCAATCACTGAAAACAATTGTTCAACAATTAGATAATTGTATGGAAATTGAAATGAAAATTGTATTCCAATTTTGTTATTGCCCATAACGTCTTCACATTGAAAAAGAGACAAAAGGCAAATTGGCAATTCGTTCCCATTCGTCACCTATTAGAAATCGCAACTGTATTGAACATACGCCATGGTATTTTAAAACGTGAACCTTGTTATAAATATATTTTGAACTTGTTACGTTTTGTAAATAGTAAAATTGTTATTTCTTTCCGTAGGGGTGCAAGCCTAGAGCCAAGTGCAAAACTTACCAGTGTCAACTACTAAATAATACAATTTTAACAGTGCTCACTCTAAGACAGTGTAACCATTTTATTTCTGTTTTCCTGTGTTTGTTGGTAATGAACCGTTCTTTCCTTCAATTGTCAACTACTAATTATTACAATCTTTTAACAATGATTACTCTAAGACAGTTTAATAATTCTATTTCATTTTTTTTGTCGTTGTTGTTGATGTTATTGTTTTTGTTGTTGTTGGTAACCAATCACTCTTTCTTCTAGAGTTATACATACATTTAAAATTCGATCTCAGCTGTCGAATTATTTATCACAAAAAGACCGCCTCGATCATTTATATTATTTTAGTTGTGCAAACTTTTTGTGTTTTATTATATTACAACAACTATATTTTGCTGCTGGTGGTGGTGAACCGTTTGAGTAACCCTGTAACTGGTGTTTTATCTGTTTTACGCTAAACGATCCTCTAATTAGAGCGTGCAGTTGTTTAAATTCTGAATATCTAAACAATGGATATTCATACTTCAGCAGTAATTACTCTTAAACAGTACACACGCTTCATACTTAGACATTTTACTTAATATAAACACAGACCGGAAATTAGAAACTAAGCTATACGATAAACGCGACGATTTCGGCTTTCCCATCGTAAATTTTCCACATTTAAGTAGTAATATCCCTCAGTCACCTGCATATGGAGTTTATATTTCACAAATGATCCGATATCCCAGGGCGTGCACAACATATGAAGATTTCATATACAGAGGTAAACTACTCACTGACAAATTATTGACACAGGGATATGGACAACCGCGTTTAATGTCAACGTTCCGCAAATTTTATGGTCGGTATAATAGTCTTATTTGCGACTACTCTGTTTCACTAAGTGAAATGTTGAGTTGCCTTTTCGTTGGCGGTTGTTGAGACGTCTGTACCAATTGTGACGAGGATACACTCCTCACGTGTTTCATTGGACTTGACTGTGGACTCACGGCGGGTGTGACCGGTCGACAGGGGATGCTTACTCCTCCATGGCACCTGATCCCACCTCTTGGTTTCCAGAGGTCCGTGTTTGTCCATTTTTACCGGATTTGTATCTATGTCCTGGACATCCTATTGATTTATACTTTGGTATCTGAGATTTTTATATTTGAACATAACATGTCACCAACTGTGTTCAGCTTGAATACATTTATTTAAATTCTTCGAGCCCAACCGATCAAGTCGTATTAACAGAAACAATCGCCTAGAGCATCATATTATTTATATATCGACTTGCATTCCTTCACTTTTGATATACTGTTAGTATATATCTTCACTCTTATCTTTCATAAAACTGAAACAATGATAAAAGTTATTTTGTTTGGAATATTTCCAAAACCACGTGCCATTTGCTAAGCATTTCCATATCATGATGAATTCCAGTCAGCGTTGATGTGGCAACTATAAGGAACCGTCTTTACGGCATGCGTTCATTTTTGTTATTTAATTCGCTATATATGCTGTTTTGTTATAAACCTTAAACACCAGAAGAAGCTAAATACATCATGCAGTAAAGACTTTGTAGATGTTATCGGCAAAGAAGAAAAAATCGTTATAATTGCAATAAATATTGCCGGGACACATCTATCACTAGTATTATGTAAATTCTGTATGAAAATCCACTCAATTACGAATAGTTGAAACAATCGATTGACATTTCCCATGAATTCATTAAGTTATTCTACTTTAGTATGTAAATATTTATCGACTCAAAAGCTTCATTTCTATTGCAGAACAGAGAACAAAGTACCAGGGTCATTTCATCCTGTTCTATCGCGGATTCTGTAGTCACGATTAAAGACATTCTACCTTAAAAGTCGTTTGGGAATAAAAGTTCCGGAACTTATACCCTGACATTTCACATCTGAAATATATTTTTGTTTTCAATCGATGTAAATTAAAGTAATGTCAGTAGTATTCAATTCTGGTTTTGCCAACATTAGGTTCCAGTGGAAGTTTTATGTTCTTGTAATGCATTATTTGCACCTCAGGTGTATCTGGTAAAGTTTTCAATACTTTAGTGGAGAGTTAAAGTGGTCGTGTAGATATAAGTCAAATACACCGAGAAAACAATTATTTGTATATTCAGTATATTGATTTCCTTAATGCAACGGAAAGGGTGTGATATTGATGTGTGTCTGCTACGATATCGAGTTTCAATTGTTTAGATGTAAAAGCTACTGCTTTGTTGGGATGTCTATGTACTTGTCGGGATGGAAGAGAAAATAACATAAAAACAGTTAATACCAAATTACCAGTACTAAGAAAGTGACTCAGACTGAATATGCATAAACTGCAAGCACAGACCTAGTAGTGGTGGAATCAGAAACACGGAGGAGGAAGCATCTCTTAGCAACTGATCACTATGAACGTAGGTACACAGTCAAATGCAGGTCAAAAGTAGTACAGATCAGGTTCAAGTCGGTATATTGTCGAATCCACAACTACTACCCAAAAGGTTATATAAAATATAAAACAGTAATACGTTGTACTAGCAAACAAAGTCGTTACACAGACCGTATAACTTGCGAAGCGGTGACTTTAAATGGCAATTCCGCATATCGACATGACAGGAACTTATTGCTATAAAGTTTGCCTGAATTAATAATCAAGAAATTCCTATTGATATAAAATCAGATTTTCCTGTTTATATGGCCTCAATGTATTAGATGGCCGTTATTAACCCATAAATATTGTAAATATTCCAGTTTTAATTGTCCACCAGGCAACAATTTCTTGCCATCGCCATAGGTATTATAGAGTTTTTAATCTAGAGTTGAGCTTACATTAAGGATGTCAATATCTGCCAAGTAATTGATACTACTTCAAATACTTAATATATTTTTCACTTGTAGTCAATCAACATAAAGTAGTACAGCTAGGTACTGCTGGGGGACCAAGTGCGCCCCCGGGGATATACATAAATCCAATGCCTGGCATTGCAAACCAACATATTATCGAATACTTAATATTTCGAATAAATAGCAACTCATCAAAGTTAGATGGTCATATCTCTACAGTGGTTACTCTCAGGCGGCTTTGCACATGGGTATATATTTAGGTTTATATTGATCATCTAAGTTCTATTATACCATTTTTTGTTTCGGGACTCAATATCTAATTCGAACCCAACTGATAAAGTATAACTGAAAAAAAAAATGTAGTGTTGAGCATTTCTTTTGGCCTCATTTTGGCAAAAATATAACTTTGGCATTAAGTTTATAATACAAATAAAATAAAACAAACATCATACAAAAAGGAAACCAACAAAGCAAACACAACCCAAACAAAAAATGCTATCGATATTAATTATGATTAATAGTATATTATATTCAACAAATACTATATTATTGCTTTGTTTAAATTGGATAAATGTTCTGAACAATAGCTACCTATCATTGTTTTGTATAATTTTCTATTCCAAGTACTTCGATAGAGAGACATGGATTGTCTTGCCATATATCAGTTAGGTTTTTGTAATCCATCCTAATTCTTCTCAGGAATATTCCGTTATTACTTCGTGTATTTCTGTTTTCTTTCTCGTAATGCCCAAAGCAATAGCGATGTCCCAGAAAATGCAAGGTCACAATCTATATGAAAATGAAATCGTCATAATATTGTGAAATTGCATTAATTCTGCATAATTCTACACACGTAGCTTGTAATTGTATTCGATTAGATTCTTTGATTAAATGCCCCAAAGGGAGAAGAGAAAACAACGTCATTTTTTGCTCAAATATCAGTTTTATTATAATATTGGAGTTACATTGAAAAGCTATTTCAGGTTACCATGTGATATCAATACATCAATGACGGTGTTATTAGTTTCGTTTCATTCTTTTGCCAAAGCTGCAGAGCCTGCAGAAGACAATTTCTGATCGAGTAGGACAAAGGTATTTTATCAATATTGAAAGGGTATCCAGCAGTCAAGGATAAATGATATCATTGTCAGAATGTACCAGTCTGTAATCACTTTCACAGATCAAGTATGGAGGGTCATGTTTATAAAGAAATCCTCACTCACGTATAACGCATATTTAATCACTTTCGTTTTATGCAGATGATAGGCTGCATTTATCCATGATCAAAATTGTTTGATAAAAACATAATTAAACTATATCAAAATGTTCAGAGAGTTAATAGTAATATAGAGATTCCGTGTGAAATCATTGCTGGCCATAGTACAAGTATCGCAAGCATACTCCTGTAGAGATACCTCAGTGGAAGTGTCATTATACCTAACACAGAGTGACTGTCTAGTACATTGATTATATTGAATTACCGAATGTAATGAGCTAAACATCTGCATTTTATAATCTTATTGCAAATTATCATTTCGAATCTGTCTGATTATATTCCGATCGGGAATAAATTAAGTCTAGCTCACTTTGAGTTCGGCTACTTGTTGATATACCCAATTTTCGACTGATATCAGTTTTGGTGTTTTGTTCTTTTTCTCTCGCGTAGAAAGCGTTGGATCCCATCTGTTTGCGTATAAATTAGTCCGATCTATTTACTCACCAACTGTTCATCTGTCGGAAATAAACATATACCCATAATGCACACATATAAATGTTTTTCCTTTCGAATATTTTTGGTACTCTTTATGAGTAACATCACAACATCACCGATGTGAACAGATTCTTCTTAATTAACAGTTAAGATGAAAGCTTGTTTTATGAACAGCAGTTCAGCACAGAATTTTGCAGCACTGCTGAAAATGGGAGCAGTCTATCAAAGTTGATAACTAGTATTATTATATACCTATCAATATTCCGAGTTTTGATACTGTTGATTTCAAGAGTGTGATCTGACTTTCCGGATCACCACACTATAGTTATCTGAATCTATATCACCCTCTCTGAAACTAATGACGCAATAAGCAAAGCAGGACTACTGGTCAGAGACAACTAAATAGTTTTCCATAGGCGACAATTTTAATATTTCCCTGTATATCTCATTTTTCGAGCGAGTGTTGACCTATAAATTATACATAAATCTATTCCACGTCCTTTCCTCAATCAGAAAATATCTTGTTTTTCTGTCACATGTGCATATCTCAACCCCAGCAGTTCACAGTTAATGGACAGAGAATCCTCTATTTAGATATTTCTCAAGAAATTGACTCTAATGATATGAAATTACCAGTAAAAATTATGATGATTCAGCATTTTCAATTCTTAATACATATTTTACTGTGTAAAAGTTTGAAAATATGTTCATTGAAACAATATAAACCAATCAGACACTAGGTTACATTAAAAATGGCATACCCGCGTTCCCTACACTTTTTCAACCAACCGATTTCACGGGTATTTAGTTGTCTTTGACCTATATGGTAACAATACCGGAAGTTCCATGATCAATGTACAAACTCCATATTTATACAATTGATCATTTCTTTTGCGACCTACTTCTCCCATAGCAACAGTGCCGGAAGTTACTACGCTCAATGTAAACAAATCTGTATTTTACCGAGTTGTTAATATCAATAAAGTTGACATATCCGTACTTAATTCATAAGTTTATAATTTATGGGTATATAATAGATTTATGATTATAATAGTAATTTGATCCGAAGAGCCTGATCACGTTTTATTGACAGGGGCAGATCTTCAGATCATGTTACTGTTATAATAATATCTATGCATCAACAGTGTTTACAAGGCGATGCAAGAATCTCCCCTTACATAAAACAAAAAATAAACAAACAAGAAAAACAGAAACAAATTCGGTAATAATATTACGTAAAATAGCCTAAAAGGACAAAAGCAAAAATACAAACGTAAATGCGAAATTAGCAAACTCGTATTTCTGACTGAATAAGAAGAAGGAAGAAACATCTACTCACGATACAATAAAATTTCTGATATTTGTTTACACTCTGATAAGAGGTAATTAAGAACTTTAGGAACAAAATACATTTCAAATTCTAAATTTAATCTTCATTTTATGTACTAAAATTATGTAGTATAATTACAGCTATTTTTGGGGTTTCTTTTTTCTGATCGTTCTGTGTTAAGATGAAACAGTGCCCGAGTCGGGAGCTCAATCAAACTAATAAACCATACTGGCCAGACAGAATGACCAGACTAAACAATGATATATGAATATATTATATTCCGGAGAGGGCAAAATTGCATAGAGTTACAATGATGAAGCATTGTTGACGCATGAGATTTTGTTAATAAAGTAATTCTAACATATTAACACAGCAGCATTATAAGACGTCCTTCGTTATAGACACAATGTTGTATCTTTCTATAAAATGTTAGCATATTGCACCAGTTTTGGTTTGATTTACGAGTACAAAAATAACATCGACCAAGGCCGAATGATGGAGTAGATATTGTTTTTTTATGTACTCCATAAATTCTCATATCTAACCAAAAACAGTGCAATAAACTATTTATTACATTTTGATTTAACATACCATTGTATCCATTATTGTACGCAAAAGGTAAAACAATTTTATTCGTAAAAAGAATATATATAATCTAAGATACCAAAGTATAAATCATTGGGATGTCCGAGATAAAGATACAAATCTGGTTAAAATTTGACAAACAAGGACATCTTGAAATCAAAAGATGGAATCAGGTGCCATGGAGTAGTACGCATCCCCTGTGGACCAGTAACTTCAGCCGTGAGTCCACAGTCAAAGAAAAATGAAATTTGTGAGGAAGAATCTTCGTCATATTGTGTACAGACGTCTCAACAACCGCCATCGAATAGGTAACTCTAAATTTAACTGAGTGAAACAGAGTAATTGCAAGCATATATATATATATATATATATATATATATATATATATATATATATATATATATATATATATATATATAATATTTCAAATGTGTATTACGATTTCAGAAGGGAAAAACTGTAATGCTACCCTAAATCTATGTGTAGGGGTTCAAATCAAATCGTCATATATCTATTTCTATTGTATTTTATTGATTGTAAATTATTTACCCAGTACAAATTTGCCGCTAGCGACAGTTCATATTGTTTTAAACTTATTTCACTATCCTCCTTGATATCTTCAACTTTATATATATATATTCAGTGTCTTGTTTGCTATGTTGACGCAGTTTTCTTTTAGTGTACGGAACGATGTCTCTCAGTAGTGTATCGAATTGTTTATACCACGCAATCACTATGGAAACAAAAAGTCATTTGAGTGAATTCTCAAGAATTGAATAAACCTTGTGATGAGTTATATAAAAAATGTAGTTAGGAATACAACATGTCTATTTCATGCGCTTTTATTCCTTTAATCTATATCAATGTCTGATACTGGATGGTGCAGGCCGCCGGTAAAAATAATTTTAATATTGTAGGGATCTCTTAAGTCGCAAACACCCTTTACGTCATTAATGGCTTAGCCATTATCTTTTTATTAAACTATAATCAAGGCATTCGATGATTTCACACGGAGTGGTTTACATTTAAATACATGTGATTTGGTACAATTGAAATATATTATGGTTGTGCGCAATTGATAATTAGAATAAAACAGTTACCGTAAACATATATATATGGTAATAAGACGACAGCGATGTATACCATGCCTGAAATTACCATAGACAAGTAGTGAAGGTTTTACTAATTGCCGATAAACGTCCTGTTCAAAAGATTTACAACGGTATTATCTGTAACAACAGTAAAACAATGCCTTATATACGATTAACTATAAATCTTTATTAAATTTCTTTTGTGAGGTCTTTGGATTAATATGAATTAAATACACGACCATTTTTCAACATTTATTACATTTTTAGGTACTCTACAAGAAATCTAACAATAACACGCCCTTGTTGCCACGCCATTATTCTAATATGATCCACAATATTATGTAAGTACTGAATGTTTCAAACATTTCATGTTATATTAATATACATCAGATTTTTGGCAGCTCAAGTTATTTGTAACATTATATGATAGCTCTACATTAGTCTTTCTCACACTTTTCAGCCATAAGTCAACTGGTATACAAACATTCACCCAAACAGAGAGAGAGAGAGAGAGAGAGAGAGAGAGACAGAGAGACAGAGACAGAGAGACAGAGAGAGAGAGAAACAAAATTTATGGTAAAGATAAAAATGTTAGTGGTAAGAGGGAGATGCACATGTGAAAAAGTGGATGATATGTTAAATGTTTACAAACAATATATCATGTATTGATGATATAATAGTTAAATGTTTACAATATAAAACATCTCAGATAACACATTATATATCTTTAGGAAGTCCAGGATATAGATACAAATCTGGTAAAAATGGACAAACACGGACCTCTGGAAACCATGAGGTGGAATCAGATGCCATGGAGGAGTAAACATACCCTGTCGACCTGTCACAACCACCGTGAGTCCACAGTCAAGTCCAAATGAAATACATGAGGAACGAATCTTCGTCATAATTTGTACAGACGTCTCAACAACCGCCATCGAACAGTTAAATCAACATTTCATTTAGTAAAACAGAGTAATCGCAAACAAGACTATTAAACCGACCGTAAAATTTGCGGAACGTTGACATCAAAAGCGGTTTTTGATATCCCTGTGTCAATAACATGTCAGTGAGTAGATTACATCTGTATATGAAATGTTCATATGTTGAACACGCCCTATCATATCGGATCTTTTGTGAAATATAAACTCCATATGCGGTTGACTGTGGGATACTTCTACTTAAACGTGAACAATTTACGATGGGAAAGCCGAAATCGTCGCGTTTGTCCCAAGGGAAATAACCCTTCCCAGGAAGACAATTCGGGATGTATTCCAACACAAAGGGCCATAATTTTATAATATATTATTATTATTATTATTATTGTTATTATTATTATTATTATTATTATTATTATTATTATTATTATTATTATACTCAAAGTTCTGGTATTACTTGTTGTAGCCTAGATTCTTTGTTTTTTGCTAATTTTTTCATCTATAAACCACAAAACATAATATCTTTTATGAAAAAGAAAATGAATTACTCTTTGAAACTTATACATCATGTTTACGTTTTGTAAGTACAGAATCATCTTTTTATTTCGATTTATTCATAACACGATGACTCTGCTATTTAAGATTACAACATATGCATGTAACGTTATATTCTTGTGATCTTATCTAAGCACACTAAAATCATATATATTGATACCATTAATTATTCTTTCGTTTCATTTGCGTGTATAAGGTAATCATTATTTCCAGTAGTATTTTTTTTAATTCAGCAGCACTTTGATATTTTATATGATAGGAAATAAAAGAAATAAACGGAAACTTTCGTGCTGTTGAATTGCAAATTAATAAATTTTTCTGTGAAAATATGCTTATCATTTGGAACATTTTTGGAATCCATCAATCTGTATTATAAGATACAACATTTTTACTAAAATTACTTTAAAATGTTGATAACTGCTACATGCCATATATAATTTTACGTCAAAGGAAGTACAAAATGTTTCTATTTTGAAGACAGAACACAAAACAATGTATAAACAATTTTGTGATTTTCTTAAACGGTGAATCCCATGAAAACAGTATTCGTATAGTCTGCAGACAGTTTTTTTAGTAGTTTTCAAACACTCTTCTCCGATTCCAATAACACTATTTTGATAAAAGTAGTTTCTTTTCGCCACACCGGACGTCATTGAGTGACTAGGAACGCGTTTTGCCGTATACAACGAGGTTAAAGTCATACCATCCTTAGGGTGAATTTATCGTCTATAAACTGGTTCTGGTTTAGAAATTATCGGTATAACTTCATAGCAACTAAACATGGTTTGGCTTTCTCATTTATCACTAACGGTTTCCAAGAAGTTCGGTAAACTAAAGAAACTACCTCCTGTGGTGGTTTCAGTTCTTTTCGTGCAGTTTTAAGCATACAAAGATGGCGGTGAAGACGCAGCAGTTATGAGAAAGATGAGAAACTTGCTGTGACACTCTTTGTTAGATCAATTAAGTCTTGCTTTAATGAAAATTAATTTTTAACTCAACAAAATTACAGTAAAAGCAGTTTACGCAAGACTACACAGCAAGTAATAATATGTCAGCCATAGCATCCAAATAGATGAAACTAGTTTCAAACCATGTTGAAAACCAGAAAACAAAACTGAATAAAGTTTTCTATCAATACATTCGCCCTTACTTTGGTCACCTGCATGATACAGGTGACCTAGGCATTGAGAATAAATCTTTGTAGATTTTCTAGATTTTCAGTTTCTACTAAAACTTTAAAATATCTCATCAAATCCTACATAGAACATTTGTGAGATAGGGGTACCTAGTTTGTGACTTTCATTGATCTTTTGATAGTGTGACTTTTGAAGGTGACTGGTAACTCCTAATTGGCCGTCAAGTTTACTTGACATACTTGAGCTAAATTATGCAATATGACATTAACGAACTTACTATTTTGTGACATATATTCAACTACTGAATTATACTGTGACAATTTTATTGTTTTCAGGGAAAACGCCTGATAGAATTGTGGATGATATAGCATATCTCGTATATAATCATACCATTTTCTTAATACCACAATCTATACCTTCTAAGAAGCTCTACTGATATCAAATTATGTTGCCTGCATGCTTTACTAAAGCCTCGGTTAATCTTTTAAATGAAATATTCATGAAATCCAATTTTATCGATGTAAATTGTACTAAATATTCAGTTTCCTGTTCTATATATTCTCCATTAATTATAGTCGTACTATTTCCTTTGATGTTGATTACAACAATATTGAAATGTTTTTAAAATGTCTTCAAACCATCTGGCATGGCGATTAACGTAGAAAATCTACGGTTCTCACTTTTTGTAATTTTCTTAATTAAAACATGGTATTAGATGAATCTTTAGATCATATATGAATCATAGTCATCAAAGAATCGAAAGTTAAGATATCCATAATGCAATGTTCATTTACATTTCCCATTGCAGTCTCTCATTAAATCATTGTTAATCTATACTGCATTTATGTAAAGACTTCGCCCACCTATAAACACTATGTGACGCCATACAGTTGAACCATTTGGACACGAAAAAAGCCATTGAGTACACCGATAACGTAGAACGCGGGAAATATAAAACTCGAAATACTGTGGTATATTACTATAACTTATATATAGCTTGTCAGGGTGTATACCCTCAATATGAATGTCGCCTGGAGATAAATAGAGAATGACGCCCTACCTTACAAAGATAATGGCAATAGAATTATCATGGAACATTTTATATGAATTCATCCATTTGAGCAGGAACTGACACATTGGATCAATGGTAGAAAATATGTTTGACATTTAGTGTAATTGTCAATTTTCTATTGCCTCTGTATTCAGTAAAATAAACATATTTGGTTGGCACCATGGTTTCTTTAACTTTGTTGTATGCGTTGTGATCAGTATGAAAGATTATCATTGTTGACAAAAAATATCATCGATGTATCTAACATTTTTAATGTATCTTTTATATTATACACCATTCCCAACACTGCTAAATTCTATATCAGAAGGTTTAATCAATATCGATTAAATATTATAAACATAATACCAAAGTTATAATGCTCAAGACGATATTGTTTCTGTCAATTAGACTTCATCTGTTGAGCTCCAATTTGAAAAGTATGCGTATTTTCTAAAGATAAAGTGGTATCATACAAGGCCAAATGATATCTCTAAAAGTATAGCCGAAATCCGTCTAAGAGTATTCACTGTAAAAAAAATGACTATCTTAGGATTAGAAATTTTTCGAATTTAAATGGTGTTAACAGTGCCAAATATTACTTTAGTATAAGATGAACAGCTGGTACCGAAATACCAGGTATTAGGTTTATGTATACCCTCGGGGACTCAAACGGTCCACCAGCAGTGACAACGACCTAGTGGTTATAAATATTACAAACATAATACCAAAGTTATAATGCTTAAATCTGTTTATCAAAGTGCCACACATTTATTTTCTTATTTTATTTGTCCGAGTTGTTATGGCACACATTTTGCATTAATCGAATACAATTTCGGTATGCGGAACTTCTCTTGTCTTTCTGTCACTTCCGCTGGTATATAAAGAGATGCCGCCGTGCGACATGTGTCAGTTCACCTGGAAATTCTCTATCCCCCTCCTTCCCCTTACCTTATTTATATTGATTGATATTATTTGAAATTTTATTTTGAATTTGTTACTGCTGTTAGCTTTATATGTTTTCAGATAATCACCGTTTTACAAGGATCGTCACTGCTGTACATTGCTCAGATGCTACAGAGCTTTGAGATTGGACCAGGTGTCACACCCCTTTGATTCATTCAATTTCTGTGACGTGGCAATTTCGCCCATCAGTTTTCGTTGAGTGTTTCATTTTCTCAGCAGACGCTATTTATATTTATTTGATTATGTTAACTCTGTTCGACCGATATCGGAGTTCCGAATTAAACATTTTCATATTTGCTATTATATTTTGGGGATGCCCATAGGACTCAACTTGGGTACTGGCTCCCATATTTAACACGAGTACCACCGTGGCCACATATCGCCAAAATATATAATATATATACTAGCATAACATATATAGTAGTCATACTCGCTCAACCTCGAAAAAGAAGTGAAGTCAGTATACGATAGCAGCGCATGGTCTGCTGATTTAAATGGCAGTGGTATTGTATTAGTGTATACCTGTTATCTCTTATGAAATAATTGATTCAGGTAGATGATCGGATTTTCTTACCCGTGGGATCACAGAAATATTTGTATCATATTTCTTGACATTTCCATGTGTTAGTCTTATCTTACGGTTCATGATTTGTTGTACAAATATAATTAAATGGTTTGTCCACCACATTTTATGATACATCACTTCTCACCTCCAGACAGACATTAGCTGATCATTTCTAACCTTTTGAATTACTAAATTGTCTAAAGCTAAGATAGTCATTTTTTACAGTGGTTACTCTAAGACGGATTTCGGCTATACTTTTAGAGACATTATTTGGCG
>BROG01000248.1:515000-560000 GCA_030159075.1 Atrina japonica | reverse complement strand
CACTTGTCGAAGTACCGGTCGCTACTTATTAAATTGTTAATTCAACTAGATATTGTCATATTGAACACATCTTCAAGAATATTTAACACGCAATTATTGACTAGACGGATTGGTATGAATCGTCTAGATTTGAATTTCTTTATACACGACAGAAATCATTTTACGTTTAGGTTTGTCGCCTGCAATTGGAAAGTGAACTTGTTCTTATATGAAATATTAGATTCAATTACATCCTATTACCTCAATATAAAAACTTAATTGATAAGAATGATATATTGAACGATAACGGCGTTTAACATTTGGCGCCGTCTACCCCTCCTAATAGCACATGTACTTCCTGTCCTTGTATTGCCATGTTTAAATAAAATGGATTAATGCGTTGATAAAGCGACCCTATCGGAAAGTCGAAAATTTTGAAAACTTGATTTCTAATTTTAGCGAAATCAATCTTTTGCAGTAAAAGTGCAATTATCTGAGCTATTTTACTGCAGCAAATGGATATGCAGAAAGAGAGAATTAATGGGCAAATTTTGAGGTTTAAAGGGCTGTAGGCAATGGATGAGAAAAGCTTAATTTCACATGAAAATTGATTATGTTATCCGACTCCGAAATCACCATTAGCGCTAAAAAAGGTACTTTTGAAATCTAGATACATGAAAAGATGTAAAATTGAAGTACTGAAAAGGCTTACAATTCTACTTAAGCGAATAGGCGGAAATGGCATTAATGTACAGAAAGGAATTCAATTCATAATAATGAAGCCGCAATGGAAGTGTCGCTATTGTAATGTGTTTTGTATGCTTTATTCTAATTTTACATATATAGTTTGAGGACATTATTTCATTAATGTATACTTGTTCTTTAGTATCTTCAATGAATCAGACCAACAAACATTATATTATGTTTTATCATCATTTTTCTACAATATAAAGACCGGTTTCGGCTTTAAGTGGAAGAACACCACTAGCGACCTTTCTATAAACAATTACCAATTAATTGACAATTATCTAACTTGACGATATCAGGATATCTAAAATATCTAAAAGGGAAAACACTGATACGTGGACCTGAAAAAACTATAAGTATCAGTTTATCTGTAGCCCAAGAGCAGCAAAATGATGTTGATAGGTGTCATTGGTAATAACTAAAACTAAACGGTTTTACTGCACTTCATAGAGAATGTCCATATACAAATTTCCGATATAAAACATGAACGCAATAAAATGCAATTCAAACCTTATTTAAACCGATATTTCTGCTACACGTGATATCTTAAAAACACAATTACATAAACGTGTGCGTATTCTACACCAGCATACTCTGCACTAATACCTAGAATTGGATTAATAGCACACTCATCGGTTAAAAGGATACCAACATTTACATGTGAATTCCTTGAATTGCAAAGTATTATTGTGTGGCAATGCCAATGTCCGTAAAATGATCATTATTATATATACTTTGTAAATGTATTGTAGTGCTCAATTAAGATGATCAAAAACGCAAATAAAGATAACAATGGGGAATAATTTAGATTTAGAGATTATATTTCTAACTTCAGTCATGACTTTCCTTTCTGAAAGACACTGAATTTCCTTGTTGGTGTCATTCTGGGAGAACACAAATATACAAAAATATCCAAACATAACTTTGCAAAGAAGAACCGACCTGTCTCAATCAATAGCGCTCTAGACTCTTGATCGTGAGGTCGTGAGTTCAAGTCCAGTCGGCGGCAGGTTGGTTTACTGTCCTTCGGATGAGACGTCCCGTGTCACAGTAGTTGTCGGCACGTTAAAGAACCCTGACTGCTCAATGGCCCTAAGTGCTGAGTATAGGCCAAAATTTGAAGCCAGCCACCGGCAATTGTTGACGTCTCCATATGAGTGAAAGATTCTTGAGTGGGACGTTAAACAACAATAAACTACCAAACTTTTCAAAGAATAGTTAATCAGGTGAAACAAAGAAATATTTTTTCTCCGATTCTGCGGATCATACTCGGGACCATATTTTCTGTAATACGTATAATGTTTTTAATTTGTAGATACTAGGTCCTAGATACTATTTCTCGGTATCAATGCCTTGGTAACTCATGTCCTATTATTTGAATACTCTACCAATCTATATCACAATCTGAAAGTTGAAAACACTTATAAAAATAATCTGTCCTTGCCCTGATTACTATTACATGATTAACGATTTTTCTCGTGGGGGTCTCCAGATGTGACTATAGGCTCCCTTTCGCGGTGACTAGTGCACTTTAATTTCTTAGACAGATAGATAGATAGACAAGGTAGTTATCACCATTATCCGGAACTTCTTGGTATTTTACCAACCCCTTTTATACGTCCGATGTTCAATATGTATTTTCCAACACGTGTATGTTTTTATCATCTCAATATCTATGCCAGTGTTGTTTACGCAACTGATATTATACCTGCAGTTAAATATTGAGGAAAACTGTAAAGATATCATCTTCACAAAATCAACAGGTGAATCGTTGCAATTTAATTTTCGAAAATTTTGAAGCCGCGAATATTTCCAGTGTTTTATTAGTTTTAATCGTTTTAAAGACCGTTTGAAAGGAGATGTTATGAGCATTAAAACTGATAAGTAAATATTCGATTTTAGATCCGTTTGGTATAAATCAGAAATGTTTTTGTAACATTATTTTGTAACAAATTTAATATTATCTAACACTTCTGACGAAGTAGTGAACAAAATTCAAATTAACAATTTACAAATTATCCGTGAAGATTTAGAACTGCTATTTTTTTTTCATTTCTTGTCTTTTTTTTTTTTTGTACATTGAGTTTTCGGTAATGAAAACTTTGGACTGCAGCTGTCGTAACTCTTATACTTTGAATGCGGCATTAAGGTAAGTGGTTAATGCATTTGCCGACATTGGTGTCCTTTCAAATCATATTGAAGTCATGACATCAAATGTGTATTTGATAGTAGTGTGTTGCTTACTGAAAGTCAAAAGCAATACCATCAGTAAATTTCCACAGATTTGATATGTGTTACATACAACCACGCCCTCTAAATGTAATATAATCAGTAAAGATCAAAGCAGAATGGTTTGTGTTGAGTATTGGACTCGAACAGTGGTGGCTTTATTTATGTATTTTTACACATAAGGCCCTGATGTTATATTTCCATCATCCCTAACTGCACCCCATTTATGTATCCTAGACTGTTTCTTTCCTCGTCTACTGTCTTTCTTCACTGGCCTTGATAGTTTAAAATGTAAAGTATTATAAACATAACACGATCGCCCATTAGAACAGATCAAACGGAAAAAATAACAATATCAAACTTACAGATAAATACTTTGCATTAGATTGTAATATTTAGAGGCAAAAATATTGTATTACTTTTATCAAATGTTTATTAAAACAATGTAAACTAACATTCAAGAAGTAAAGTTTCACAATATACTGGAAATGATACTGTTGAGGTGCTTAGAGTTGTTTTAGAATCTTTTGTGATAATATCATGTTCAACACCACACCTGACTTATTGATGAAATGACAATACTTAAGTATCATTTTGCACTGATCACACCATATATATTCTAAATTTGATGATGAAGTCTTACTAAAAGAAACAGTTGCCTTGAGCATTATATAAATACACATGATATATATTGCGTCTTAGCTGGACTTTTTATTTAAAATCAACGATTGATTTTTCAGTTATCATAATTGAACATGGTAAATAAAAAGTTGTAAATACAAGAACATCTTTAATCGATACAAATCCGAAAAAGAACAGTAAACTTAGCAATGTATTTGTACAAACATTGTGTTTTGTATTGTTACATCTCTTGTAAGTAAACTTAGCAATGTTTTTGTACAAAAAATGTGTTTTGTATTGTTACATCTCTTGAAAGTAAACGAAGCAATGTTTTTGTACAAAAATTGTGTTTTGTATTGTTACCTCTCTTGTAAGTAAACTTAGCAATGTTTTTGTACAAAAATTGTGTTTTGTATTGTTACCTCTCTTGTAAGTAAACGTAGCAATGATTTTGTACAAAAATTATGTGTTTATTGTTACCTTTCTTGTAAGTAAACTTAGCAATGTTTTTTGTACAAACATTATTTTATACTTAGCAATGTTTTTGTATAAAAATTGTTTTGTATTGTTACCTCTCTTGTAAGTACAAGCGCAGTAAATGATCAAACAAATATATCATAGAAAAAACACCCCATGGTGAGAGGAAATGGAATTCTTAAATATAATTACGCTGCAAAATTGAGTTATCGCGTTTATTTTAGATATGTAAATCACGAGATCAACTGTTTGTAATAACATGCATATAGTTCATTTGTCTCTTCCAAACATCGCTTCCGATTTATTAGTACTTTTGAGAAATCATTCAGTATACGATGCATCCACGAATCGTATCCTGAATTACAGAAATGGTTTGGAACACACAGAAAGAAAACATGTCAGTACATAAAGAAGAATATTTGGTATATGCAGACAAATGGTTTGACACAGGCAATAAATGAATTTGTAATAGAAAATAATTTCGTTCTAAAGCATGGAGAAAATGTTGAACTGGTTTTTTAAAATTTTTTTTATTGTGAGACGTTGAAGATGTGATAAAATGCACACAAACGTGTGTGTGTGTGTGTGTGTGTGTGTGTGTGTGTGTGTGTGTGTGTGTGTGTGTGTGTGTGTGTGTAAATTGCTGGAAACCGATCTCTTCCTACTACATATGTTATTAAGGTAAGAATTACCGCTTCATTTTTCAAGTTCAGAACAACTGCTGATTACTGATTCCCATGTAAATTTTTAACTTCGAACTAATTTCGCGATGAAAATGTGGCAATGTGTAGTACGCTATTTGCCGGTTTTAAGGATTAAATTCAATAAACATATAACACAAGTTGTAAAAAATGATAAACAAATTTTTGATTATCAAAAAATGTATCTAAATCATCCATGAAATACAAGTACAGATAACATCAGAGTTAGAAGCCGGGTCGGTTAGTGCTTTTGTAAATTAATAGTTACTTAACCGGGACAGATAGGGAAAAATGATTTAACTTATGGTTTATGTCCAAAAACCGAAACATCTTAAACTTGATAAATATACCATCCGAAGAAACTGCGGTTTCGAAAAGCTCCATTGCATATGGAGAGAGAGAGAGAGAGAGAGAGAGAGAGAGAGAGAGAGAGAGAGAGAGAGAGAGAGAGAGAGATGATTGTCTCGTTTCAAACATAGCATGTGCTTTCACAGATATGCCTCATTGATCCTCTGCGACTATTTAAAGGAATGGACACTACAAATCTAATGACTGTTGACTGCAAATATTGTAAACATAATACTAAAGTTATAATGCTCAAGACCATCGTTTCTGCCTATTAGAGTTCATCAGTTGAACTCCATTTTGAAATTTATGTTTATTTTCTAAAGAGAATGTGGCATTATACAAAATAATAAATCAAAATGTATAGCCAAATCCGTCTAAGAGTAACCACTGTTAACAGATGACTATCTTAACTTTTGAAGAATTTAAAATTTAAGTAGTGTTATTCGTGCGAAATATTACTTTAGTATAAGATTCTCAGCTTGTACCGAAATACCAAGTACTAGGTTTATGTATACACTCTGCGACATCTGAAGAAAACTACGTAACTGAAAACTACGTAACTTCTCTTTTGCATGCATGGTTTGATAACCATGTATCCATGGAAAAGGTACGATATATCGGTGATTAAATGTTAATGTAATCGATGACAGAGATGCTTAAAACAGTTTATTATTTATCACTGAAATGATATAAGATGAAAAACATCAAGATATGACATCGATTAATTTGAAAAACTTCAGCACTGTGTACAGCAGGTAATATATTACATAATTAAAAAAAGACGAACTACTTTTGTTTCTTTTTATAACAATGGCACAGCGATATCTTGAGATAAAAGATGTACAAACACGTGTTGTCAAATGCTTTTGTCCTCAGACATTTGTCTACAAAATCTTGTCACCATTAAAAAGAAATGCTTTTTGTTGAATGTCAAATATACATACATGGTTGATTTTATGTCTTGGAGAACCACTTTATCAGCTGTTATTTAACATTACTAGTATCTCTATTAATTAAACACTCATTTTATCTTTTTGTGGAGATATTGTGACAGCAGAACTGGTCAATCGATACACAAATCGACAAAATACAACCAGGAATATGTGATTTAAAAGCAATGGGATGTAGATGTTTGCCGGATATAAACGAGCGCCGGCATTTGGCGCGCATGGTATGGTATTAACTGGCTTGATCTTCAACATAGTATTCAGATTGAAATTCCTGCCTATGCGTAACATGCTGAGATGTTTTGAGGCAAACATTAGTCTATAGATATATAAAACCAATAATTACGTTCAGGATAATTTATATCATATCAGCAGTTCATACAGTGTAAAAGAACCACTAACGTACATATATACTGATTTGAGACTTGAATTTTAGAACTGAAAGAAGCTGCATACGTCATGAAATCACGTCGTATATTACCGATTGTGCAACTATAACCGATATCAAAGATATTTATACATGTATGTTCGTATAAAAGTGAAACAATCGTATATCGAAAGAACTGGTGGACAACAACGGGTATATATGGAAACAATCATTTCATATTGTACGTATACTTTCAATATATCATATATCTTAATTTCAGAATTATAATCAATTATAAAAAAACTGCATTTTTATTTTCATTGCTTATATTATATATTGTTTATTTATCATTTGATTATTGAAATAATATGTTGCTTTCGTTGTGAATATACTTCTATGAATACTAAATTAATACTCAAAGAAAGGGATGTAATGTGTTTTAATGAAATAGGATAACAACGAAATAAAAAATATCTTATTTTTCTGAATAATAAATGTATTGCATTTGTAAATCAAATGCTTTTATTAATTTTATAAGGTTGACCGTCGATTTATTACGACGGATATCCATTCGCATTAAATATATAGAACCAGTTTCCTTTTATCTTTAACATATCAATGTGTAATCGTTTACCAAAGAAATAAACAAATAATAGATAAACACAAGAATAATTGTTCCAGTTATAATGTCTGACATCCTAACGACTCTGTTACCAATTACTTTAAACTTTTATACCAGCATCTATATGCTGTTGATATCTTTTGGATGTTTTTTGGAACTAATTATATTATTAGCTTGACTACTTCCTTAATAAAATAATTTCTACGGCATTTGTACAACATCGTAAAAATAAATATGAAACAGATACAGGTGTAATCACCTGTAATCACCAGATTCCTCTACTTATAATAAAAATATCTCATCCCTAATATTGGAAAGAAAATGTAATTTTACTTTTACAAAAACACGTTTAAAGATAAGTCTAAAGTTAAAGAATGAGTATTACAGGTTTTTTAGACAAACTAGGCTTACATGATAAGAAATTGAGTATTCCTGCCTCTATCCTAGCTCAAGATAAAACATTATTATGATATCATTTCTGGCAGAGCGATTTACAAATCAATGTTAATATGAACATAAATGACATTTAACTTTTTTTTTCAAGATTCGGAAATAATAGTGCATTAGCACATTTTGGTAACATCAATTACACGTGCTGGATTTAAGTTTTATGTAATGTGCCAGTCCCTCATAAATAGTTCCGAAATGTATAGAGATAAAGAGTCTGCCATCACATGCAATCCATTTTCTCTTGTTGACGTCCGAATTGAATTTGACATAACGAAATATTTCGCAATTCTACAAGGAATAACAATTACATTCAGCAATGATTGATGTAATGGCATAAACTCTTAAAGGTCTGGTTATAAAGGTATATTGAAAATTAGATTTGATTCAGATCAATTCATCAAAACATTTTAAAATTTAAAATTCTTATTAAAAGCACACTCATAACAAGATTATGAAAGCTAACACACCCGAGAAAAGAGAGAGAGAGAGAGAGAGAGAGAGAGAGAGAGAGAGAGAGAGAGAGAGAGAGAGAGAGAGTGTGTGTGTGTGTATGTGTGTGTGTGTCTAAGCGTGAACATATAAGTGGATCTCCAGATTTTTATACACCACTATGCAGATATATCATTTTATACGTACCACTGCAGAACTACATCAGTGTTAAGGTTGGTTAAGAAACATTGGATTGAAAATGAGCTAAGGCGCCTTTTGTTAAATATTTACAACCATAGAGACAAATATATAACTGTTGGTTATTTATTTATTTTATCATTATTCGATGTAATTAGGTTCAACTTGTCGTGTTTATGTTTCCTTAAAACATAAAATTAACCTTGCTACCAGGCAGTGATCCATTTTTGTACGGTAAAAGTCGGATACTTCATGTCTTATGCTAGTGTCGTTTTGTAAAACAAAATGTATTTAAAATAACCGAAATAGGTAGGGTTAACAGAAAACTTGATATCATTGTACATATAAGTGTCATAAATGTAATTAAAGGTATTATAAATAGCGTCAAAATGAAACAGTGTGATGGAATTATATGCAATTATATGAGACCGATTAAACTACGTTGAATACTTCACAAATACCATTTACAAGAAAATCAGCCAGTTCAGAAAAAAGACATAAGAACACTAGTTTACACACAGCAAACACACACACACACACACACACACGGGTAACCGGGGTTTCTCCTCTACCAATAAAAAACTGGACGCCGTCATATGACTGAAAAATTGTTGAGTATGGCGTAAAACAAAAAATCAAAATCAAAATCAAATAAGTATGACGTGCGTTTTGCCAACGGCTAGTGTGAATTTTACCACATTCCAGTAGATCAATCGTTTATAGACGTCCATTCATATTAAACACTATCCTCTTCTGAAACATATTGGTCAATTTTTTAACACTAGAGATTGTGAATAGAATGAATATATATATTTTGGTTCATCATGAACCAAAATGACCGGTATTAAGCATAATTAACAATTCCAAAGCTTTTTAGTTTTGCAAAAAAGATCAAAACAACTGTTCAAGTGTGTTTCCGAAATAAATGAGTAGTATTATACAAGGCAAAATATTAAACCTAAAAGCAATGAAAACGTTTGCATATTGTAAACTTAATTTTGCTCTTTTACTTTTGCCATATGTGTGTGTGTGTGTGTGCGTGTGCGTGCGTGCGTGTGTGTGTGTGTGTGTGTGTGTGTTATACAAGAATATACAAGAAGTCGTTTTAGTTTCTTTTAGGGGCAGTAATAGCATATGTCTAATTGCTTGTGAACTGGAAAATATGTACCTAGTTAAATGTATCTAAAACACGTAACAAACTGATATTAACATTAAAAGGGTCCGGGGAAAAACTGATATATGTTGGTTTGCAATCTGACAAATCAATCGACATATTCCGGATTTAAAGCTACACATGTCAATATTTGCGGTCTAAATAGGTATCGTTTTTGTATCTGACATGTTTTACCCTATCATTGCCGGGGCATACTTATGATTTATATTGTGGTATCTGTGATTTTTATAGAGACCAAACAACGTGTGTCTGTTTGAAACTTCATCAGTTGTGATAATCACTATTATACAGTAGAGTTATACTGAATTATTTGGCCTATCTAACATTTTTTAGTCACGATATTGATCGAGTAACTGATAAACCTTTAAAATTGGGATGCTCATATTCAGTGCCATTTCGGTTGTAAACCCAGACTTCCCCATCAGGAAGTGTTGAATTTCTAGTAAACAAGTCCAAGAATTTGTTTGTTCCAAGAATTACTGACAGCAACTATTTCGGCTTTTAATATTTATCCGTTGAACATTGGTATAAAGATTTATATGTAATCCTTACAGTAGTAGTAACAGAATAAAACAGATGACTATAGAGTTTCAGCTATGAGTGTAGGGAGTTAAACAATTGAACAATAGTATTATATTATGTATACACTTATAGTTCATCTTACGATTTAAGAGGAGTGGTAAAGATATAGGAATGGATCATATTTAATCCAAGATTTTACATATGCCGCATCGCTCAAGATAAACAATAAGCTAATTATATACGGCGATTTTTATAAGCCATGTTTGAGTTATCTCCCTTCGGTGCTGGATTTATCTACTCTTCGATCTCGAAGATACGTTTAGTTGTCTTAAATAAAACGCAGGGCATTATACCTACATAGCGGTATGCGATGAGCCAAATATTTCTGTTTACTCTTTCCCGTTGTCCGATATTTGTCTGGATACGATTAATTTCATCCTTGAATGATTTTCAAGTTTATTTAATTGCCAATTACAGGCGATGCAGTCGGCAACACAGCAACTCAAGTAAACAATTTTTCGAGCCAATAATATTTGCTACAATCGAGTGTCCACTACTATTAAACACTTAAACTTTTGTACAAAACATCTATTCGAAGATTTTCGGAAAAGGAAATTCACGCTAACGTAACTCGGTAACACATTTGTCAAAAAACTATTATTCAAAAACGAAAGTCAAGTTTTGAGAAAGATGGAGCATGCATTTGGTATTTTCACATATTCATACATTTGCAGTGTCTCCACATTTAAGGCATTGTATATCTGTTTAACGTCATCAACTTACTAGAAATGAATGGTTATTACATGAGTTGCTTTATAAGTAAAACCTCCCTGTGAATATCACTTAACTGCATTGCACTGCACGACTGAAAGCTGTCTGAAATGCGATGTACTTTCTAAAGCATGAAGGACAGGAATCCTTTCTACAACACAACTTTCGCTGAAATATAGAAATATGATAAATGAAGTAAAATAAAGACGTACAATGGATAATAGAAACTTTAAGTCCATTAAATACGACAAACTGGATATCACTTAACCAATGGACGCTTGTCAGAGAACATTTATTGTCAGTATAGATGCCGTTTGGTTGATAGATAAATATCTGTCACCCAAACGGCATCCATATTGACAATATTCATTACATTTATATATATTAGTTTTAAAAACCCAAATAATGGAATCTGATACCCTGCCGTATACGTGATCGGTATCATAATAATGTAACAGCGAAGTTCAAGGTAGAATAGTAATGTATAGAATTTTTATGAATGATATATCTTTGTGTGACGTCATGTGATGAATGAAGTTACATAATTGTATGACGTCATATGAGAAAGTTAATTTATAGCCGGTAAAACACCGTCTAGATTTACACAGAGTCTACGAAAGACCGCTGCGGGAAATGTAAATATAAAGAAATGGTCTCAACATGAAGATCAATTTTCCATAAACTGCCAAAACTCTTCCTGAAAACTAATCTTGATTTATAGTGGGGTTGTCTCAAAACACCCATCATTTTCCGAATGTGATGGGTAACAAACAATTCAATACCTTTAAATGTATTTTAAATGTATATGATATATTTTTGATAATTTATAAATAAGAGATAACCAGTTCAACGTTCTAGCAAAATAATTAAAAACATATTTTGTTAACAACCAAACTTTTGCTAGGGTCGTGTCAATGTTTAAGTGTGGTGAAAAGCAAATAAAAGAAACATAAGACAAAGCCATTATGCCTGATCGTTTTATGACACTTCATTGAATTTCAAGCTTTCCATCATCCCGATATAATTGGTGGTATTTAGTGCCACTCCTGTTTTAATGGAGTTTGCTTGACTGACTCGTTGGTCATGAAAAATTTGTAAACAAAATGTAGATATTAACATCAAGTTATGACCAAGCCATTGATTTCAGTGGTTTCTTCATCTAAATTTAAACCTATTGACTTGAATAGTTTCTTTGTCTAAATTTAAAACCATTGATTTGAAGTGTTTATACATCTCGAGCAACGTATAGAAATATGTCATATAAATTAGGCTGAGAAGAGAGAGAGAGAGAGAGAGAGAGAGAGAGAGAGAGAGAGAGAGAGAGAGAGAGAGAGAGAGAGAGAGAGAGAGAGAGAGAGAGAGAGAGAGAGAGAGAGAGAGAGGGAGCTGTTACAATGTATGACCTCGAACAAGAGTTCTTAATGAGAGCGGATTGAGTGTTAGATGAAGAGGATGGGAGGGAGAGAGAAGGGGTGGAGGACAGAGAAGACTCGGGCGAGAGGAGAGAGGGGGAGTGAGAGGAGAAAGGGGGCCCCGAAGATCGAGGAGGGAAACCGAAGAGCGGAGATGAGTAGTAGGGTGAGGAGTTTAAGAGAGATTGGCATGTACGTGTGAGAAGAGAGGGGAGAGAGTGACGACGGTGAGCGGAGAGGGAGAGAGAAACGGGGCCGAAGGAAGTGGTGAAAGGGAGGTGGCGAGCGACTGGGAGGGAGGGGGGAGATGAGGCAGGAAGAGAGGAAGACCTGCGGGGTCTGACTATGAGAGAGAGAGTTGTGGATGAGGAGAGAGGAGGGAGTGTGGAAGATTGGGAGGAGAGTGACTTTGGAGGGATGGTGAGGGGTGGTTAGTGTAGATATGATTGCGAGGGTGAGAGAGGAGGTGGGAGGGGGAGATGAATGAGATGGCGAGGTGAGGACTGGGGGTGGTGTGAGGGGTAGAGGGAGTGAGAGGGAGTCGGAGTGAGGTGAGGGAGGATGGAGGAGAGGTGAGGAGGGAATGAGAGAGGGGAGAAAGATGAATAGATGAGGAAGTTGGCTGAGAGAAAAGGAGAGGGATGATCATGGAGGCTGATGCTCAGAGCGATGTGGAGTAGATTAGGGGCAGTATCGATGGAAGAGGATATGGAAGAGCCTCCGGGGGAGATGGTGAGCGGGAGGAGGAGGTGTAGAGAGTGATGAGAGCGGGCCTGAGAGCGAGGTGGGGAGACAGTGAGTAACGATGCTGATGTGGTTAGCGCTGATAGTTGTTGAGGGTGTGGTTTGCTGAGAGAACGGGGAAGTTAATGGAGATGGGGGATGAGGATGGATGAGATTGGTGGGTTGCGAAAGGGTTTGGGGGGAGAGACGAGAGGGGTGCGAGTGAGAAAGAGAGGAGAGGACAGATGCGGAAGTAGAGGGTGAGGGGGAGGAAGGTAGAGATGCTGGATGAGAGAGGTGAGAAAAATGGGAGACTGAGTGAGAAGAGGAACGAGATGGAGAAAAGAGAGAAGATGGGGGCCTTGGGCGGAGAGGGAAGAGAGTTGGGAGGGAGAAACGGAGGAGGATTAGGGGGAGTGAGGGAGAGCGAAGATAGAAGAGAGCTTAACGTGAGAATGTAAGAGAGGAAGGTTGGGGATGAGTATGAGTGTATGTGTGGGCGAGAGGGTGGAAGAGCAGAAAGCGGATGATGAAGCCAACGAAGGAGACCGAGTGAGGAGAGGAGGAGAGAGGGGACTGGAGAGTGAGTGAGAGGGGTTGGAGAGGCATGATGGATCTACGGGGAGAGTGCTGAGATGTATGGGAGAGCGGGGAGGGGGGAAAGAGGTCAGCGGGGATGTGAGAGGTTGCTGCGAGGGAGAGGGTGAGGGTGAGTAGATGAGAGGAGACGATATATGGATGAGGGGGGAGAGAAGTTGCGAAGCTGGCGGTTTGAGGGGTGCACGGTGGGATTGGTGGAGAGGGTGGGCGAGAGAAGCGGCGGTGAGGTGAACTGATGGCGAGGGTGATATAGGAGGGTCGGCTTGGCAGGCCCGGAGGGGGTTGCGCCGATGGGGATGAGTGGTGCGGGTGATTGTCCAATTTGGTTCTCCTCGTCGGGGGGGTTTTTAAGTGCCTGGTATGCGGCAGAGCGGACGGCTCTGGCCCTGTAGCATGTTCGATGCGGAGCCTGGTGCGATGGGGTAGGGGATGGTGTTGAGTATGTCTTGACGGGTGATCGGGGGTAGTATCTTGCAGCGTAGTGCGAGGGAGACTGTGTTTCGAGAGGGTGTTGAGTTGGGGACGGGGCTAGGGTTTGACTCGGGGGAGGCGACGCGTCCGCTTTGTGGGCGGTTTGTGGGGAGAGATTGGTAGGAAGGGCTTCGGACAATACTGTGCTTGGGGGGTGTGAGTGTGGAGTGCGTGGGGAGGTGTGTGGGTGGAGATTGGCAGAGCAGTTCGCGAGAGACTTTTGGGAGGGTGCGGGGGCGAGGGGTGGGCGGACCGCGGGTGTCGGGGATATTTGTTGGGGCTGGTGGGGTGTCTGTGTTGGGGTTGGTGGAGTGGCGGAGGGGGCGTGGCGACGGGTTGATTGGTTGGGATCGAGGCGAGGTGGGTGAGGTATGGTGCGTTTGTGCGAGGGTGAGGGGGACGGGAGAGTTCGGGTGGGCGGGCAGGCCGAGGGCGTAGGAGTGATTGAATGCGCGGGTATGAGAGGTTGGCGAGAGGGATTGGGTCGCGAGATGCGGAGTGGTAGGGGAAGGGGGGGGAGATCAGTGCGGGAGGGAGCAGTGGGAGTGGAAGGGGGCGGAAGAGAGAGGAGAGAGAGAGAGAGAGAGAGAGAGAGAGAGAGAGAGAGAGAGAGAGCTGTTACAATGTATGACCTCGAACAAGAGTTCTTAATGTAACGTAATTCGGCCCTTCTGAATTTCGCGTGAGTTCGAGTTCCGCACCTGTAGTTAGTGATGCCACGATATCCAATTTGTAAATAATCATATAGCTTTGTAATTTGATGAATTAATAACTTGTAAATCGAATTTCGGCTTATGTTCCTCCATTATCATATGTACTACCGTGTTTATCATATAACAAGAATTTACGCTATAAAATCACATCAAAACAAAATGTTTTCTTATGATCAACATCTTGTTTTTATTTATTTTGTATAAAGGAATTTCAAAACATATGTTGCTATACTGTCGAACGTTTCAGATCGTAAACATAATTATTGCGTTCATTATTAGATATCATTCACACATTCACACATTCTTAATCGTATAATAGTATTACTTTACGTAAACACATGTCCTAGTACATTCAATACACATTTCTAGCTACTATTAACTTTAGGCCAAAATAAAACTAATTTGCTATTACATTAAATTTAAAGGTAGGGAAGGCAAGTCACTCTTTCTGTGGTATGTTTTAACCAAGTTTACCTAGATACGTTTCTATTTCATTTGCATTTACCTTTGGAATCATGGCGGATGTGCCTGGTCGACAGGGGATGGTTACTCCTCCATGTCACCTGCTCCCATCTCTGCATTTTAGAGGTTCATTTGTGAACAAATTTTACTTGACTATTGACTCATGAACCTTCTTTCATATTAATAATTTGGTATTTATTATATTCATATACAAGAAACTAATGCTTGAGAGTCTAACAGTCTTTAGCATATTGATTGTTATTTCTTAGGATATGCTTGCTCGAATAAAATGAATTTACCTTTTTAAGATCCATCACCGAAAGAAATTGAATTTCGAAATTTTCAGAATTTGCTGAACATGGACAGGGTTGGCAACATGGCCTCTGAATAATTGGGTTTGTAGGATAAGCGGAAAAAAAATTGTATATATTTTCTCCTATATCAAACAATAACATTAACTTTGGCTTCTCAACAAGTATTTACAAGCTTTCAATAGTTTAATTATTAATAAACGAATAATTTAAAGTTAATAATCAAATAATAAAAACCAAGCGCCCAAATAACTAAATAAACAATTTGGATACATACAGAATCAAATTAATGAGGAGTTTGCTTGAATAAGTGTCTCAATTATATGAGTAATTTGTGTTTACTGCGATTTTACATGCCATCTACGAAGTGAAAACAAAATGATTTTGTCAGTACCTTGATTAAAATCAAATTAATATTCAATAAGCCATTCACGAGAGAATATGTGGTGTGACGCAATTGTACGTGATAGTATTACAGAGAGAAATGCATCAATCCTGTAGAACAAACGACGAGACCGCGAATGAAGGATGCCAATTCGACATGCACGTTATTATTGATATATACCTCCACAGTGAAGAGCATTATAAGTTATTCATTTCTTTTCCACAGAAAAATAGACATTTTTTAGAAAAATGAAATAAGAATGTTAATCTTATCTCTTTCGGGTGGACTATATGAGTGATACTTTCCTTGGATTTATATAAGAAACATATTAACTCGTGTAGTTATACAAGATATGTTTTAATCGCTGTCCGTTACTCGTATGCAATTATTGAGCACAGACCAATATTTGTTTGAGTAGTTATAATCATGCAGATAGGTTAGTGTTTTATTGACATGCCTGAGTTGTTTGACTTGCACTTGAATTTTTATGAGTTTAAGGAGTCAATATTTCACATTATCGAGGTACAGATTAAAACAATATAAATATTTGTGAACTGCTTGTTGTTGCTGCCTGCTGCCGCTGCTGCGCGTTGTGGGTCGATTTATTGTGAAATCAGAATCAATTTGATTTCAGCTTAACGTTACATCATTTCTTAGACACAAATGATGATAGATGGATTAACGTCTTTTGGATAAAAAGTAAGTATCGTTATCAATGATTTATTTCTTTGTTATTGTTATACAAAGTGAGAAAACATCAAAATTAAAGTGTTAACGAAATAATTCTAGTTTTTTTATTTTAGAAAAGTAAATAGCAGATCCTCAATAGATCGCAAAATATTTTGTTGATTCTAATTTTAAAGAATAATGCGATAAATAAATGCATATAATTGTTTCTAGAATAATCCTGTGTGAAAGAGTATCAACGAACATGGCATCTACTTGGTTAAGACTATTTTACACACTGAAGTGTTTTATGAAAATTCTGTTTTTGTAATTAGTATGTATAAATTAGTGTATTTGTGTTATTCTAAAGAATTTAACTGTCGCTGTGGACGCAATATGTACCACACACCCCAATGTGTATGTATGATAAATTATTGCAATGCAGCGAGAGAGAGAGAGAGAGAGAGAGAGAGAGAGAGAGAGAGAGAGAGAGAGAGAGAGAGAGAGAGAGAGAGAGAGAGAGAGAGAGAGAGAGAGAGAGAGAGAGAGAACATTCTATTTTTTGTGAGAGGATGTCATTCATCGAGACCCACGGGAGCATTTTCTTCTCTACCTGTTGCTAGTATCCGTTGTTGTTGTTGTTGTTGTAATAATAACAGTCGTGATGAATAAGTGTTATAATTATTAGTAGAGAAACTTCATAATTATTCAGCGGTGTTTTACTCCAGTTTTAATGGTGAAGGAACGGGGAATCAGTTTCACCTTTCCAGAAGGACAAAACGGCCTTCCCAAAAGAAGGATTTTAGCTTATTCTTCAATCGACGTCATCTATGGATGTGACGTCATAGTTAAAATTTAGGATGTTCTGACTGCATGGTTATATAGGCGACAGCAATACTGGTATTAACGAAGCATTGGAATAAATTGTACATCAGAGTAAGTGTTACAGAAGGTAGACATCAATGTAGTCACAACCGTCTATCATTTAATTCTGATCGAAAAGATTTTTCTTTTTCTCACCACAATCAAGACACCAAGATTTCCCAAAGATGTTCGAAGAAAATGTAAATCTTGGTGATCATTCTTTTTTATTTATTTCCTGCAATAGAAGAGACAGCCATGATCTTTCCAATAATATTACAATTGTTTGAACAATAATTCATTGATTTTGGATTTCGCCATCAATTTTTCAGTGGAATGCGTAACAGTAATTCATCAAAAATATAATTGATTTTTCTTTTTTATTTCAAACAAAAAACACCTTATTTTGAGTACGATGCTAATTCATCATTCAGTATTCAACAGTATGCAAAGGAGTAGGTGCACTTAGAGTAATATATAGCCTTAAAGTTGACTCATATACAAAATAGTGAAATTATTATATAATGTGAACATTTTCAAAAATGGCGACACAATGTTGCCATGGAAACATGCTGAATAGTAAAATTGATGACCTTTGAGAAATTTTCAAACTCTTAAAAGTTTTTTTTTTTCATGAACAGCACAATCATGTACTATCTTTACTATTTTAAAATGCAATATACTATTTTGGTACAAGCCTGTGCAGGTTAACAATTTTCCATCAGGTATTTTCATGAACTTTAAGGTTTTGGAGTTGTTTCACATTACAGATGTCGACATTAATTGATCATTTGGTTGTCGGCCACACATATTTCTTAGGAGTTTAAAATTTTGAAGAAAATAAATGTCATAGATCCATTTATACTTTCATTTACTGTGGACCTCTTGCACTGGACATTTTGTATTCACACAAATTTGTGAGACGTTTTAAACTATTTTCGGTACAAATACCTAAAAGATATGTAACTAGACGTCTTACTGTCTCTTTCACTGTGACTCACAGCACGTGTGACTAGACGTCTTACCACCTCTTTGAATGTGGCTGCATCACAGCAGGTGTAATTAGACATCTTTCACCTCTTTGACCGTGACTGCATCACAGCAGGTGTAACTAGACGTCTTTAACTACGACCTATAGCAGGTGTGACTAGATATCTTACTACCTCTTTGAATGTGACTACATCACAGCAGTTGTAATTAGACATCTTGCTACCTCTTTCACTGTGACTCACAGCAAGTGTGACTAGATATATTATCACATCTTTGACTATGACTTATAGCAGATGTAACTAGATATTTTACCACATCTTTGACTGTGACTGGTCACAGCAGGTTTAACTAGACGTCTTAGTCTAGGACATAGGTACAAATCCGGTAAAAATGGGTAAACACGGACCTCTGGAAACCAAGAGGTGGGATCACGTGTCATGGAGGAGTAAGCATCCCGTCGACCGGTCACACCCACCGTGAGTCCACAGTCAAGTACAATGAAATATGTGAGGAGTGAATCCTCGTCACAATTGGTACAGACGTCTCAACAACCGCCAACGAAAGGGCAACTCAACATTTCACTCAGTGAAACAGAGTAATCGAAAACAAGACTATTATACCGACCGTAAATTTTGCGGAATGTTGACATTAAACGCGGTTTTCGATATCCTTGTGTCAATAATTTGTCGGTGAGTAGTTTACCTCTGTATATGAAATCTTCATATGTTTTACACGCCCTGGCATATCGGATCATTTGTGAAATATAAACTCCATATAAGGGTGACTGAGGGATATTACTACTTAAATGTGGAAAATTTACGATGGGAAAGCCGAAATCATCGCGTTTGTCGTATAGCTTAGTTGCTAATTCCCCGTCTGTATTTATATTAAGTAAAATGTCTAATATGACATAACAGCTAAACAGCTTTGCAAGACGAGAAGTAGTCGGCCCTGAAATACTAAATGGAATTAAGGTTTATTTTTTTATTTTTATATCACTTTGAAAGAACTAGTGATAAGTAAAATTTTGAATACTTATTGTCAGATTTGAAAAGAAATTATTTTATATTCGATCGCTTGGTGCAGGAAGGATAAATGTTTCAGGAGAAATGGCCGTGGCCATAGCCATGCTGCTGAATGATGACTTGTTTATTAACATTAAAGGACTATATATGATAGAGATGCCTATATACCCACCAATGAAATGAAAATTAAGTATTTTTTGTAAAGTACATGGTTGTACACTTTATGAAGTTTAAGATTAGCACTTTACATACACACTGAAAACAAAAGTTTCCTTGTCAGGAAAGTGTCTTAAAATCGACACTAAAATATGTATATTTTCAATATTTTATCTATTTCATTCTATTTTTGAGCCTTTGGGGGTAAAATGAAATATGAGCACAGCCTTGGACAAGAAAGATATTCCACACTCTATTGTATATGTTCATTAACTATTTTGTGTACGAAGGAAAATTTTGTCCAAAGCTGCGTTCAATATAAACAAACAACTTTTCATATGAACAACATGTCCATGGATTACGTCGTTGCAAAGGATATTCTACTTCCGGTTGTTTTGACGGTCTAAAGAAGGCGTTCATTTATTTTCGTCGAGGTAATGAGGTAATCTATAGTACATTTTTTAGTTTTCCAAAGTAAGCAATACAAATACAAAATGTAAGGATATACAACTAGCGACTGCATTCTCTTGTTGGGTCTTAAATCAGACTGTTTAACATTTTACACCAATTTTGCATATAAGTTAATGTGGTGTAATGGTTAGCACGTCAGATTTTTAAAATCAAGGGTCCGGGGTTCGAATCTGCTTCTCGTATTTTTTTTTTTATATACTATATTTTAAAAGGAATACATTTTACATATACATATATTTTTCACTAGATAAAATTTATCTGTGGAATAAACTTCATTTTGTTGAAATAATTTTTCACCAGACTTAACACAAAAGTTCATTAAGTCACTGGAGTTCCATTGACTTAACATGACCTTGAAATGACCTTTGGGGTCAAGAGAGCAAGTCAAACTACTTAGATCTCAACTTTAGGCGATATGTAGAACCTGTTATGAAAATATGACCATCCACCATTTGGAGGCCGTTTTGGACCCTTATCATATATAGTCCTTTGCGTTTGAATTCTGATATATAATTAATGGGATATACTATAGAAAGTTTTAGTGTGACGTAGGAGAAGGGAGACAGCAAATATTTGTTCATGTCAACTGAATGTAGCTATCTTATTTGACAGTTTTTAACCAGTCAGGGAACTGGGGTGACTGGATGAGTGATTCGTATGTAACGTAGGTAAGTATTTCACACGACTTGATTTCATAGGATGTTTCTCACAGGAATATCCTGTGAAGGGAAACAAATCGGCATGTTTAACAGATATCCTTGTCAAAGTTACACAAGGCCTAACTCTCTTTTTACTTTTCAACCAACAAGTTACAATTGTAGCTACGAAGCAAAATTTTATTTCTATGGTTTGTGGTTCTGGTCATGGCATGGCCTTGATAATTGCAATATGGGCATAGGCTGTACAGTGTGCTACAGATGAAGTCTTGTCTTTCCGATTTCTTTCTGTGATTTTGTTTGTTTTGTGGTAAACCTAATGTATGGCTTTTAAGATTAAATATATAAGAAATAAACATGTGATATTTTATTCTTTATTGATTAGTTCATGTAATCTAACGCTGAAACGTAAAGCAGTTAATACTCTGGTCACGTGACTGCAAATACTGACATATGCAATATATCGCTCTGTATACTTGCAATGAAAGGGATTGCAGTCGGTATGTAAATATAACTGTGTATCATTTTTGCCGAGACTTTAACACTGACAGATATTTTGCACAGATAACCTATAACTTAGGAATATTGTTGTCATCGTTGTCATTGTCTTTGATTCATTGGTTTTGTCCATAATCTGTCACAAATTATTCGTTATTAAGATTGACTGTAAACAAAAACAAATATTTTAATGTTTTTCGATCGCCATCGATTATACATGTAGTAACATATTATTTGGAATAACGGTCAACTTCAAACTACTTTTATGAAAAAGTGGCGATTTCAATATCAATATCACGACCCACCCGCTCCTGATTAGTAATATTCCGTCTTCTCCTGCCTATGGCGTTTTCATTCCACAACTCGTACCTTATGTCAGGACATACTCCTTTTATGAATTTGTTTTATGCTGAAAGCCCGATTATCCAATAAACTACTTGCACAGAATCCCGTTGTTGAACTCTTGAAATCGTCACTAAGGAAAGATTT
Organism: Atrina japonica; assembly: GCA_030159075.1. Lineage (NCBI taxonomy): Eukaryota > Metazoa > Mollusca > Bivalvia > Pterioida > Pinnidae > Atrina > Atrina japonica. The sequence continues at coordinate 538,529 of BROG01000248.1, read as the reverse complement.
ATGATTGACTTAAAAGGGAAAAATAATACAAAGGAGTGGTTTATCTACCTTATCTTATCTTACATGAAACAGATGAGAAAACTCAGTAATATATTTCACTACTTCATTTCATAACTTCCTTCCGGGAAATTAAAAAAATAATTCTGGAACAAAACTGCAACTTGTTTGGCCAAATCTATAGAAATTATAATGTTAGTCGACCACAATATAATCCTCCTATACGGGGTCCGTATCTATAACGAGGATCGCGTCCGGTCTACGCTGGTAAAATAGAGTGCGTTAAGTACCAAATTTCCTGTAGCATTTTCAAACATTACATTAACCAATACATGTATATAAAAGGGAACATGAGTGATTACAATGTTAGATATATAAATCAAAAACCTAAACAAATCAATGGGATGCATTTTATACCGGCTAGTAGCTAATATAAATATGGGGCAGGTATCCATGAACTAAATAAATTATATATTCAGTGTACATGTAGCAATTTACCTGTTTATTAATAACAGCAATGAAGTAAGGGCTATATAACATACCTTAACCCAGAAAATGACTAATGATAGAGGTAACGGGTATATGCCAGACCTTAGATAAGAAAATGACGAATGATACAGGTAAGGGCATTACCTGTTTTCCAAAACAAAATATTTAATTTTATTTCTACCTTTATAACTTTCCACTTGATCTACAATAGCAAATAAACACATGTATAATAATCCTTACGTTCCTACACATTTTTAGTTTCAAAATAAGGTTAGGTTAGTGTGATATTTATATACAAATACTAATGTTGACTTAATCAATTGCAATTAAAAAACGTGTCACACTGACCTGACGTTATGGGTTTCTCATGCAATTTTCAGAAAATATATAGGCATTTAAGAATTTTTTTGTCTGTGTATATTTCTTTTTCGTTATTGTATATAAATCTAAGTTCATTGTAGTTAAAAACGGGAAAAAAATTTCCGAAAAAACACAGCTAATGCCGCTTTAAATAAGAAAACGACTAATGATAGAGGTAAGGGCTATCTATCACGCCTTAAACCACACATATACTAATGATAGAGGTTAGGCCTACCTGCCCTTAAATTGACTCACAATGACTTGATGAATAATAAGTACATATACTAATGAGTCTATTAGAAAAAAATATTTTCAGTTTTTGAGATGAGTCTATTTTTGGCCCTTAGTTCCCTTATCCATTCTCATGTACTAACATAAGAGTCCGTCATTAAATGGTTTGTTTTCCAGAGATTCAATCAATGACAGTGAGAGTGACAGGCTTGCACTTCAAGTGTATATTAGATTAAGCATTGACACAGTTGTAGACATTTGTTCACTTAGATAAGTCATTTTTACAGTGGTTACTCTTAGAGGGATCTCGGCTATCCTTTTAGAGATATTATTTGGCCTTGTATAATACCACTTTCTCTTTAGAAAATACACATAACTTTTAGATTTGAGCTCAACTGATGAAGTCTAATTGACAGAAGCGATATAGTCTTGAGCATTATAACTTTGGTATTTTGTTTATAATATTTATAACCACTAGGTCGTTGTCACTGCTGTTGGTATACATAAACCAAGTACCTGGTATTTCGGTACCAATTGTTCAGCTTATACTAAAGTAATATTTGGCACTGTTAACATCATTTAAATTCATTTTTTTTCTAAAGCTAAGATAGTCATTTTACAGTGGTTACTCTTAGACAGATTTCGGCTATACTTTTAGAGATATTATTTGACCTTGTATAATACCACTTTCTCTTTAGAAAATACACATAACTTTTAAATTGGAGCTCATCTGATGAAGTGTAATTGACACAAACGATATCGTCTTGAGCATTATAACTTTGGTAGTATGTGTATAATATCTATACTACTGCTGTTTCTCTTGCATTTTTCCTCAGATGTGGGGGTAATTTAAGATAAATAAACCCCTACGTACCAGTTCCACAGTTGTGACGAGAATTATGGTTTAAAATAAGAAGTGAGTTGTGACATAGCATAAATACCATGCGGAATTTACATGAGGAAATTTTCCAAAATATTCAAAATTTATCAGTTGACCTTTCTATGACAGTTAACATTTGCCTCCTATCGATTCAAGAAATTAACAGAAAGGAATGTTTAAGTCATAGATGCGGTAACCTTTGATCAAAGTATATGCATGCCTGATTATACTGTCCGTTTAATTGCTTTGCAGGACGGCGTCCATAAATAATTAATCAAGCAAAATAGTTCAAGATGACAAGTTATTATGTAAATGTCTTGTAGAAACACCAACGTCATCACGAGAGGTCTACCTAATATCATTATGATGATATCTATTATTTTTTAAAAATAGAAAGCATAGTATGAATATTGGTCTGGTCAGCTTAGTCTAGTAGCAAAACGCAAATTAGATCATCCTTTTGTTTTAATATGGATCGATCTGTTGTTATCAACTAATTCATTCATCGTTCCTTATGCCATTCGGCAAAGTTTGTTCAGGCAGGTCCAAATGGTTAAATGGTTAGAGCATCGCAGTCAAAATCTCAACGTCTCTTATCTCAAGTAAATACATGAGCACTGAATCATTAGCTGATCACATTGATATTTATATCTGTTTCCATTTGTAAGGCTGGTGTGGTTCTCTTCCAGGGTACGGTTCTTTGCAAAGCTGTATCATTATTTCTTGTTTACATCAATGCAGATCACCATCGTGTTATTGGAATAACAATTGAAAATAAACATACTTGTGTAAACCTAAAGAATGAAATTATTTAGTGAGCATATTGAGTCTTAATGATCAGTATTTGATTAGAGGATTAATGTCTAATATCTAAATCTAATAATTCATATATAGGTCACTATATTACTACGTTTTTCTGAGTGTCAAAAATAAATTATGAAACAAAAACAAAAAAAACCACAGAGAAAAATAGTCCATTATAGCAAAAGCTTATTTCACGTAAATCAATCTATAAGATGATTTATAAGATCATTTAACAATATATCAAGTTTGTCGGTCCCTGTTGTAATTGTCAAGCCCAAAGTCGCGGCAAAATGCAACTCTAAGAAAGGGATACGAAGATACCGTAATGTCTTCAGATTCAATGTCTCCATTACTTATTACAAATTACAAATCAGTCACAACAGTAAAATTTATTATCATGAGTAATGCCTTTGATTAAATAAATCACAGTAAAAAGAAAGTATATATTATTAATGGTTACATCAATTTTATTGTTATGCAATATAAAATCTTCATAACTTTGATAGTATGTTTATGATATTTATTACATTTCAGTAGTGAAATATAAGGATTTATCAATTAAACACATTTGTTTTTAATTGTTATACTTCACATTGGGAAAAAAAAACACTTCATATAAAATAAGTATAAAGTGTTATTTTCACTTTTCAAACTTTGTCACTACTTTTTTCTGTTTTATGGGATTTTTTTATCAAAAATTTAATAAATATGAATATTTTATCATTTTCATGAATAACATTTTCATTTCATCTTGTAAGGCTGAATTGTAATTTTTAAAATATTTGAAATAAACATGTTATTAATAAAAAATGCAAATATCCTTTATTGATAATGTTTAAGTGGTACAATAAAATTGTATTTGTCAACATTGCCTATTTAGCTAAACGCCATACAAGTAACTGGTACCGTAACATGACTTTGAAAAAAATAAACTCGTATAATTTCATTCGCTATTAACGAAGGATGTCTAGGGAACAATAGAAATTATTTACCTCCTTCATACAGGAGTTCTAATCTTCCGTCTTCTTGTTTGTTAGATTAAGATACAGTAAGGCAGAAACCTATAAGCAATATTCAAGTCGTAAATCACATTAGTTTGCAATAAAACAAATCATAGTGATTTTATATTGCATAACAATAAAATTGATGTAACCATTACTTGATTCGAAAATACTCTGAAGCAATCTGAGATCATAGGTTAGTGATTTTGTCTTTGAAATGAAAGGGTTTTTATACTGGAATATTTAACGACATTTTTGTGATCAATTTAAGGTACATGTACTTTGTGCCGTCAGTTTGAATCCTCAAAGAAGATTTGTAATCTGGTATTAATATTTTTACATTGATAACGGTTGTTACCTAATTCGTTATATTTTCTTTAATTCAAAATTATTTATCAAATACAAATATACGAATACAATTGCTTATTATGCTCATAAACCAATTATATATTGGCTTTATTTCAAAGAAAAGGTTTAGATTATTGTCACAGACAGGGAATAGAAGTCTACTTTAACAATAAACAAGAATCCTAGAATGATAGAATGACCACAAAACAATTTATACAATTTTAAATCCAATTTGAAGCGAAATTCGTAATATTCATTTACATCTGTTTAAAATTCCAATATAACTTTTAATTCTTTTTGACAGAAGGGATCGTCTCAGTATGCATTTTAGCATTTCATTTTTCCATTGTTCATCACCAAAATCGAGAGGTTTCCATGGACAATTGCGACATATGTAGCATGCTAACAGGGGACGCCTTCTGTACACTTGGTCCCATTCCGTTTTGGATTGATGTTGAGACTTGTGATATCCAATTTGTCGTTTTATAATGAACATGGGTTTTCGTATAGCCATTGGTACTTCTTTATTTTTACTTTGCAAATTTACACCTCTGTTATTATTTAAGGATTGTTTTTCATTTTTTTGAAAAGCATAGCGTATATATGTAATGGATCATGTGAAAAAATCAATGTCCAGCGCACTGAATGTTTTCACATAATCCATTGTATTTATACTCCATGCATTTCAAAGAATGAAAATCAATCCTTATATTCATATATATTACCATTTTCTGTGAATCTGTTGTCAGCTGGTTACGAAATTTATTCTATATAATTAGCTTTGCGGTGGGAGCTTTTCATATGACGTAACAACTACTTACCTTTGTTGACTTTTCGCTTTGTCTTTTTTTCGTATTTTCTTCCTTTCGCGCCGCAAATTCGCGACTTTATTGTCGTCTTTTCGTCTTGTCTTTTCGCCCCGCAAATTTGCGACCTTAAAATGTCTTGTCGTACTTTTGCCCCGCGAATTTGCTACCTTGATATGTTGTCATTTCACCCCGCTAATTTGCTACCTTAAAATGTCATCTTTTCGTCAATAATGTCGTAAAAAACGACAAAAGGTCAAGACGACAATATTGAAGTGAAAAAGACGACAAAATAAAGCGCAATTAGCGACTAACAATGTTTGTCCGTTTGCCTTGATTTATGTCGTCTTTGCGTCCCGCAATGTTGCAACTTTATTGTCGTCTTATCGTCACATAGCAAATAAGTGAGGTGATAAGACGACATTTTAAGGTCGCAAATAAACAAGACAACAAGACGAAAAGACGACATTTTAAGGTCGCAAATTTGCGGGGCGAAAAGACGACACTAAAGTCGCAAATTTCCGGGGCGAAAAGACGACAAAACGCAAGGCGAACAGACGACAAAAGTAAGTCGCTTGCTAATTTGTGGGTTATTTTGTCGTCTTTTCGCATCCGTTTTGTCGTCTTTTCGTTTTGTCGTTTTTTTCGCCCCGAAATAACGAAAAGTTTACATGGCAAAAAGCAGTCACCATAAGCGTGTGAGGTTTAGTCTTATATAGAAATAAATCGAAATACATGTAAATTAGTTTTGCCGCCTTTTACAAAAAACACTACTTGATATTTGTAATTTTAACCAAAATGAAAAAGCTGCACCCCGGTTCCCCCATGATAAAACTTTCCTAAAATATAGAGGTTTTAATCTAATTTGTGATTAAAAGTAATCGATTTGATAAAATTGTTATAATTCTAGCTAATTCCAGGGGAGTTAGATCGGCGTAGAGATGTTATCGTGTTTGAAACTGCACATGAGATTAAATGAGTTATACGGAATAGCGGGGATAGCATGTAGTTAGTAAATGCAATAAATACCATGTGCGATGAAATATCGCATAACATATCTGGTATTCTATTTTTAGGTAATTAAACTTCATTTTTCGTACGATATCACGCAATGCTATTGAGTACTTTAAAAAAAGATTCTAAAGGTGTACAGAAATATAGATAGCATATTGTTAAACGGACGCGTTCAAAAACGGTTGGAAAACATATATTTAGATATTTGTCAAATTCAGAATTAATGACAATATGGGAGTATTATCATCACCTGTCACCTCCGAGTAAACATCGTCTGTAGATCATTGTTACCCGCTGTAAATAATAAAGGGGAAACGTGAGATTATCTCTTGGCCTTCATACGTATAGAGCAAACCCTATCATATCCTAGAGAATATGGAAAACAAGTTGCTGTCCTTAAAAAAAGTACTGCAATACGTGGACCATGGGCATGTGTTTAAATAAAAAAAACGTAATAGATTCTAGGTTGATATATAAAAATGTGTTTTAAAACAGGACACACCCGGGCAATGTCAAGATAAACTACGGACTCTTGTATCTCCCTTGGATGCGCAAGCTGACTTTCCCCCATAGCATCGGTTTCAACTCGCTTATACATTTTCTCAGTGGACCTCAGGGCCCACGGAATTATGTCAATGGCAGTTATCAAAATACTTATGCCTCTGTTTATAACAATAACACATTAAGACAATGACGAAAATGGAAGAGGAGGGATAAAAACTCTTATAAACATAATATCAAAGTTATAATGCTCAAGACGATCGTTTCTGTCAATGAATCTTCATCAGTTGAACTCCGAGCGACACACGTATTTTCATATAAGAGATTTTTTAGTTTTCACCAACTGTATCTGAACTGGTTATGATGTTTATTAGATGTAGAGGTATTACCAAGTTGTCAATATTTTGAATTCCAACGAAACGTATTTGAAATAACATTATTATTTCTATATAGATCTAGTTTAAATTGCATAAACCGTTTCTGTAATATCTCACTCAAAAAACAAATACAAAATGTATTGTTAAACTTTTTCATGAGTGTATTTACATTATAACATCCCACGTAACAATCAGTCAATTAATATCATGCTGTCTTGTGACGTTAAGAGTTTAGAGCCAAAGAACTCGCCATTATACTACTCATTCAGAGATACACTGTTGAACATTTGTAATCGTCTCTAAGGAACTTTTATGATCGAGGCGAGGTTAATCAATATATAGCCACCTCTCAAAATGTTTAAATAGCATTCTGCACCGCACCCATACACAGTGACTCTTTTTGGCAAATCAGATATTACCGATGACCATTTCATCTACTTTAACCATAACATATGAAGTCGAGAGGTTTTCAGGTAACATAAGAGACAGATGCGGTATGCTAACAGGGAGCACTGTCTCCATCCAGACACCTGGTCTCACCCATTTGGGATTTGAAATTGTTCTTCATGTTGAAACCATTTTTATTTCTAATCTGTCATATTTTAATGGACTTGAAGTTTCGATTATCCATTAGCAATTCAAATTATTACTTTGTTATTCACAAGACCTCCATAATCATAACCTGATTGGACTTACCAAAAGCTAATTCATTTCATCTTATACAAAATGCGTTACAAAGTGTTTATAACATAATTATGTACATTGTACACTCATTGTCTCTAGCAAGATTTAATTTCATTTTGACATTTGTTTAGAGTATTACATAATCCAGTTCATTTAATTCAATATCATGTATCCATAAAATGTAATTCAGGGAATGTATAACAACACAAAATACTGTAATTATATTCTTATACCGGATATTAAGTTTAATTTGTTCAAAACGTCCTTATTTGAAAGTCATGAATTGTCATTATGTGCACTTTGAAATGTGGTATTTTGAAATGTGTGCCTAATTTAGTGATCATATGCATGTGACCGAGCACATTTTTCGGACATGAAAAAATGAAAATATAAAGAAAAACACTGTAATTTCTCTCCTTTCGCTTTGACCATCTCTCTCTATGTTTGTCTGTATGGTGACATGCGTGGTTGCGTTTGCGAACACCTCATAATTACCATAATGCTGTAATGGGTTTTTATTTCGATATGATAACCCTGGGAATAAATATACTATCATTTCAAAATAAAATAACCCTTTAACATGACAAGATGAAATAAAATAAAATCTAATTACTTTAATATTTTTTGTCTCAAAAATAATGCAAAGCATTCTGTTTCATATTTCTTCACATCGTCTTATCTCAGACGTTGTTTGTTAAAAAACTTGTTCAACTGACGACAAATTGATAGCCCTCAATATCATTGTATCTATACGAAATTAAAACTGAAAATATGTACATACGTCTGGCAGCTCAACAAAAAACAGACCAAAACCAAGAGAACACGATGACGCAAACTAAAGAAAAGGTGTGAATACAATAAATATACGATATCTATGTAGCAGTGCTATGTATGCTATCAGGAAAGGAAATGTTTAATGGGGCTGCTATATCCTTTCCTCCTATATTGGTTTTACGTTCGCTGTATTTCTCCATTCCTTTTTTAGATACCATAAAGCATTAGTGACAAAGGAAAAAGACAAGTTAACACGATATGCTGATAAACGATTTCATTTATAACAACTTATTTTTCTGCGTGCTTCGATTTTTGTAATTGCAGTTGTCCGTTCATGTTAGTTGAGACGCCTTATTGTTCACTTAGTTTTCTCTCTAGTGTAAATTATTATACAGATAGCCATTACAACAAAGCACACTTAAGGAGGCATAAGCTGTGTTTTTTTTAAATATATTTCCCCTTGTTTACTCTTTAGATTGTTATACATAGATTTAAACCACATAACTGACTTACTCAAAATAGGTCTAATTAGTAAGGTGTTAAAGTGGAACCCCGCTATTAAGACCACATAACTGACTCACTCAAAAAAGGTTTAATTAGTAAGGTGTTAAAGTGGAACCCCGCTATTAAGACCACATAACTGACTCACTCAAAATAGGTCTAATTAGTAAGGTGTTAAAGTGGAACCCCGCTATTAAGACCACATAACTGACTGACTCAAAACAGGTCTAATCAGTGAGTTGTTTTAAGTAGAACCCTGCTATCAAGACCACCTAACTGACGGAATCAAATTAGGTCTAATTAGTGAGGTGTTAAAGTGGAACCCCGCTATCAAGACCACCTTACTGACGGAATCAAATTAGGTCTAATTAGTGAGTTGTTAAAGTAGAACCCCGCTATCAAGACCACTTTACTGACGGAATCAAATTAGGTCTAATTAGTGAGGTGTTAAAGTAGAACCCCGCTATCAAGACCACTTTACTGACGGAATCAAATTAGGTCTAATTAGTGAGGTGTTAAAGTAGAACCCCGCTATCAAGACCACTTTACTGACGGAATCAAATTAGGTCTAATTAGTGAGGTGTTAAAGTGGAACCCCGCTATTAAGACCACATAACTGACTGAGAAAGTAGAACCCCGCTATCAAGACCACTTTACTGACGGAATCAAATTAGGTCTAATTAGTGAGGTGTTAAAGTGGAACCCCGCTATCAAGACCACCTCACTGACGGAATCAAATTAGGTCTTATCAGTAGTTGGTCTCTTATATGAGGTTCTGTACTTATTAAATGTTTATACGGAGACTTAAAACTTGTGGTCTGAAATGCGAGCTACAATAACAACAACAACTTCATTATTTGAAGAGGAATATTCCTTGTTGCAAGTTGTGATTATACCTCCTCTGTAACAGTGAATATCAAAAGATACAAAGCAAAGAACAGATTTTTTCCTATGTGATACTTGTGAGAGCTTGGAGAATTCATTTTTCATCAGGCCGTGTATTATCAATTTAAGTCTAAAGGTAGACTCAATGTCGAGAAGTCTCAAAGTATCTTTCAATTAGTCAGTGGTTTAATTATTTCCCCCGAATACGTTTAAAAAAAAGTCTAGTGAGTTTTAAAGCTAAAACATGTAATGCAATTGTACTTTTTAAATAGGAGAAGTGTCAGACTATTTTAAAGAGCCTCTATGATTACCAATCATTACATTAAGAAAGATGAAAAATTACTAGAAAAGCACAAAAATCAATTCAATAACAATATACAATCGCCGTTTATTTCCCTGGAAAGACAATTAAAAGATTGTCATCGAATTACATTAGTAATTGACATGAACAAATCCATATACGCTTTCCGTGTTTTAATTTATATTTTGATTTATAGGCCTTTTGCATTTATAGCTAGGTATTGTTACCTTTATAGCATATCTGCACAACGGCCGATGATAAAATTGAAGTGTTTGTTATAAACCATAAGTCATCGATATATATATATATTTAAAGGTGTTGTTAATCATTCTTTAATTGTTAGAATAATGGTATTTGGAATTGAAATGCCTGGGCGTTAGGGATAATATCTGATTATCTGTTATACTTTTTGAAATTTTCATTGATATCTGTTCGATATTTAAACGTTCAAGTTTAACAAATGTTTCTACAATTTGAATGTTTAGTTATCCTTTACTGTGACGTCACGACGGGAGATATTACCGCTTGTGGTGGTCTAGTGGTAGAGTATTCGAATCGCAAGTGGAGTCTCGGTTCGATCCCCGGTAGCAAGTCATACCAAAGACTTTAACAATGGTAGCGACTGTTTCTTCGCTAAGTGGATCGACATACCAGTTTAGCGTCACGTGTCTTCTGGATTAAATAGAAGGGGCCAGTCCATAACACACGTCAAATTTTGTAGCATTTCACCTAAAGCTAGTGGCATCCCCATATGACCGACAAATATCGATAGGATGTAAAACGACAATAAAAAGAAAGATATGTTTTAGATAACATCTATGAGAAAATTTAGGACACCTTTTTTCCCATTATATTTAAACCGTTCACAAAGACTCATATGATCAGATAACAGATAAAAGCTTACGCACATTGTAAATTGCTTTCAATATACATTAGACAAAACTGCAGATCCATTATATGTAAAAGGTATAAAAACTGAAATTGAAAAAAAAACAATCATCCAACAGTCCGCATGGAACATTTTCAGCAATACAGCTATTTTTTCAAGACTGAAGTAAATATCAGCGGGTGATTGAATTTTCAATTTTCATTACGCTTCTTGCACAAAAATCATAGCAAAAAATGTGTTTTAATCATTGAATTTCCGGCTGTGCATCAAAAACGGTAACTGATTTGTGTAAAATCCGGGCAACACAACCTTAGTGCTTCGTCATTTAGTTGATATACTGATGTTATGTTTTTAAATCAAAATTTATCAAAATATGCTAACTTGTGTTTCGTGTACTTCTAGTTTCAAATCAGTAAAAACGCAAATAAAATATTTGGGGGTTTTAGGATAACGATATACAAGAAAGTATATTTTAAAATGTTGATATGTCTAGTATTGTCTATGTGCTTTATTCTTTAAAATAACCTTTTCTACGCAAATATCACTGTGAAATGAAACATCTAACTATAGACGAAATTTACTTTTTGAAATTTTAATACTTTTCATCAATTTCTTATTCCTTGCAAAACTTTTCATTAGGTTTATCTGAAAAAGGCGTATGCTTATTCCTTAGCGTCAACTTTGGTAGAGGCGAAGAATAGAAATAAGATAAAAACTAACAAAGTGAATAACATTCACACTGATAAACATTATGTTTAAGTGTGAGTTCAAACAAAACAAATAATTCATTAAACTGAAATATTACTGTTCATGATAATGATAGTAGTGCTGGCTGCATGTGTATGAATGTAGTGATGATGATGGCTGCCACTGAGTTAAACACCAAGATGAAATACAATTATATACAATATATTGATTTTAAATGTTTCATATAACTTTGGTAGTATGTTTATAATATCTAGTAAAATACATTATAATCTTACCAGAACTGCCGATCCCATTCTCAAGGAATCACAGTCATATTGGTTTTAAATTGTTTTTGTGTAATCGACCTTATAGCGTGACAAGACTCTTTATGAAGTATCGTCCTGGCCGTTTTTAATTTTGTGAAGTATCTTTTTTAACAAAATGGCGTGAGCGGATCATTGTGAAAATTTCCTCAGGAACACCATACTCTAATTAAATTTTCAACATTGAAATTTATGTTTATTTTTATATATGTTTTCATAGTAACATAACATTAAAGCATCAATATTTCTAACACGATTAAAGCTGAACGTAAGCCTTGTTTTGCGTGATTCAAGTCTTTAAAACGATTTTATCTTCCTTTGGAAATTTCTCTTATCATTTTGTACTAAATATACAATTTTTAACATTGTATAGTTTGCGGGAAAGGATGCGTTCTTTAATCATTTTAATTTAGAACAATTATTTCCAATACTATTACAAAACATTAAAATAAAAATATCGAAAAAGATTGCATAAAAAGATATTTCGATAGCACATGCGTATAAGAGATATAACTCAAAACCGCTTTTGATAATGAAATATCGAAAAAGGAACTGTGCAAATTCTATTTCAAGTCAAATAACATTTGTCACAAGTGTTCAATTTATGTAAAGTCATGCATTTAATTTCACCATTGATAACATTTCAGTACGCTGTGAATTCGCTTAAACAATTATACGAAACATCTCGCTATTAATAAAATGACAGTGTGGGGTAAATGCGCCCCTCAAATCATACACAACATCTCACCATTAATAAAATTTCTGTAAGGAGTGAATTCGCTTCGACAATCTTAGTAAAATCTCACCATTAATAACATTTCAGTAAGGAGTGAATTAGCGTCGACAATCATTGATAACATATCGCCATTTATAATATTTCAGTTATTTGACAATTCTACATTACATCGCACCATTAATAATAACTTCGACAACCATACATAGTACTGCACCGTTTCTAACATTCTAGCATGAAGTTTATTTGATCGGCGATCATGCGTTGAAGCATCTTGCAATTATTAACATTTCAATATTGGATAATTGCGCTTGGACAAGTATTTATTTCACTTCACCATTTATTGCATTGCAATAAAATGATTGAGATAAGTTGATTACAACTATCAAACTGCACCAAACGCAAACACAGTAGAACGCATTTATATGTTAGAAAGTACAGCACTCCTCCAAAGACCGATACCTTAAGTAAAACAATGACATATAACAATATACTATAGAAATCAACGAGTACCGCGATAAAGATTTAATTGACAAATTCAAACAGTATCTGCATTTAAATGAAAACATGCCATTTGTAGTGCTACATAACTATTGTATACACTTCTAAGTTAAAGCGAGGAAGTAGCAACGGATACCCAAATATATATATATATATATATAACAGTCACAACGGAACAATTGCGAGTCCTAGACCAGATGGGACCAGGTTTTAACAGTTCTTCCAAGTACACCACGGTTTAGATATTATCAATCTAAATACATGCTGCCCAATCAGTGTAGTAATTAGACTGGACGGCGGGCCTTACTCTTAAATGACTACTTTCCCCTGGGCCTAGACACTGTTCTTCGAAACAATTCCCCTTTGTGAGATTGCACTTTTTGACAACAAACATGTAAAGAACATATACGGCTATCATACAGTCAATTTCAAAATAATTGTTAGCAGTAAAATAATAATGATTGGTTTAGATGTTATAAACATACTACCAAAGTTATAATGCCCAAAACAATCGTTTCTGTCAGTTAGACTTCATCAGTTGAGCTCCAATTTTAAACAGATTTTCTAAAGACAAAGTGGTATCAGGCAAGGCTAAATAATAAATCTAAACGTATAATCAAAATCAGTCTAAGAGTAACCACTGCTTTACAAGAATTTAGAAATTGAAATGTGCTATCGGTGCCAAATATCACTTTAGTATAAAATTGTCAGCTGGTAACGAAATATCAAGCAAGAAGTCGTATGACCCTATGGTTTTAAGTCTTGAAGCTTATAGATGTATGTTCCTCTCTCTCTCTCTCTCTCTCTCTCTCTCTCTCTCTCTCTCTCTCTCTCTCTCTCTCTCTCTCTCTCTCTCTCTCTCTCAGAAAATTTAAAATCTCGTCTTTTGGGGGCGAAACAATGACAGGTCGGCAATGAAGAAGTAATAAAGGAAAACTCAATGTCGTCCTTTCGGGGCGAAACAACGAAAGGTCAACATTCTTGTGCGAAATAGTGAGATTTTAGGGTCGGCAATTATTGACCAATATTATCCTTCTTTCGCGAAACAATTCTCGTTGTTTCGACTTTTCGGGGCAATCCATCGAAAGAGAAATACTAAATCTCGTCCTTTCGGAGCGAAAGTTCGAAGCAACGAAAAAACTAAATGGCGCAAATTAGACACCGTAGCGGATATGACAACTCAAGTATTTGCGAAATTTAAGCAATAAGGATTACTATCGGTCTTGCAATATCTGCGTTAAAGATAAATGAGACAGGTTTCTTTTGAAACCAGACTATCAATACATTTCATTACAGGAATATACATGACAAAAGTTTATTTACATATAAAGCTACGGGATTATTATTGTTGTTCTGTACACTACAGAATGTCATTAGTTATAATTGTACTACGATCACACTGCATACCAAAATAGATGGTCTGTTTATACTCTATTGTGTGAAGTTAAAGAGTTAGTTAATATTCATTGCATAGAACATAGATTTCCAGGAGTTACACAATTACAGGAAAATACGTTGATATACACGATAGTAATGCGCTTCCCCGAAACGGGATAATGTTTTGTATCTCTGAGTTATTCAGCAATTTTCCATACAGAACAATCAGAAACCGTAAAATGAAATGCTTTTATTACATCATTTTGATGAATGTTAAAGATGTTTTCGTCATAGGAGATAATTGTTGATTATTTATGATCTAATAATAGTCAAATAGAGGTTATGTTGTACTATTATTATTAATGACACTTGTTGGCGAGCGAAGACAAAACAGAACGGATTCCAATACAGACTGGATGAAACTAAAACTGGACGAATGTGAAGCCCTGTATTTGTCACAGAAGCGTAGGAAACGAATCAAAAGTAGCGGTGGCAACATTCCTTTTTTATATTCAATTACATTTAAAAAAATGATTACGTGTTCAGAGGATGTAAAAATTCTGCTTGTATGTAAGAAAAAAGGGGGAACCCCTTCCCCTCCCCTACTCAAACTGGTTCCTTCACCCGTGTTTCATATGTTTAAACCATTACTTGGCGGATATATGATGGTTTGATGTGCTGAGAATATGATTACATAAAAGTCCGCCACAAGTCGTGAAAAACGATTAAAATTTGTCAAATACATGTAAACAATTAATATTTTGCATATAGAATTATTTGTACAAACGTTACAAGAATGTTTAAATATGTGACTGGCTCTAGCGAGCTGGTCTAGCTCAGTCGGTAGCGCGCTTGACTCTAGATCGTGTGGTCGTGACGTCAGCAGTTCGAATTCATGTCCTTCGGAGATAGTAAAAACCGAGGTTCCGTGTCACGTAAATAACCCTCACTGCTTAATGGCCGTAAGTGCTAAGCATTGGCCAACATTTGAAGCCATTCATTGGCATTTGGTCTCCATATGTGTGAAAGATTCTCGAATGGGACTAAGACAACAAAAACAACAGACTCTCGCAATATGACCGATATAGAAAGCAGGTTTAATATATAAACATATCGGGCAAAATGTATAGACAATGTTGTTATATGCCACCAAGATAGGGTAAGTTAAAAGACTCTTTTGAAAACGCAGTGTTTGAAAAAAAAAATATTGCTGCCGTTTGTTGAATATATCAACGATCAAAGAGAAAAAACAATTCTATTAATTATATTGATTAACAGATTGTAATAAAATCTGTTTCGTGATAATATTTTAGATCTTTACCAATGGTCTACTAGGTGAATAAAAAATCTCTCTGTTAGCATAATTTAACGTAGTTTTGTTTTTATTACTGAATACATGAATTAGTCCAAAAACTAGCAATTATGTTTATCAAAGCCGGTTACATTTTGGACTACTGATTCATTAGTATTGTAGTGTGAGACGGATATAACCACTGAAATCCTCTTCGCACCTTTGTTTGAAATAGCCATATCTTAAATGTATGTTACAATATATTATTGTGGAATGTTTTACAAAATTTCGGTATTATTTACAATATAACGGGTATTGTAAGTAAAATACATCAGGATGAATATTTTGGAGCGTATCAAACCCCCCTCAAGTATTGCCAAATGCATGGAGATTTTTATCATTTTTTGTCTAATACTTTGCCAAAATATTGATATAAAGTATCCTCTCGTACCAAGTAGAAAGAATTTGAATACTTAATTTCTCGTCTATTTTAAATATATTCTGATTAAACAAACAGGGACGTCTGAATTACTACTAATGCCATCCTTATCTAATGTTTAATATCACTCACAAATTTTGGTTTTTATTTTCCATCATGTCTCTCTATTTTGTGATAAGAAAAAAAAATTTGGAGGAGAGTATTTTTCACCCCATACATCTGCCAAGATATTATTGTATCGTTGTTTTCCTGGTGTGACCCTATACCCCTGTTATCAGATTTTTCACCCTCGATTTGTTTGGTATTTGATTTTCATTAGTTAATGTAAAATACAGTGCGTCACTGATGTTTCAGATGACAGAGATACGTACCTGATTGTAATGTTGTAAATTATGAATGTTTATAATTCAAGTTTGTCTAAATTACTAAAATTTATCACTGTAAGAATACGCATATAAGTTGTTCATACTGGGCTTACAACATTGCTGTTTGGTTTGCTTGTTTATTTGTCTGTAGATCATGTTTTTGTTTTGTCATATTACATTGTCAAGTATATAGTAAAGCATGTTATATATTATATTATATTACAATAAAAGATACTCTAGAAATTAATTAGTTGAAACGAATTCATTACTGAGTGACATTTTGGTTTTCAAATCAGAGATGTATATATAAATGAACGTTCCGCAATTTGATGCTAAACTGTTTTATATGCGGACTTACTCATTACATTAAAAGCTAAACATCAGATTTATTTTAAATCAGTTTTGAGATATAGTGGCTGATAATGGTCCTCTGTGTAAAACTTTGTTCGCAGATAATTTCCCAGTTCTATTACAAGTGTGCCAAAAGGTCCGAGTAGCTCTATAAATTATGGTAAACTGTGGAACATACTGAAATTCAATAACATTGTCATAAAACTATTATTATTATTATTATTATCATTATTATTATTATTATTGCTTGTTGTTGTCAGGGTAAAAACCTAAGTTGTTCGTTGTATCGAACCTAATGTACCCTATATCATTTCTCTCTCTGTCTGTCTCTCTCTCTCTGTCTCTCTCTCTGTCTCTCTGTCTCCCTCTCTCTCTGTCTCTCTGTCTCTCCCTCTCTTCCCCTCTCTCTCTCTGTCTGTCTGTCTGTCTGTCTCTCTCTCTCTCTCTCTCTCTCTCTCTCTCTCTCTCTCTCTCTCTCTCTCTCTCTCTCTCTCTCTCTCTCTCTCTCTCTCTCTCTCTCTCTCTCTCTCTCTCTCTCTCTCTCACTGGATTTCCATAAGAGTGATGACTCTGCTCGATTGCAATAAAACGCTATGCTAAAACTGTGACTACCTCTTTTGTAACTGATAACACAAACTTTTTTCTTATTTTCATACGGGGTTCAATTTTAACATTTTCAGTTTTACTTTGTGAACTCATGTTCTGATAACCGGATTTCTCTGATAATAATTAATCTAGAATCCAAGATCTCTTGTTCGTCGTTTGTATTTCATTATATGCATGTATTGTAATTACAATTCAAAGTATTACTTATTCGTAAATATGAATATTGATTAGTTAGTATGCAATCGCAGTGAGTGTTTGCACCGCTTTTGATTGGAGTACACCACTGATATGCGCTGATATTGAAATGTCTTGTGCATAATTGTCCATTCACTTAGTCTGTGTCTTTAGAGGAAGATAATAACATTCTCGCGAAGAGCAAACGGATCACGCCACAACTGAGGTATTATTTTAATTTTTACATAGATACGCATTCATGTCTATAAATATAAAAAAATTAAAGGTATACATATAATTAACTTCTATTTAAAAAATATTTTGAAATAATAATTTTAAAGGATCATTTTACAGATTTCTCTCTCTCTCTCTCTCTCTCTCTCTCTCTCTCTCTCTCTCTCTCTCTCTCTCTCTCTCTCTCTCTCTCATAGTAAAGCTGTCTTAATATCCGAATTTTAAAATCAATCTGTGAAGAAATAAACTCAAATAATATTTTTGCTCAATTTATTTTACATTATTGATCTATGTAAGAGGAACATTGGTGCATTCATCTTGTCATTGCCAACTGAAAACTGTGATGTGGTAGCAAAATTTGCAACTTTCGGTACGTTGAATCAGGAAAATAGTTTACGTTTTTCCTATACATTAATGATTGGTAAATGATTGGCTTCTGCTTGCATAGACGGATACACGTATATTAATAAATACTATACTGCAGACAAAGGTATAGATAGAATCAAAGTCAAATACAAAGACAGCAGTAAAGTAGACAGACAGACAGCCAACTTGATAGATAGATAGATAGATAGATAGATAGATAGATAGATAGATAGATAGGTAAGTAGGTACATAGGTTGATAAGAAGGTGGTTTGGTATATGTAGGTAGGTATGTATGCAGGTAGGTAAGTATGTAATAACTTTGCTATTCAGGTACTATCTGTTTCATATGAATAGTGACTAATCTATATTTGATTTGGTGCAGTATTTAACAAATTAAAGAGGAAATAATAAAACTTCGGTAAATTACCGAAATGTAATTCCTTTTTATAAGTAGGAACATTTTTATTTAACTACATATCTGAAACAGTACGGCATTGACGATACATTTTCTGTCCATACAGGCCTAATTATCTACTCTTATTACCAATCAACATCTCTATAAGATATCCACTTGTTTTATTAATATTACCGATACGTTCGCACATTGCTTTGATATAAATACTCACAAAATATACAGAGTAATTATGATCAAAGATACCTTGCTACTTAGTTATGCAATGATGTGATATTGTGAAGTGCTTGATAACAAAACACTTACGTTTCGAATCATTTACCTATCTTAAAACTTATATATGTTATATATTGGTAAACACAGAACGCATTTAATATTTGTACTTACGTTTACGTTATCTATATTTATAACACATATTGTGCAAATATTCGTACAGGACCATTAATTTAATGCCATTACCCCAAGTTTTGCAATTGAACAACATTCCATGTAATTTTATAGAAATCGAGTTCTTTGAACTTGATAAAAATGTATTCGCGCTGCAATTTTTCAGCTAGGCATCTCTTTTCCCAAATCATTTCATTTGTATCGCAGCTACAAATCATAATATCTTTCAAAGGTAACCTTAATAAATTTTCAACATATACATGTACTTTATATTTATTCTATCACGTTTTTGTAATCCAATATATAAAGATTTGTTAACTAAAACTCGAGAAAGAAATCAAATTCTTACATTTTTTCAATGGTCTTCAGACAATGTAAATTAATGCTACTGATACCAGATTAAAACATATCTCTTGATAATTCGACTCCCATAGATGTCAGCAGTGCAGTGGGTCTCCGTAGTAGAGTGGTTAGAAAATCGCGCTATGAACCATAAAGTCTCTCACTTCTGGTCAGCGCAGGTTGAAGTCCCACTGGATCCTAAGCTGATATTTGTAAGAAAGTTTGCCAGTTTAAATGCAGAAGGCGATTAATATCAGCCATAAAACACTGACTGCCATCATATAACTGAAAATTTCTTTGTCAATATTTGTTTTTTGATATTTTGATTAACCACTAAGTCCACTGTTTGTTATCTAATTTATCAGAATTATAATGCATAAATATGTGAATATATACTAATCAAAGTTTGCTGTTGCTTAGTTCATCTTCGTCTTAACTGTATTGCAGCTGCTTCTGCTTGTCATGCTCGTTTTCTTCTTTTTCTTCTTTTTTTCTTCTTCTTCTTCTTCTTCTTCTTCTTCTTCTTCTTCTTCTTTCTTCTTCTTCTTCTTCTTCTTCTTCTTCTTCTTCTTCTTCTTCTTCTTATTATTATTATTATTATTATTATTATTATTATTATTATTATTATTATTATTATTATTATATGGGACATCAGGCTTCAGGTCACATGACCTTATTGTTTACCATCTTTATTATTATTATTATTTTAGTTTTTCTTCATCTTGATTTTCTGTCACCTGTAGTTCAAGAGCTGTATGAAGTATAAGAATAATATTTGTGTTTATTATTATTATTATTATTATTATTATTATTATTATTATTATTATTATTATTATTATTATTATTATTATTATTCTGTTTCCAGATATACAGATACCCTGATTAACAAAGGCGAGGAAAAATAATTATTATATTCGCAAAAGGTGACTTTTTCCAATTATTTAAAGAAAGTTGAATCAAACTGAAGCTGCAATGATATAGACTGTGTCTATGCACTGCACCACATACAGTAAACAATATATCTGACATTATTTCATTCACACCTTTCTGTGCAAGGAAGAACTAGCCTGAAACACTCATTTGACTATCAAATAAATTTGTCACGTGACTGGACCTATCTAGACCTAGTTTAACGTTGTTCGGGAATCCGGCATTTACGGTTTGTACTCTAACAAGGATTATTTGCATTGTCAGCACAGTGCGGTTTATGCTAATTAAGATCCAGGTGTGACATAACACGTTTGTTAATTGAAATAACCTGTTATTTGTAAATGTAAGAGGAAATTGGAATATGATGTTTGAAATTACCTCTTTGTATTTACCATAGAACATCAAACCACTAGAGGTATATTTACCTGTGCTTCGTCTGGAATTGTAAATTACCTAAAAAGCTCCGATTACATGGAAAGGTACATGAATTCAAAAACCATTTTGAAACTGCATCCGGGGAAATACAGTGTAACGAGAAATGGAAATAGTTTGACTGTGGTAGCATGCGTCAGTCTGTGTTAAAATCACCAAGGTATCAACAATTTATTCAAAGAAGGTAATGCATAAATACCTTAGCATTTTTGTGATCACATAATGTCAATATCTGCCATCCTGTCAGGCACAAAATTGGATAATGAGAAGAATTACTGTGCCTTCATTATCAGAAAGTATGATATGTAAATGAATATTCATGAACCTGGACAAGTTTAATTACAAACGTTAACACTGTGGTTACGAACATTTATGTGATATAATACATCTTTATCGACGTCTTTGAATGTAATGCTCAAATTCTGAATGTCAGTTTCATTGGAGTAATTGTTTTGAATATATTCACTGCTTTGAACACTGCAGCCATCGCTCAGTCACAGGGAATCACAATGGAGTCGAATGAAACAGTTTGGCTACAACCGTTCCACCTCTCATATATGTATCCCGAGGCGTATGCTGTTCCTGTATTTGGTTACCTTTCGCCTGTCTTGATTTTATTTACTGTCATTACAAACATATTAGTAGTTATAATCTTACTGAAGAAACACATGCGGTCTCCAACAAACTGTATCTTAGCTGGGATGGCGCTCTCTGATATGTTTACCGGGCTATTTCCGCTTCCGGTTTTTATATATTTTTATAGCATGAAACACTATGATGATTACGTGGAATACGACTGGTGTTATCCAGTCGTTGTATTTGGTTTGCATATTCCTACGATATTTCACACTGCATCTATCTGGCTAACTATGGCTCTAGCAATCCAGAGATACATATATATCTGCCATTCCTTTAAAGCTCGTCAGTGGTGTACAATTTCTAATGTTATTAGAGGAGCTGTTGCTATCTATGTTATATCCATCTTGTCTCAAATTTCTAGATTTTTCGACTCAAATATTATTTCTAAAGATATACCATCAATTGTAAATCCTAATGAAACCATTCGAGGTTGCATAGAAACATTCAAGCCATGGTTTCAAGAAAATGAAGCTTTGTATTTCAATTTGTTACTGTGGTTTCGTGTAATATTTGTCCATTTAATTCCTTGTACATTTCTAGTATTATTAAACGCCTTATTAATTTCAACTATGCGCACAGCCCAGGTACGGAGAATGCAGTTACTGCAACAGAACAAGAAAAGTGAATCGAAAAAACTAAAAGACAGCAACTGCACAACATTAATGCTAGTCGCTGTTGTAGGATTGTTTCTTTTGGTTGAGTTGCCTCTTGGTATTATTTTTATATTAGATATCATCCAAAATACGATGGAAATAGTTATTAGCTCTAATGAGACATTCAAAGTTATGATACTGATTTCTAATTTTTTCATTCTATTATCCTATCCATTAAATTTCTTTATTTACTGCGGTATGAGTCGGCAGTTCCGGGAAACATTTAAACGCATGTTTACTGGCGCGCCAATGACCATTGACCGTGAATGCTCACAGTACATGACTTTAGCGACGGAAAACGGCAAAACCTGTATAACCGGAGAAGAAACGGCCTTATAGTAAACGGTTTTGTTTTGGATAATATTGATGCTATGCCAGTGAGAGTACCAATGTTTCATCCAAGTGTACAAGGCCAAGTGGATGATGATTTTATAGAAAATATAACAACAGAAATGTTATAAATTATACATTTGTGCAGACAGCGTCGTTCGGAAACCTTTTGGAACTTGCGACGTTACATATTTGAAGAGGCCGCATATTATGTAATGAATAATAATTGTTTACAAACAGATTCATATTTCTGTTCCACTGTATGCGTTTACATGCAAATGCATGCATGCAAGTTGGCGTATTTATACTGTAAAGAATTTTTTTAAACAATCTTTCTTAATTTTTGAACTCGTGGCGAATCTTTGACTTTGAACAGTTTACAATTTGGATCGTACTAGAAAATTGGCGTTTTTATCTTACGAAAGATTTTAAAATAATTCTAACTCTCTTAGCATCGCTAATATCAGTGCGGAAACAGTATTGTGTACGTCAAAAGGATGTAAGTTTCAATGGTCTTGGGATATCGGATCGTAACAATGGGTGCTACGCGTTTATAAAGTACCTTTTATTATTATTATTACGTGCGTTTTTAAATCATTACATCACGAGAAATCTAAACAAATACCTTTGTTTCTAAGTTACAAATATATTCTAAGAGACTAATTTTCAGTCTATATATTTTTAACTTTATTCTTAAAATGAAATTTCTTTAGAAAATACAAACTTTCAAATTATAATTATAGTACATTAATAATGTAAATAATCGCATTGTATCATATGTACACATATTTTTCATTCCTGAGAAAATCTATAAATAAGAGATCAAGATGCGGCGTATTTGCCATAGAGTCTACAGGCTACCTCAAGAGCAAGCTTTATTATAGAAATAATTACAATCAAAATAACTTAATCCGAAACTATTCTGTGTTAAACCTATATACTTCCTATAAAAGGTATACTACATACATCATGTTGTTATATAGATCATCATGCTGTGAAGATTATGACGTCAGACGTGTCTGGGTCATATGAACGTTTGTTACAAAGTATTACATTGTTGTTCTTATTATACACTTATTTTGTGTCTTCGACGATCTTGAGCTGTGTTTCGCTG